>CM070058.1:8542500-8920000 GCA_036320875.1 Cotoneaster glaucophyllus
ATTTCGTGCGATTGGAGGCTTGAAAGAGGTATATCGTGATTCCTTGGACCTTAAACTTCATTTTGGTGGAAATTTCATGAAAAATGGTTAAGAATCGAGCTAGTTTAAGAGGTTTGAAGTTTCACCCAATTTTCGGCGCCGGCGACAATCGCCGGAGTTCTGAGGAAGAAGACAGAGAATATTCTGTCAAAACTGACAGATATTCTAACGGCGTTAGTCAATTTTAACAGTTACCGTTAGCTTTTAACGGAATATTCCTAACGGCAGTTAAGCTGCCGTCCGTGTGCCAGGCATGTGCCTGGCGTGGGTGGCGCGTCTGGCCGTGCCTTGGCCGGCGCGCGAGGTCTCAAAAATTAATTCTAAAAATATGGGGGTGATCCTGAGGTTGTGTAGATCATTTTGGTATATTCACACACCTCATTTGAGCAATGTATGAGAAGTTATTACCTAGTTTCATTTATGTGCTTTAAAATAACGTATTTATAGTTGTTTCTCACATAGGCGAGACCTACCCAGAGGACGAGCGTAGCCAGGCTAGGCACGGGGGCTATGATCCATCTACTTACCAGTGAGTAGGCTTTTGTTTTCTGTATATACCTATATACTATGTGTTTTTCCCAGAAATTACATTTTAAATGCTTTAAATAATGAAATGCCATGCCAATGCATACATATTTATGAATATGCATTATGAATTGTATGCGCATGATTGTTGGTGCTGCGGGCGCTCAGGTAAGTTCCAGGTAAGATTATGTGTGGCTAATAAGAAGTTGAGTTATGAAAAGTATGATGAGATGCATTGAGAGCTCATTAACCTGCACCCCGGTGTTAGTGCTCCCGCCTAGAGTTAGAGGCATAGTCTTTCACGTGATGTTCACCTCCCGTACCATACGCTCATCTTGGATCCAAGTTAGGTGCACAGGCCTGTCGTATAGACCACTTTCAGTGGGTTCGACTCGTAGGTGACCCGCGATCATTCGCACAGTCTTCACGTGATTATAGCACTAGAGCGTATTATTTTACACCCAGTCCTGTCGTATAGACCACTATAAGTGGGTTCGACTCGTGTGCATGCATGATTTATGAGCTAGAGATCAGCTGACGAGCTGTTACAGTTATTATTGCATTTGAATTACTTACCTGATGATTTAGTGGCATGGCATGGCATATTCTTGATTTGTTGGCATATATTTGACGATGATGAGTTTAAATGCGAATTGGTATATGTACTTACTATTTTTTGGGAAAGTATACAGGTTTTACGGCGAGGGGATATAAATGTTGTTTTGAAATGATTTTGGAAAAGCTTTGTTTTTGCCCACTCACGCTTTTGTTTCGCGCCCCTCCAGGTATTAGGTAGCTTTGTTGGTGGCATCCGAGGCTGCAGCAGTGATTCTGACAGACCATCACCCTTGTAGGATCCTTTGGGTGTTTTTATTTAAGTACTCCTTATGTTCGACTGCACCCAGACTAATTATACTCTGATTATGTTCACACTCCTTGGATTTGGTTTTTATTTATTTGTATTTCTTCTTATTTTAATGCTTCCGCATTGTACACATGGCTACGTCACCCTTACGTGACGGCCAGCATGCCTCGATCTCGGTCGGGGTTTGTCATAAAACATACCAACTTTTTTTTATATAAAATATACCAACTTTTTGTATGTAAAATATCATTAATATAAGTAATGAAAAATCATGGGTTTTATTTACATATAATTTATCTTAATGACAAATCATGTTATTAAGATAAATTATACTTTTTTTATATAAATATATTTTATTTTTTAATATTTTCAATCCAATAAATGATGGATTTTATTTAAAATCTCGTAAATATAAGTAACTACAAATATCAAATTTTAATCTAAAATTATAATAACCTACATAGAAATGAATTATTGCATTAATTTCAAGGACTTCAATCAAAAACTGAAAACCAATAAGATTTCAGTCAAAGAACGTTGATAAATAGGGACCGCCTCTAAAGTCACAAAAAAAAAAGCGTGTTTATCATTTCCTTGATATCAAACTTTATTCCGTATCAAATTAAGTCGCATCTTAAGCGTGGAAAAGTAAAGCTATTGGGAATTGTTGGGTTTTAGGCTCTTTGTGTAACTTCTCCAATGACCAAAACTGTAAACATATCATGCATAAACCTTGCTCATCAGAAAACTACTAGTTGCAAGACATTGTATATTTGACCTTTAAACTTTATAATTTGGGCTTGACCAAAGTCTTTAAGTCAAAATCAAATTGTGTAATATTATTAAATTGGAAATGTATTATAGTTCACAGTTAGTAGCTTACCCAATGTGGTTACCCACATTTACGAGAGATTAGGGGTGGCTAGAAATAAAAAGAATATTATTTTTATATGGTTTTAGAAGAAAGAAAATACAGATTGCCTAAAACTAGCTAAATTTCCATCGAAAATAGTTGGAAGAACAATAACCAAGAAAAAAATAATCTATGAGGCCATAATGATTCCAGAAATCCTTTTGAAAACGATAGTAAGCACATACTCATGACAAATTTATTAGGAGAAAAATTTTATAATTTAGAAAAAGACAAAGGAAAACGTGAGTTGAACTAGTAATGAGTGCGAGTAAAGTCTGCTCTACTACTGAAGTTGCACGACGGTCTTTGTTTTGTCGCGATAAATTTTTTGGGCAACGAAAATCTCCTTTGTGCGACAGCCTTTGTTTCGTCACAATAACTATTAAACGTAGTAGTGAGTGCGAGTAAAGTGCTCTACTACTTAAGTAGTATAAACGTTTCACTCAGCACGAACAAACGTAAACACATATGTTGTATTAACATTATTTCAATGTTCTTATAACTTAGAGCCCCTCAAACAAATAATGGATCCACAACTGATGAACTGAAGATACATTATCTCTTACAATCAACTAGGGTATTGTATATCTTACTTTAATAAAAGTATATTATTTTAATTTTGGGGATTTTTCTGCTGGATGCTGGTGTCTAGACCCGGCAGTTTCTTACACGACACGGTGACACGACACGAAAACGACACGAAAATAACGGGTTTCAGGTCAACACGATAACTAATCGGGTCACTATGGGTTCTTAACGGGTATACATGCGGGTAACACGTGGGTAACCCGTTTCGACCTGTTAAGAAAAATAAATTATAATTTTAAGGTTTAATTACTAAAAAATTTATTATAAAATACAATGGCCATATTGTATATATTGGTATATTCTATATTAAATATATATTTTTGTATTATTATTCTATATAAGTTTAAAAAATTAAGTTTTATTCATTTATTTATTTTTATTACGAGAGTTTCTTATTATCATTAATAGGATAATTTTACTTAACATGTTGTTGTCCAAAATTAAAATCAACTAGTATAGTATTAGTATAGGCAATAAGACATCCCTACAAGTATGAAAAATGTGAAAGAATATATAAACACTTGTGATTCATCATTCCTCCACGAGTAGACAATGGTTACACTTACATTATCGTTTAGATTTTTAAAACCCTCCAAACCGTCATGAAATAGTATTTTTTTTATTTGAGTGTAAAAGTAATATAATTAATAATAATTATTATATAAGTGTAAGAAATGTAAAAAAAAAAATATACAATCACTCGTACTGACAAGCTTTACAACTTTTGTCTAGGGGTCAACTTCGAAATCCGACACTATAATCCATAAACCTTAAATTTGTATTTAACCGTCGATTGTAGTTTAGGCTTTATTTTTTATATTGAATTTCATTTTTAAAATTTTCTTTTTTGAAAACATGATCTTCTGGGGGATGTAGGAAGATGAACGGTTCGGATCTTTGATATCGCATCCCGATATTTACGGTTAATTGAAATATGAGTTGATGTTATATAGTTTGTAGAGATTTTATGAACACCAAGCAATATTTTCACTAACGGTAAAACTCTGAACATAATATCAACGATCCGAACCGTTCATCTTCTTGTATCCTCTAATAGATCATGTTTTCAAAAAAAAGAAAATCTGAAAGAACAAAATTTGATGAGAAAAATGAAGCATAATTGTAAACAATAATCGACGGTTGAATTTTGATCTATGATTTATATGATTATAGTGGCACATTTCAAAGTTAAGCCTTTCACGAAAGTTGTAAAGCTTATCATTACGAGCGTTTATATATATATTTTCTATATTTTTTACACTTCTACATTAATTAAAAAACTATTAAAGACTTTACTTAAACAATAGCCATAGGATAAATGAGAAGAGAGTGCTAATGTAGAAAGCCTCACTGAAAATATCATCAATATAACTCTTGAAGACAATATATCAAGCCAAAGTTCCAATACCGTTTCCCATGGTGATTGATGAAAATTGAAGAGTTTGATTGTAAGAAAATGTGCAAGGTTCCAAACCTTGAAACATAACTCCCTTGATTTTGCAAATCTTTTGAACATTTGATATTTTGTAATGTTCTAATGTTTTTTTTTTATTTTTTATTATGCTCTTATTTTGGGTATGTAAATATGTAATACTTGAAAGACAAATGTGTTTTTATGTTTTGAATGTGATAATATGGTATGTATATACTTATTTAGTATTATGTTTTTCATTTGATTATTTATTGGTTTAAAATATATTTTCCTTAACGGGTAACGGGTCGGGTCATATTACTTGTTAATATTATCGGGTCGATTTCGGGTCGGGTCATTTTACCTGTTTATTTTAACGGGTGTTACACGACACGACCCGTTAAGATATCGAGTATGACACAAAAACGACACGAACACGAAAAATACGACACGAATGCCAGTTCTACTGGTGTCTGTTGACTTGTGTTAGTTTTGTAACTAGCCAGTTGATTTGTGTTGGACTTTGGCACTTTAGTAGAACATATATTATTGTAGAAAATTTTATGGTTGGAAACTTGGCATTTATGTATTGACTCCGTTCAGTCTATTCCTTGATTTGAGCGTTAGGTATAGACAATGCCTTCCTAACGAATGAGAGAGTTAGGTATAGACAATGCCTTCCTAACGAATGAGAGATTTTTCAGTGTGATCGGCACACAGAATAGTACATCACGAGTTATTATACAAATTGTATATGTATGTTAAAAAATTAATAACTTAAAAAATAAAATTCCTCTTACTTACATAAAAACACGTGATGTACCACTTGTGTTCCCGTCACAATAAAAAATTTCTCTTAACAAAGTGAGTCCAAGCTATAGGGCCTCAGCTCTTAACTCAAGTTTTACGAAGGTTTTAAGACCTCAAGACTACAATGTATCATTCACTCTGGTCCACTTGCGTCAAACTTCTCAAGTCAATCCCAAAAAATCTATATATTATATTGCAAGGATGAAGTTTTGAACTAATGATACAATGAGTTAGTCAAAATTAGATATTGTATTGGTCATCCATATGAATTGAATATGAGGCATTCTACTTACGAATAGAGAAGAAAATTCTACTAAAACTGTAGTGACCATTAAGCCTAAACCTCTTTTTGCAACTCGGATGCAGTGATCAAATGAGTTAGGGAACAACTAGCTAAATTACCATTGAAATATTGGATGGACGTACGCACGAAAAATTAATAGAAGTTCATGAATTCTTATTGTGAATGCGAGAGTAAAAGTACTCCATCATTGGAGCTATAAGTCCACACTTAACTAGTTCAACGTTTAGAAAAAGCTTAGTTTAATTATATAACTAAAAGGTAGCTGTGACGTGACTCGGCCAGTTGGCCTCCTGCAAGTTGCAGTCAACCAGGGCCTTGAATTTTTTAATTATTTGTTCTTAACTTTGGCGATTATCCGGATGAAGCTGAAAGCAAATTCCCTAATATGCACGACAATTTGTAGCTATCGCCAGTTGATATGCATGGGACTTTGCTAAATTATACAAATAATCCGACGGTTGGAGACTTAATTAGCATTTATGTATTGACTTTGACCTAAACCTATTACTTGTTTTAAGCATCAGGTATATATAAACACTCTGGATTGAGTCCAAGCTCTCTCTGTCTTTCTCTTCACGTAAAAAGGAAAAAAAGAAGCGGATGCGTTATGTGAGGAGAGAGACATAAAAGAAGCGCGTCAACCCGTTTGATAAAAATTTAATTATCTCTAATTCTATAATTAAAAGTTAGAGTTTTCAAGCTTAAAAGATGTTATGAAGAAAATTTGTACAAGGTACTTACTCATTCAAATATATGATCTCTATTCATCCTATCCAAGCTAGCTCTGCAAGTCAATACCAAGCAAACTATATATATTAATATCCATTATATTACCCATAAAACCCTTTTTCCATTCGTGCGTGTTGCTTTTCTACACACAGAAAACAGGCTGGATATACGTACGTTAAGTTATTAGCTTCCGAAAAGTTGGAATTCGGATCACGTGGTAGGGAAAGCTTCATGCCAAGCATTTGAAGTTTTTCTAACGTTTCTCACCCGATTGTAGATGAAATGCCAAGATTTTATAATGAAAGCGTTTTTTTTCCCAAGGAATGAAGAGAAAATTATTGCTCAATAGCTTATTTGTAATTAGTAAATGTTGTTACATTTTCACAAAATTTCCATAAAATGATTTGATATTTAAGAAAATATCCATAAAATGATTTGTTAAATTTCCCAAACATTTTATGGACATTTTTTAAAATATCGAAACATAGTAGGTTTTTTCAGTTTTACAATTTACAGTTCAATATTATATATGAGAAAAGGGTTAATTACTTTATGTATACCAACCAAATGTAAACAGAGAAACGTTGATGGCAGATTCGCATGGCTAGGCGACTATAACCGCTAAGGCAATGTCTGCCTCACTCATATCAACAATTGGAGTTTCTAACCTATGAGAGATTTTTCAGTGTTCCCGTCACACGAGACGGTATACCATGTATTTTTATGTAAATGGTTGGATATGTGTGTTAAAAGATTAATAACTTAAAAATTAAAATTTTCTACCACTTACATAAAAACACGTGGTGTACCATCTATGTTCCCGTCATAACTAAAAATTTTCCCTAACCTACGCTCAGCTTAAGAAATATATAGTGTGGTATGTACTGAACCCTATGCTTGGAAGAAAAAGTTTTTACTTATCAAGAGATAAGTTAGTTGGAAATGAACTACAAAACGATAGAGACAACGAATTTGAAATACATATAAGTATGTGTCAAATTTCAATTTTGATAAGAAAATAAATTTACTCAAACAAATCTAACTTATGCAATTGAGATCTATTTTGATAGGATTTTTTTTTTCTTTCATCGATGAAGAAAATAATTTGAACTTAAAGACCTCTTACAACATTGTTGAAGAGAAGTAACATTAAACTAAAGAAACAACTATGAAAAAGAGAAACCATGTCGGTTATAGAAGGCTACCCACACAACTGATTTATCGGCTAATAATTAAGCTCATAATGCTCCATCCATATTAAGCGACAATTTAAAAGAGTTATGAGAAATGATAGGGAGACTCTCTCAAAAATGAGGTTATCTGTTATCTCATGTTTTTGGCATAATGTTTTATAATGTTGGTGCGGAAATTGACGTTAAACTATAAGATATCAGAAAGTCCATAAAAAATCTCTTTTTAAGAAAGTCTCCTTGACATTCAAAAAAAATATATGACGAGAAGAACTTCATAAAAGCCTGCTTATTGATATGAAAGATAGCAGCAGGTCCGTGACAATGACAACTATTGTGAAAATTATTGATGGTCAAGCTGGTTTCTCGTGAAAATTATTGAAAATTATTGATAATCAAGCTAGTTTGATGGTCAAGCTAGTTTCTTGAAAGTTATTGATAATCAAGCTAGTTTGATGGTCAAGCTAGTTTCTTGTGAATATTATTGAAAATGATTGATAATCAAGCTAGTTTGATGGTGGTATCTTTAACTTTTAAGTATAATCATTTATCTAGAACCGATAGAGCCGTGCTTTACTAGAAACAGAAAAACTAAATTTTATATATGTGATTCGTATGAGGTATGGTGAGACTTCAATTTTAAGTTGGCCAGTGTGGTAAAAAAAAAAAAAAACTTGTTAATCAAACCTCTATATCGAAATTTGTTAGCAATTACAGTTCATTCACATGTAAGGACAAAAAGAGATTTTCATTACAAAAAATATTACTACTTTAAGTTAAACTAGAAAAAATATTAAAAACAAGAAAAATTTAATGGAAAACTAATGAAAAAGGCTTGAAAACTTTGAGTTTTAACGATAGAGATAAAATAAAAGGTAAAGTGAATAGTAACATGATTGACTTTTTAGTGTAAAAATGTGTTTTTCGTTAAAATGAACAGTACCAGGAGCTTTTCGTTAAAGTTCCTAAAATTTAAACTAAAACCAAGTAATGAAGGAAAAGAAGAAATTCAACCCAATGTCCTTCCACCGTCCACCCACCACACGGCAAGCCTTCCTCCGCCCCAATTTCTCAACAAAAATTAAGTAGATATTCAACATGTGAGAATGTGAAGGTAAAAGAGTCTCACATTAATAAATTTTGCAAGGGCTTATAAGAGGTTGGGCTACTACTCACATTGTCAATTGATTTTATGATAAAACCTCAACTTTCTTCACAACACTGCAACTTAATCAAATTTTTGGGAGGAAATTTAAATTAAAATGTGGATAAGTTGGTAGGATAATACATGCATCCCCTACATGGGGATGCACATATCTCTTATTTGCGAATACGCATCTGGCCGAATAAAATCAATGATCACAACATTTTAATTTATTAATCTTCATTTGAAGGATCACTCCTACAAAAATTCGATATCGTTTAATCATCCAAATTCATCAAATAAATGGACGGTTCATCATGAATATTTTACTTGGTATCTACATTGTCTATTTGTTCTATATATTTGAATGACTAAACGATTTCCGATTGAAATGATTTTTTGAAAGAGAGAAACTGAACAGTACCTATTATAAAATTTGTATGATCAAGATACGTTATTCAGAATGAGGAAATGAGCTCATCTCCAAAAAGAATATTGCAAGTTTCTCTTATCCAAATTGATAGTGTAGAGTGTAAGTAGAAAAAGTCTAAACCACCCAAGTTGTATATAACTCTATCCATAAAAATCATTTTATATCTTGACGTATAAAATCCTCTTTATGTCACAAGATCGGGAGAGACAATTATTAAATGATGAGATAACATCTAACTGATAAATGGCTGCAACCTTCAATCTCACTGTGTCATTCTTGTCTTTATTTTTTGACCAAAAACTATATAAACATGCAGATTATGGCATTATGCAGATGCAGTTCAGCTGAATATAGGTATATTTATATTATATGTATACATATCTATATCTGCAACTCACATCAAACAATTGAATCAATAAATATTGATGTAATTGGACAGCTAATTCCTTAACCCTAACGGATATGCAATTTTAATGCAAGTTGTAAAAGTAAGCATGCAGCAAGCACCTTTTGAAGTTAATTCCAAAAACGGATATGCAACTTTTCCTCTGATCACATGCATATTAAACAATCAAATTACATGGCCGTTTGCTTTCAAGTTTTGCCTACTTGTGTGCACAATTCATTAAGTTTATTATTAATTTTTTGGTTAATAATTTTTCCGTAGGACCTCCCCTACAATATCGTCACTACTACACCAATTGCAGTACAATAGAGTTTGGGTATAAAATAGCGAATTTCTTTAATGCTCAACAACCATTGCACGTGTTGGATGGCATTAGGGATGGTAATTTAACCCGTCAAATCCAATCCCCGCAAGTAACCGATCCGAATGGTTTGGTTTCGGGTATAAAATTTCAGGTATTTTACGGTTATGGGTAACAGTCGGGTAAATTTTTCGATTTCGGGTTTGGTTATGGTTATTGGGGTATCCGCCCCGAACCCATACCCGAAACCGAACCATTTCATCTATGAATAAAAAAATATAAATATTTATTATATGAAAAGGGGTTGTCAATAATCATGCATTATTAAATATGAAATTAATTATTTACTTTTATATTATTAATAATAGGAATTATATGCTTATAATTTTTAAAGAGTGTAAATGTTTTCTTAGTAATATAAATTTTTAATATTACTTATTAGATGCATTGTATCAATTGTATTAATAATAGCAATTTATGCAAGTGACCCTTTACCACAGTGGTAGAAATGTGTTGAGCCTTTGCATAACGGCGTGGGTTCAAGCCCCGTCAATGGTTAATCTAACATCTAATATAACAAAATCTATCTTTTGACAAAAAAAAATAATAGCAATTTATTTAGTATCTTTTTTTTTAATATTCTTCATTTAGTTAATAATATAAATAAATATATAAATATCATAATGGGAAAAACCGTTCCCCGATCAAAAATCCGTCATCCGATGGGTTCGGTTATGGGGAAAACCAGTTTGGGAATTCTACGGGTTCGGGTTCGGATATGAGGATGGCACATCTGAACCCAATCCACCCCGTTGCCATCCCTAGATGACAATATGTCTCACTCACTCTAACTAAAGCTGGAGGCTTAAATGTACACGGCTATATGATGGTCATGTTCATATAAGGATAGTGGTATATATCACACTTATTTACTTCTTATATATACATCCTTATTAATTTTTGACATTGATATTCTTCAATTCATCGAATTCGGCAACAAAAAATTAAGAAATATGTGTGAGAAGTAAAAATAGGTATGTTGAGCACTATCCTTCATACAATATTAGCGCAAATATCATTTTCATTACCCCAAAGCAAGTGCAAGTGGTGTTAAAGTGGGATATTAAATAGTCATAAGTTGAAAATAGGAAACAAAGAGAAATATTTTGAGTCTATGTGTCAAGGGTTTCATAGAGATGGACTCGTGGTCCACTACCAATCACGACGATATTGTTCTTCAATTTGCATCTTACCCATAGTATGAGGATTTTATCACTCAATATAATTAGAAGTAGAACCACATAATATAAGTCATTTAATTTGAAATCAATTTTTTTTTTTTTTTTTTTTTTTTTGTGGTTGTGGGGGGAGAGGGGATGTTTCTTGTATTCGTCAACACACCACCACGTGAGATCATCACATAGTGGGCTACACCAATTCCACGTCGGTCATTCAAGGTATTGAATTTTTTTTAAACAAACGGTATTATCTATACTAAGCAAGGTATTAAACTTGATAACTCGGGCATGGTAAGGTAAAGACCAAATTTGGGCCCAGTCAAAGAACTTGCTCTGTACTATATATATCAAGATTTCAAAGTGTCAAGTGACTCACAACTAATCAGTTATATTTAGTTTTGCTTTGTACTATATAAAAATAATTTTATTGTTTTTTAATGATAGGATAATCTACACTAAATTCAACTAAACTATGGAAAGAAGAATACGAATACAAAACCTCGAATGCATGAGCATAAACTCTTAACCAACTAAAGTACTACAAACAAGTTACAGGTAATTCATCATCTTTGGAAAAATAACGCATTTTGACTCTCTTCCACTCTGAATACAACTACAATTACGGCATCCAATTATTCATTCATTATTCATTGTAATAAATACAATATTCAACATGAAAATTTATATTAAAAGTGGTGACCATGTGAGGTACCAAAGTCTCATATTGTTCGGGGTGCGAAAATGTGAATCATGTGTCATAATCTACTTGTAAGACGTGTTTTCGGCTTGAACTCCCAAAAGCAAAATCGTGTGAACTAGGACCTAAGCCAACAAATCTTGTTAGAACCTAATACAATCCTATACTTTTCGCATAGTTCGTTTAGTTCAAGTGATGAAGATTATTCAACTTTGTACCAAAATCATGTGCTCGATTGAATAAAGAAAACACAACTTTATTTCGAAGTAAAATATCAAAGGAAAATAACAACACAATTTTTAGCCTCTTACCACACTCTTATTTAATTCTGGTAGTTGGTTCCGTTTGATTTGTTTAATTAAATGATTAAAAATAAAAACGTAGTGAAAAAGTGTGAAATATTGTAGGTCTATTTGATTGAACGATCTAGAGAGAGAGAGAGAGAGAGAGAGGGAGAGAGAGGGAGAGAGAGGCCAGCCACAATTTAGAGAGATTGAGTTAATTGTGAGGTGTGTTTGATTCACCCCATTGTGCCTTTATTTATAGTAGTAGGATAGGTAAATACCTTTCCCTTTAGGATTACAACATTTAATAGGTAATCTACTCCTAATAGGAATATAAGATACATTCTCATATTCTCTAGGATTTACACAATCACATTCCTATTCTAAATATGACTGCAACACTCCCCCTTGAGTGTGCAAATACTCAACAAACCATCGCATCAGATCTTCAGCAGATAAGGTAGAATAGTTGATGAAGTCATCGGCACAACGGGTGATCGCGAGTCTCAGATTTAATTTGAAGTATGCATTTGTAAAAACTCACAAAAACCTCGCTATGGTAAAACCAGAGGCATGGGGAAAACCCATAGACTAAGGAGAAAAGTAAGAAAGTATGCATAATGTCTAAAACAAACGTCAAACTGGACGAGTGTAGTGAACTCAACGGAGTATGATCTTCCCAGGATGGGTGCCTCATTAAAACCTCGTTAGGTAGCAAAAACCCAGTGGGAAAAATGCTCTTAATCGTAGGAAAAGAGTACATTAAGATCATGTGAGTATGCTTCTAGATACTCCCTCTGAGTTAGACATAACTTCTAAATAAGAGAACTACAAGCGATTCAACTCAGATAATTTATGCATACCGATTCCTTAGACGAGCTTCTGAAAAGTAGACTTGGGCAACGACTTGGTGAAGAGATTGGCCAGGTTGTCCTGGGAACAGATTTGCTTGACTTCAATGTTCTGATGCTGTTGTTGCTGGTGTGAGTAAAAGAACTTCGGCGCTATGTGCTTGGTGTTGTCTCCCTTGATGTATCCCTTCTTTAACTACTCGATACATGCTGCATTGTCTTCAAAGATCGTCGTAGGAAGGTCAACGACTGATGTAAGACCACTAGGGCTTCAAATATGTTCCATAACTTCTCTCAGCCAAAAGCACTCACGTGATGCTTCATGCAGGGCAAAAATCTCAGCATGGTTAGACGAAGTCGCGACTAGCGTTTGCTTGGTAGACCTCCAAGATATAGCAGTGTCTTCAACGGTAAAGACATAACCCATTTGAGAACGTGCTCTATGTGGGTCAGACAGATATCCAACATCTGCGTAACCAACAAGGCGAGAATCAATCTGAGGACCATAGGGGGCGGCAACACTTGGAGATTTGCGGGTATAGAACAAGCCCAAATTCGTAGTACCCTTGAGGTAGCGGAAAATGTCTTTAACACCATTCCAGTGCTTGCGTGTGGGCGCATTGCTGTATCTAGCCAATAGATTCACAACGAAGGAGATGTCAGGTCTAGTGCACTAAGCCAAGTACAATAAAGCCCCAATTGCACTTAGGTAAGGAACTTCGGGTTCCAAAATCTCTTCCTCATCCTCCTTTGGACGGAAGAGATCTCGTTTAGCATCTAGATTCCGAACGACCATGGGTGTGCTCGAAGGCTTCACTTTATCCTCATTAAAACGACACAACACCTTTTGGGTGTAGTTCGATTGATGTACTAGGATTCCATCCGAACAATGCTCGATCTCCAGGCCGAGGCATTATCGAGTTTTCCCAAGATCCTTTATCTCAAATTCCGATTTCAAGTGTGCAGCAATTTCCTCAAGCTCTGCGGGAGTCCCAATGAGGTTCATGTCATCGACCTAAACTGCAACGATTGCAAATCCAGAATGTGACTTCTTTATGAACACGCATGGGCATAATTCGTTGTTCACATAACCCTCACTCATCAAATATTCACTCAGACGGTTATACCACATCCTCCCGAATTGTTTCAATCCGTAGACTGACTTCCTCAACCTAATTGAGAGAGTGTTCCGTGGTCTAGAACTATTTGAACCAGTCAATGGAAGTCCTTCTGGAACTTTCATGTATATTTCTGTATCTAGTTCCCTATAGAGATACGCCGTTACCACATCCATAAGCTGCATATTCAGTTTTTCAGAAACTACCAAACTGATTAGGTAGCAGAACGTTATAACGTTCATTACAGGGGAATAAGTCTCCTCGTAATCAATTCCAGGGCGCTGAGAGAAGCCTTGCGCTATGAGGTGTGCTTTGTATCGCACTATTTCATTTTTCTCATTACGCTTCCTCACGAAAACCCACTTGTAGTAGTGGTGTAGGAACGATAGGTCCAAACACCTTACGTTTCGAGAGCGAATCAAGTTCGACCTGGATTGCTTGTTTTCAGTTTGACCAATTGGTTCTACGTCGACATTCATCGACAGAACGTGGTTCAATGTCATCACTAAGCATGATGTCAGTAGCTATTCAGTACGCGAATGCATCGTCGATGATCATCTCATTCCTATTCTAAACTTCATCGAATACTGTATAGTGGACTGAAATCTCGCGATTCTCGGGAGGTCGGCATGTTTCGTCTGAAGTATCACCGTAATCTAGAATAACCTCATGCGTTGGAACGGATGAGTGAGCGATGGTCAAATTCAAACTAGGATCACTAGTTGGTGCCGTTTTCCTCTTCCGGGATTGTGAATCCTTTGAACCAAAGGGTCTGCCACGCTTTAGGGTTGGAGCAGATGATTAGCTAGCCGTCAATGTACCTTGCAGTGTAGAGGGTGCGGCTTCTTCACCTTCGGGGACGGTCCGGCCTTCCCAGAAGGCTTGTTGACGTACACGGGGTACATCTATCCTTGCAAGTGTGTTTGCAGCGGGTATATGTGATCTTGTCACCTTTGCTAGATCATTAAAAGCAGCTGGCATGCTTTGAGCTCAGTTTCAGACTGGGCAGTACGGGGATCTAAATGAGACATAGTGAAAGCATACCACGACAATTCGCGGCGTTTAACGGAACGTTAGCATGCTTATCTCCCCCTAACGATGGAAAGACTGTCTCATCAAAGTGACAATCCGCAAAACATGCGGTAAAGAGATCTCATGTCCAGGGTTCTAAGTAGCGAACAATTGATGGCGAATCATAAACGACATAGATTCCCATTTTTCTCTGAGGACCCATTTTGGTACGTAGTGGCGGCGCTATTGGCACATAAATGGCGCACCCAAACACCCGTAAATGCGAGACGTCAGGCTCGTATCCAGTGACCAACTATAACGGTGTGGTTGGGTAGCGGTAGGCCTCAGGCAAACCAACATAGCTGAATGCAATATTGCATAGCCCCAGGCAGATATCGGCAGTTTGGTTCTCATAACCAAAGTCCGAGCTATCATTTGAAGGCGCTTTATGAAAGCTTCTGCCATGCCGTTTTGGGTGTGAACATGGGGCACAAGATATTCTATATCAATCCCTATTGACATGCAATAATCGTCAAAAGTCTATGACGTAAACTCTCCAGCGTTATCCAGTCGAATCGACTTAATCAGATAATCAGGGTGGTGAACCCTTATCTTAATTATTTGAGCTAGGAGTTTAGCAAATGCGGCGTTGCGCGTGGACAACAAGTAAGCATGTGACCATCTTGTCGATGCATCAACCAACACCATAAAATATTTAAATGGTCTGCAGGTTGGTTGGATAGGTCCACAAATGTCCTCATGAATCCTCTGAAGAAATTTAGGGGGGGGGGTCGTGAATAATCTTTGTGTGGGAGGGTTGAGTATTCAACTTCCCTATAGAACATGCTTTGCATGGCGGGAGTCCAACATAGGGATGTAACTTGTGCCCGTGAGAAGATTTGAGGATACGGCACATCATGTCACGTCCAGGATGTCCCAAACGATCATGCCAAAGCAACAAAGTATCCTAGAACTCAGGCATTGGGCCGGCCACACTATGGGCTTCTATGCCGCGAATGGTTGTGATGTACAACTCACTCGGCAGACGTTCCAACTTTTTCGTGAATATGCTTCTGGCCATATTCGTACGAAATGATATAAAGAAATTCAGAACCATTATCTTCAGTGATTTCAAGATAATATTTATTATCTCGAATATCTCTAAAACTCAGCAACGTTCTTCCTTGAACGTGGAGAATAGAGTGCCTCCTTAATGGTTAATATTGTATCATTAGACAACATGTGGATGGGCCTGAAAGAGTTGTCAAATGAGCTTTCTTGGGTACCAAGTTATTAAAATAGTGTTGTTCACGCAAGATGGTGTGCGTGGTTGCACTATCTGCCAGACAACTAACTTCCCTACTAGACATACCTAGAAATAAATTGATTGAATTGGTCACATGTATAAATATAAGTCCATTCATTCAATTAAGCAATTCGAGAAAATAATATCCATTCAAATAACAATCCATAATTCAAAACAAACCAAAACCAAACAAATTATTTCAAATACTTAGGAAATTGTTCAAAATTAAACCATAAACCTAGAAAATAGGGGGGTAGGGGCCGGCCACTCCTAGTGGGTTCGGCCACTAGGGGTAAACACCCTAAAAACATGTCTAATTTATTCATCCATAGGCGCTGACGCCTCTTGAAAATCCGATATCTCCATTGATGTAGTTGCATCTTCCGGATGATCTATATGTGCAATGGTAAACATATATCGTAGAACATACAGGTTCTATTGACATGCATTGGTTTAATTTATGCATGAAAACTACAGGTTGTTTTGAATGAAAACTTCAGGTTTCAAAGGCACTAAATTTGAAACTACATGTTCAATTTAGGTTTTTATGAACAATTAGTTCATAATGAGAGGTTCATGCAAGAAACACAGAATGCAATATACTAACTTGGATATAGTGATTTGAGGTTCTTCGGGAACTCAAGTGTGAGAGCTTCGTTACTACGAAAGTATGTGACGGTTCAAAGTAGAAAGATAAATGATTGAATCGTTAATGTCCAAAAGTGATCTTCAGGTCAATAATTTTGGATTCATTATCAGATTAATGGACTGCATGTCACTTTTAATTAATTCAAGGGTTTATATCACAAATGGTCCCTGAAATTGACCCCATCAATCATGATGGTCCCTGAAATTGAAAATCGATCAATGTAGTCCCTGAATTTTAACCCGCGAATCAATGTCGTCTTTCTATTAGTGTTCCGTCCAAATTAACTTTAAAAAAAGGTTAGAGAACCAATTTTTCATGGTAAAATGATAAAAAAATAACCCTGTTACTTATAATTTTACTTACTACCTCTCTTTTCTTTTTTCCATCTTCACTTTTCTCTCCATTTTTTCATGGATTTGGTGCTAAAACTAAAATAAAAACAAAAAAAAGTGGTTCTCTAACCTTTTTTTGGTCATTTTACCATGAAAAATTGGTTCTCTAACCTTTTTTTAGTGTTAATTTGGACGGAACACTAACAGAAGGACCACATTGATTCGCGAGTTAAAATTCAGGGACTACATTGATCGATTTTCAATTTCAGGGACCATCATGATTGATGGGGTCAATTTCAGGGACCATTTGTGATATAAACCCTTAATTCAATAAATCGGGCCATTCCGGGTCGATTGTAGAAGCTAAATAATATTATTGGATCGAAAATATAGCCCCAAAATAATAAGACCTTGGTGCCGTGGGATAAGGGGGCACGGGGTACCTTGAGTAAAAGGTACGGCCCAAAAAGGGCATCGGGTTATGGCTGCAGGCCATGGGGGAGAGGACGAAGCCCCAGCCGCAACTGGGTTTCAGCTTTGGGCCAAGGGGGCACGGGAGCAAGCCCAAAGGCTTGGGGGTTGGTCACGTGGAGCCCATCCAAAAATTGGCTGCATGTTTGCAGGCTGCAGGGAGCAAGGCCCAGCCTTGTGGGCTGGCGTGCAGGCCGGGGCGCCTCAGGGCCCAGCAACCAGAAAGGTTGCAGCGTGTGAAGGAAGCCCAGCCAATCTGGGCTGGTGGCGTGGGCATAGGGCTTCAGGCCCTGCCGAGGCTTGGTGGTGGCTTCCATAGTGTTGGTGCGGTGGTGTGCAGCACTATATCCAATTCCTTTTTATTATTTTTTTTATTATTATTTTTTCAAATCCCTTAGGGTTTAGGAAACCCAAATTTGCTTCTAATTTTTTTTTTTGTACTTTGACTTTCAAATTCTACATAACTAATTAATTGTGCGATGCATGAAACAAATATATATATTGACAAATATATGAACATATACAATATATATATCGAAAGGAAAATATAAACATAGAGAGGTTCATGCGTCATGGGGAATGCTTTCATGCTTCGTGGACATTTCAAATATCTTCTTTTAGTTTAAGCGTACCTGATTTAGGGTGGGCAAGGGCCGGGCCGGGCCAAAATTTAGAGGAACCGGACCCTACCCGTGGTAAATAGTAACAGGGCTGGCCAAGCCGGGTAATGAGATTTCAGAATTAGGAACCGGACCTAACCCGACTCGTTTCAAACGAGTCGAAACGGGCCTGGTCCACGGGTCCAATATCATTTTTTTTCTTTTAGCCATAAAAGGTACGACCTCGTTGAGGTCGTCTTCCCCACCACATAAGAGATAAGCAGCACAGCTGCACATCAAGCAATAAATCAAAGCAAACCCAGATGCAAAAACAAAAATCAAACCCCTTTGATCATGCACACAGACAAAACCAACCAAACAATGATCAAAACATCAAATTTGAAAAGAAACAGCAATCAGCACATAAATAGCAAAAAAAAAAAAAAAAAAAAAACAATAGAACCCAAAACTCGCAAGGATGATATTGTGCTCGATGGCGGTGGTGGATGGTGGTGGTCACGCCGTTGATTCCTCCGTCCAGTCGGGTCCACACATTCCTCTTCAAGTCGGGTCGGGTAAAAAACCACATATTCCTCTTCAAGTCGAGTCCAGAGGTCCAAAAACCCACCTTTAACACTATATTCTCCGAGACTGTTGTCGGAAAACACATCCCTCGCGTCATATTCGTCGATCTGGAGCCCACCATCATCGACGAGCTCGTTATCGTCGTCGCGCCATCATCGTCTATCTTCGATCTTTACTATCCTCAGGTCCCTTAGAGCATCTCCGATCTGGAGCCTCATGTCATCGTCGATGTCATCTTCGACGACCGGAGTCGGGAGACAGAGGCATCAAGTTAGGATTGGGATTTGGGAGAGATAAGTGAGAGAGAAAGGGACAAAGGGTGAGCCGGATCTGAGATTGAGACTGAGAGAGAGAGTGTTGTGAATCTGTGATGGGGTTGGGAAATGGAACTCAATCACAACGGTGTGGATTTAAGTGGTATTAAATCAAAGGTGGAAACAGTCCGGGCCGGAGACCCGTTTCCTCAAAATTTTGGATCCGCCCCGCCCCGACCCACGGGCCCAGGGCCCGTTTGCCCACCCCTAACCTGATTAGCAAAAAACGAATAAGCCTTTGAATTTGTTGGATGATAGCCTTCTCCTACGATGCGTCAATTCCTCAGCTTCTGGCAAGAGCATGCTGATAACGTGTTGTAAGCCTATTTGATTGAACGATCTAGAGAGAGACAGGGATAGAGAGGCCGGCCACAATTTAGAGAAAAGAGAGATTGAGTTAATTGTGAGGTGTATTTGATTCACCTCATTCCCTTTAGAATTACAACATTTAATAGTTAATCTACTCTTAATAGGAATATAAGATACATTCTCATATTATCTTGGATTTACACAATCACATTCCTATTCTAAATATGACTGCAACATGAAAAAAATATTTCCTAATATCAAATCAGTTTTTTTTTTTTTTTTTTTTGGCAGCGGCCCTTTACTACAGTAGTGGAAATGAGTTGAGCCTTTACATAACGGTGTGGGCTTGAAAGTCGTCAGTAACTAATCTAACACATTTAATATAACAAAATTTCTCGTTTAAGAAAAAAAAAATTCATATCAGTTCAAGGGTTGAGACTGAAACCAAGGAAGCCCACCTTTAATGGGTTCTGAACATTGAAATGTGCGAGGCTGCTACCATATCAACCCGCCCCTACTGGCTCTTGTATCCCTCTTGTTGTGACTTGTGAAGAGTTGTGGCAACCACCCCCGCAAATTCGTGCGTATCACCAAATACGGACTTACTGTGCGGATGTATTTAAGTCGTTCGATTTGATCTGGACGGCTCACAGCCAACCCAGCTCATTGGTGGAAAAGGTCATAAATGACCCGTTAATTAATGGACAAATTCTCAATAAAATATCATAAATGGTGTGAAATTCGTAAAAACGTAGGAAGATGGAAAAAAATATTTCTGAAGTTACTATGGACGTTTGTAGGGTGCTCATTGTTTTTATTCAGAAAAATCGAAAAAAGCTGTATCAAAGGAATCACAAGGAGTATGCCAATTTATGCATACTCCTCTGGAATCTCATTATGTTGTTGTCAAGAGAATTTTACGATATCTCAGAGGTATTTTAGGCTGAGGCATTTGTTTTAGACCTGGTTCATTGGTTTTAAAAGCATACACAGATGCTGATTGAGCGGGGTGATCCCAATGATAGGCGCTCTACTACATGTTTTGTTGTGTTCTTAGGCTCCAATCCAGTTTTATGGAGCTCTAAGAAACAACACATAGTTAGCAGATCCTCAACAGAGGCTGAATACAAGGGTTTGGCAACCCCCACTGCCGAAATTGTTTGGCTTCATCAACTTCTGAAAGATTTTCATATTGACACTTCTTCTCCTCCATTCTTACATTGTGACAACATCTCAGCCATGGCTTTAGCTACTAATCCAAGCCAAACACATTGAGGTGGATTGTCATTTTGTGAGAGAACGATTTCAACAAGGTGTCATTTCTCTGCAATTTGTTGCTTCGACAGACCAATATGCTGACATTTTCACAAAAGGCTTATGTTCTCCTTTGTTTACAACACATTATTCCAATCTTATGCTTGGTTCCACTAAGACGCATAAGATTGAGGGGGAATGTTAGCATATATTAGTGGTCAGGATTGTGACATGTGTTACTAGATTGTTGTAAGTTGAGTTGGTTATGCTGAAATGTATTTATAGTGAAAAAAACCCTTGTAATAATTCATTAACTGTAATGAGAAAAGTTTGTTGCAGATTTACTCTCTCTCTAGATTCTTAAGCTTTCATCTTCCATAGCTAGTGTTGACACAGGGGTGGGCTTGGGGTTTTTCTATGCAATCTGGGTGGGGAAGATAATAGCTTCGTAGTTGGGGCTTTAATGAAGCCTTTTGTTCTTCTCTATTTATTTTTTCATTTTTATTTATTTGTTATTATTTTTATAATTTCAATTTTTTTTTATTCATATGGGATCTATATATGTGTCATATCAATATACTCATAAAAGTTTTGATGAAATTCTAATAAAAAGACGATATTGATTTGCGTCAACAACATTAAGAACTACAGTTGTCCATTTTTAATTTTAAAAGACTATCTTAATTAAACAAGTCAATTTCAAAAATTATTTGTAATAAAGACTTTTGTAAAATCTTTTTCCAACGCTGAGTCTTAAATGCACGTGAAAAATAAAAGAAATTGAGCAGAAAAGGAAGAGATTTTTCAGTGTGACCGGCACACGAAGTGGTACACTACATGTCATTATACAAATAGTGAGATATGTGTGTTTAAAAGTTACTAACTTAGAAAAAAAAATTCAATCACTTACATAAAAACAGGTGATGTACCACTTGTGTTCTCGTGTCAATAAAAATTTCTCTGAGAAAGGGCAGGAGAAGCAGCTTTTGTCTGCTTCTTATCCTTCGCTTTTAATGATACGTGGACTCTACAGCGTCTCAGACTTTAGGAAACGTCCTTGAGCCCCTCAGCTTTCTTTTGGGTCAAATTATTAAAGGCTCTCAGCCAATTACGACCCTAAAGCCGAAAGGTTAGAAAGTCAGACGATCGAGAGCCTCTGTTCCTACGACGAACATCAACTTGTCAAACGTCATATATGTTCACACGTCGTCTGGTCATTTTCTGCTCTAATCTTTGATCAATCATCAAGCCATCCGTTTCCTTGTGATGCATGCCAGCTCTTATTGTTTTGTTGAAACCGGATGCTTCTGTCTCAATCAAAATTGTGCTCCATTGTTTCCAGGTTATTGCTTATTTGGGTTCAGCTCAAAGTGATGGAGAAGTACAAACCCATAATTGAGAAATGTTAGGTTTAGTAGCTCAATGTGTTTGGGTAAGTGTAGTTCGTTGATACATTACGGAAATGATCACATTTACTTATATTAAATGGATAAGAGCAACTAAATACAACATAATTTCACACGTAAATGATATTGCACTATTGATATGTATTGAAGGAATGACTTACAATTATATAGTTACGTGCACCGCAAAATGTAGATCGTTGATACGTACGGAAATGAACACATTCACTTACATTAAATGCATAAGAGGGACTAAGCACAACATATTTTCACACGTAAATGATATTGCGTTATTGATATATATTGAAGGAATGACTTATAATTACATAGTTACGTGCACCTCAAAGTGTAGATCGTTGGTATGTTATGGAAATAATCACATTCACTTACATTAAATGTATAAGAGCGACTAAACACAACATAGTTTGAAACGTAAATGACATTGCCCTATTGATATGTACGGGTGGAACGGCTTACAATTATATAGTTATGTGCACTATAGGGGATTAATCCCACCATTATTTCCAAGTGTGAATTGTTCATATATACCTTATGAAATTGTTTACGATCACTTACGTATGTGCACGTGAGCAACAAAACCCAACATAGTTCCACGTGTAAGCGACAACACACTATTGATACATGTCACGACAACGACTCATAATTGCTTACGCGCGCTCGATGATTAAACTGGCAACATAATTTCAATAATACTCAAACTAAGGCATTGTTTTTTTGTTTGAACAAAGGCGGCCAAATAGAATACTAGATAAGGCCAAGCTAAATTCTAGAGACATGTTAAGTTCAGTCAATCTCCCGCTACACATGAATAACTACGGACTGTTAATACATTGTCGAAACAACTCATAATTATTATAACTATGAATTGTTAACACATTGTCGAAACAGCTCACAATTATTATAAAGTAAAACCATCGACTAAACCGACATAGTTCCTAGTAATTTTCAAGGGGGTCAGAAATCACATTTTGTTTGAACAAAGCCGGCAAATTATAATGCCATATCCAAAAGGAAGAATCCAACAACACCATACAACATAACCTGCCTTTCTATCCGTCTCACAAATCAAAGAATTCTTGTATAATGTATTAAACATCTTTACATGTTTTTTTTTTTGGGTAATAATCTTTACATGTTTTTTGTCCACGTCCTATATATTACACTCACTAAACGACGGCACAAGGGCCACAAAACGACACCCCAACGTCTCTCAACGACCCTGCCTCCCACGCAAGTGTGACGAGGAGGAAGAGCAAGAGGACGAGGAAAATGACGAAACGCTACCACCACTCGCCGCCCCATACAACAGATCCGACAAGTAATTATCCAGATTCTCCGGGGCATATCTGACCAACGAGTCCTCCCCGCACGCTCTCATTATCCCGTTCCTATGCTTCTCGTAAAACTCCCGGTAAGCGGGCACCAACTTCTTCGCCACCGAAACTTTAATCTCGTCTCGGAGTTTCGGGTCCATCACGACCCACGATGTTTGTTTCTTGTACGCCTCCTCAAACGCCGCGGTGAAGCGCTTGAAGTAGATCCTGGCTTGGTCGGATGAAATCTCAGCTGTCGGATCTTCCGGTAGGGATTCGAACACCTTGGTCCACCCCATGCGCTCGTAGTTCGCGGCGTACTGTTTGACTTTCGAGTCGTGCGTCTCCACCCAGTAATCCCCGAGCAAGTACTTGAGGTTGGAGCTCCGGACCTTCCCGACGACGTATTGGAGATTGTTGGCCAAGAACAGGTAGGATAGCGCCACGTCCTTGTACAGCGCAGCTTTCCCGTCGAGCTTGCAGAGAAGTACGAGAACGAGCCAGGCGACGCGAATAGAAAGCTGCGATTCCTCGGCATCGTAGCACCCGAAGTAAGCTTCGGGTAGCGGTGTCGATATCGCCAGCGGCCAGTCGGCGACTATATCGGTGAGGACTTCGGTGTAGTCGGAGAGGAAAGTTATATAGTTCATGACGTAGCGCGTGAGCGGGTGGACTCCACCGGCGGGGACCGGGGTCTTGGACGTTTCCTTCTGGATCGCCGATTCGAATTCTTCGAGCATCGAACGGACGGCCTCGCCCAACTTCACCATGGAGTTAACCGCCAGAGATCGGACGGCGGAGGTTGATTCGAATGAGAAAATGGACTCGATCTCGGGCCAGAGATCCGATACCGCCTGGTACAAGTCCAAAACACGGAACATTTTCTCGGGTGAAAGTTTCTTGCTTTTTCCCACCGATTCCGGGAAACCAAACAGGGTCATTGCCGCCTCTTTCGTAATCTCGTTGAAGCAGGACTCGGCGATCGAGTCCGAAGCGGCGAAGACGTGGTCGCAGAGCAGCCGTTCTCCGTAGAACAGAGTCTTAACGGAGACTTTGACGGCGTTTAGCCAGTTCTTGATCTTTGTCTCCAGAACGTTCCAGTGCATCTTCTGAACCTGTGAAAGCGTCATCTTCTCGACGCCGAGGAGGTAAAGGCTTTCGTCGACGATCGATTTTCTGATGATGTTGTAAATTCTCACGCACTCTTTGCCGTATCCGGAGGCGATCATGCAATCGGCGATGGATTTCAAATCAGACATCGCGACCCAAGAGATGTGGTCCACCGACTCGGTTGCGACTCGCGACTCGTCCTCCGACTCGGAATCTTGATCTGATACGCTGGTCCGGGTCGAGGCTCTGGAGGACCGGCTGGAGACCGTTTCGGCGTCTAAATACTCCCGATTGGTTGACAGAATCTGGTAGAACTCCTTCTCGAGACGTTTCATGGCGGATTGCATGAGATTCTGAGCTCGAATGAGCTTCTCGGCGCTGGTTGTTTGGGAGATGAGGAAGTGCTGCATGGCGGACTGCAAGTCCCCAACGGATTTGAGGTAGAGTCTCGCCTCTTGGCGGTCATCGTAGAAGATGGAGGTAACAGCGGTGTAGGAAGTGGAACCAGAGTCAGAGTCCCACTTGGTGATTAAGGCCTCAGCGATTTCGATGTTCTCTTCCATTAGCGAGTCGGAGAAGCTGTGGCGCGGCGACGAAGGCAGCATGGCGGTGGTTCTGGAGGGAGAGTTTGAAGGCGACGGAGACGGAGATTTGAAAAACAGGGTCCTCATTCCTTTCCTTGGCATCTACAGATTCCAGAATTCAAAACCCAGGTTCCTAAATTCAAAATTTTGATCGGTTGATTGGGGATTCGGAGGTGAGAGAGAGAGAGAGAGAGAGAGAGAGAGAGAGAGAGACGAAGGTATGGAAGGTGAAATGTTTATGGAGGGTATGAGAGGAGCGAGGGGGTATTTATAGAGGGAGTGGGGGAGGGAAATGGAAATGGTTGACTTATGAGTCCATGTATTTATGTCTGCGTGTGATTGGGGGAGTGGAAATATGAATACGTACGTACGCGGTCTTGAAACAAATGGAAAAGTAAGTTTGCCAAAAAAAAAAAAATGGAAAAGTAAATGATGATTTGAAGGTTGGGAATTTGATTACGCTAATGATGATTTAATAGGGTCAAGCAGAAAAGGACCAGGAAACTACTAGCTTTCTTTTTTGGAGGATGATTCTCTCAGCTCTTAATATCTTTTCCCTTTATTTATTTTCTACTTGAATAATTACGGTTAAGTCACGTTAATATTTTAAATCAATTTTTTTATAGAGACAATAAGACAAAAAACAAAGTGTGAGAGAAGGGGAGGGAATGAGATGAGAATAAGAGGGGAGATAATCTTACTCATTCTTCCTCTCCGGCCTGAAAATAATAATAATTTCCTATTTATTACTTTTTGTCAGAAAAATATATGAAGATGTCAAAACTGCCATAAAAGATGTAAGCAAGACTCTCTCCACCGACCTTTTAGTTTCTTATGTGGATAAAAAAATGTATAAAATATCGAATTGCCACATAAGCCATCAAATAATATGATGTTTTACATTTGACATCTCTTTTCAAGATGGTCCAATAATTTTTTTAACAGAAGCGATAAAGATAATTTATCGATATGAAAGTTACAACACAATTAATTACAAGAGTGCCAACTGTTTACATCTTCTCCCGTGACTAAATCCTTTTTTTTATTTTTTGGTGAACCCGGGACTAAATCTTTGGTTTAGAGAAATAAGCGCAGGAGCAGGTATTTTTCCTAAACAAATATACAATCTTATCTAACTCTTAAACAAGAGACTTGGTCCTCGTAGGTCTGGCTTTGAGCACGTACGTAACTGAATGCATGCGGCAGGAAAGGATCAAATTATTATTATTTTATTTTTTTATGAGGTAAAAGGGGTCAGATTATTAAAGTCTAAACTTAATTACTAACGAAGAAAAGAAGAAAGACCCTTTTTTCTGAGGTTGACTAAATTTTTGTAGAAGACCGCCAGTTCTTCTGGTTTTGAGCTTTTATTGAACACGATTTTGCTTGCTACAGTTGAAGAGAAAAGTAAACAAGGAGCCTGCCTGCTTCCTGCTGCTTACCAACTTTCTGGTTTCGAATTTAATCTCTTTTTTTTTTTTTTGACTCAATTAATTTGTAGATGAAAGAGTGTTGTAAATCCAGTGCTTAATAAGGATTAAGATGACCAGTTCTTGGTCAAATGGATTTCGAGTTCTCGTAGTCTAATCCAAGCAGCAACATAAAACCATGAGATCAAACGCAGCCATTGACAGTTGGGTTCGATCCATATGATATCATAAATTACAAGAAGAACTACTTAAGAATTCAACTGCCTAAATCTTGCATGCGACGCTAACAGGATCAACGTCGAGTAGGGTTGTGATCGAATGGTTCATTAATTTTTGTTCCTTTATTGGTTGCAAAATTTGAACGTGATTTACTGCTTTAGGATGTAGACTGTAGAGTTCGATTTCAAGGTTTTGATTTAGGTTCAAACCTTGAATTCTGGAAGCACTTTGTTTGAAATTTAACACCCCTTTTGAAACAATCTGCAAAGTTCTCAACTTCATTTAGTTGTCATTGTATGTAGTAAGTGCCAGTATTTTTAAATAATGGGGTCATAATTTCGACAAAAAAAAAAAGAAAAAAGAAAAAAAATCTTCATTGGACCATTTCTTCCATCACATGGTGGGTAGATGCCAATTCCTGCTGATATTTGCTGAAAGCTTATGCGTATATTGACAACTAATATAATTTATAGAGGCTTGTCGAGGGCAATTGTAGGAAACTGTTGGGTACTGTTGAGCACTGTCAAGGCTTGTCAAATTTGGCATTTATTGAGTATTTGTTGCGTATAATAGAGTCGCACATAAGAAGAGAGAAAAAAAATGAGGATAGAAGAAAATAAAATTAGAAAGAGGAAGTTGTAATTTAGATAGGAGTCAAATACAAATACACACAAATATACATAGGAATTTTGAAGTTCTTAGGGTCATGGGCAACGAATTACCCTATGCTAGCTCCATTACTACTAATTGTATTAAGCACTAGCCATTATATGTCCATTTGGGAAAAATAAATTATGTATTATGAATGCAATATTGTCACACCTTGTCATGTGTTATCTCGAGAGATTTTTTTAGTCACTTAGACTCAGAGCAAAATGGGGTACATCATGTGTCATAATTTAAGTAAGAGATATTAAAAATATGTCCTTAAATTAATAGAAATTAGAATATATCTACTATGTCATCCGCTTATATTATAACATATGATGTATCACTTTGTGTTCCAAAATATCACTGTTCTAAAAGTCCCCGCCTAGAGCCGCCTTGGCCCCGCCTAAGCGCTAGGCGGCTGGCCACCGCCCCGATTAATGCCTAGGCGTTTGAAAATTAAGAAATGGCGCCTAGACCTACTGAGGCACCGCCTAGACCGCCTAGGCACCCGCCTAGCCGCCTAGACTCGCCCCGCCTAGGTCTCAACTCACTTAGATAGAAAATAGATAACTTTCATTTTGCATTTTATTTTTTTCCAATAAATTGTAAGAAACTTGTTGCATACTTAAATGAACACACATTATATCCTTATTTCACATGTTTTCCTTATGTTCCAATACTTCATAATATATATATGCATTCTATTTTGTAGTTTATAATGAAATTCTATATATTTCAAGTATAAGCAGATATTTATTTACGCGAAATATGATAGATTTACTTAAATCCGCCTAGTCCGCCTAGGAGCCCGTCTAGGCCCCGACTAGCCACCTAAGCGCTAGGCCCCAGCCCGCCGCCCGACTAGAGCCTAGCGACTTTTAGAACCTTGCAAAATACATAAAAACCTCTCTTGTATGTTACCTCTTGTTTGAAAGATTCCAAACCAAATCATTGACTGCCTAGGAAATGTCATATTTTTTAACAAAAAATAGTTTAACCTATTATTATCTGCGATTCTGCATGCATCCAACATATATGCCAACAATGTGTGGAATGATTAGAAGGTTGAACTTAATTAATCAGCTAAGCGCGAGTCAAATCTACTTGAACCTTGTTCTATGCGATATCCCCTAAGGGGTGCAATTCAGGTTGGATCAACCGAATCTGCTTTTGCCAACTCGATTTCATACCATTCCTGACCGGATCTCAACCCTTTCATTTATTGAATTGAGTTGGTTTGATGCATTGCCGTCCATGTCAATCCAAACCAAACCCAATTTTGAGCCTAATTCCCTCATGTGCATATATTACTTCCTCTCCCTCTAATAATAGTAAAATTAAAAAAAAAAAAAAAGGATTGACTATACTTGGAGTTTATTGTCGATTTTCATCCGGATAATGAATGACATTGTTACTTTTAAATTTATCTTGGTTGAAACTTTGATACATCTTGTAATTTAAATTAAAGTTCGTAAGGTTGAACCATTAGAAATAGTCTTCGAGTTGTTTGTTTTAACTTTTGTGTGGATGGTGATGTGTTATAAGATTGAACTTGATAAAATTGACAAATCCGAACCCAAATAAATTCAAACTCGACTAAACTTGTATGAACCTAAACCCAACCCAAACTCAAATTGTGAAGATTGGGTTAGAGTTGGGATTGACCATCCAACCCGCCTAACCAGCCCAATCGAGTTGCACCCCTAGTATCTTTATAATGGTTGATAATATATACACTATAACCTTTTGGGTAGGCATTTAATTTATGGGCAGTGATTTCAACACATAATTATTTTAACTTTACATACTTATGTTAATTTTGATCGTTAATCTTATTTTAGTTGTTCAATCTAACAGTTCCATAATAAAAGAGATGTGTATGAATTGAGAAAGAGTGTATGGAATTTATTTCTCTTACTTTATACTTTATCCACTAAAGTTATATAATTATCAAGTGATGATGACTCCAAGATTTTTCTAGGGAATGCAATTACTCTATACTTTACATATGAACTAAAATCAGTTAATTGTATAATTATAAACTATAAATTATATTATTTTGGGGGTATGCAATTAACATGATTTCTATTTGTAGGGCTAGTGTTTATTCACAAAACAATCTCGCAAGATCAACATGTTTGTATCTTTATGTGATTTTTTTTGCTCAAACTCACTTCTTTAAATTGTCGCTGGTGTTCAGAGTTGAGGTGGTAGTTTTTGTATTTCTTGTAGTTTGTGCACATGGAAAATAATTATGAGGTGAAAGTTCGACGTTTGTTGGAGGTGATCACTCATGCTTCTTTGCTAACACTGCAAGATCAAAGACCATTAGAGGGTGGTCCAACCTTTTCCTCGTGGTGCCTTATGTTAGTTCTACGACTTGCAAAGTTAGGTCTTCATGAGTTCTTTCTTATTGATTAGATATGTGTCCTCCGTGGTAGAGAAATTATATTGTACTTATGATGGATGAGTTTATAACTATGAAACTGTGATGTTTCTTTTGAGGTACGTGTGTGATCTTTTGATTACGCGTGTGATGTTTCTTAATAGATTTCATTTCTAAAAATGAAAAAAAACAAAATATTTGTTGTATATCTAGCACCATGAATACAATATATATATATATATATATATATATATATATATGCATATTATATATTGGGAGCAAAATGATCAATTTTAGTTCTTTGATTCATTCTTTGTCGCTAAAATGCAACGTTCCTCCGACATATAGTTCAATTAATTAATCTGATTTTGTATGCTATAGATCTGTCAATATGTGGGCATATCATTGTAGTGGAATCTAGTGATGAGAAGTACTCGCCATCCCGGAGCTACAAAACAGCAAATGATATTAAATATGATCTATTGACATTATCCCCATGGTCAGGTACCAAGCTAAGAATTTGTGAGACCAAGCAATTAGATTAATTTATCTCAATTATGAATATATGTCGAGAAAGTCGTCACTGAACAAGTCATGGTAACTAATATGCCTATAGGAACTAATATATATGTCGATCGACGAAACGTTTGAAAACATGGGGATTTATCTGCAGGCCCATTCTTCCTTTAAATTGTGCCGCGCATGCTTTATGTGCATTTTAATTATGTGTATTTTAAACACTCTTACATAAAAATTAATTTATTTTCTTAATTGATAATTAGGAGAAGAGAGTTGGAAGGAGTGAATATATAGCTCATAGAGGAGGACTTGAAACTGCTGAACAAAAGAAGTGGAGGAATCTTGGTTAAAATATATTCAGGAAAAATCACCACTTAAAAAGGGGACGGAAGTGAATTTTACGCTCATCTTTTGATTAGATTTTAAGTATGCAATCCTAGAACAACTAAGACGTAGTACCAGAGTCTAGTTTCTAAACTCTTTACGAATTAGGTTTTAGGTATATTTACTTTGAACGAACTTCTTTCAAAGTAAATACGTAAAACCTTGGTTCATGTTGTGGAAATGGCATGTACACAACTGATGATATTTATGCATCACATGGAGAAGTTGATATCATCTCATGTGCTGCGTTGTTATCTTCTTGTTCTTGTCCATCACTATGAGTTAGAAGTTAGGTCCGTATAATCCATGAAGTAACGTCAAAAGTTTAGCTCTGTAAATGGCAACAAATAGTGCTCATGCGCGTTGCATGTCTTCACTGTCCACATGATGTAAATCCTAAATTACCAGCAGATACATTGAGTTCTTGATGGAAACTACTCGTATGCGTCTAGCTAGGTGTACAGTTGTGCAACATAGGAAGGATCGATCCTTAGAACTTACAACTACGTACAAATGATGTTTAATTTGGTCCATTGACTACGGATTTACGAAGCTGTATGGAAATTAAAACTGCACTTTCTTCAACTTAATTCAACTTAATTGTCTGATTAATACAAGTATTTAACTCAACTAAATTTGTCCTTTTTATTTGTTTTTCTTTCTTAGCTTATAAGCTTTGGCTTTAGTTAGACATGAGATCTTCTGCACCCATTTTTGCATGTGGCCTCCCTGTGCCTTTGTTAATTGACTGAGAATTGGGTTTATTTTTTATTATTTTAATTATTATCAAGTTAACATTAATTATGTTTAGTTCAATTATTAACAAAGACACAGGGACGCCACAAGCAAAAATGGATGCAGAAGATCTCATATCCTTTAGTTAGGTCTTTTGTCGCTAAAAATCATTAATTAAGTACTCTTACTCACCGTAATTATTTTGATAGAGAGACATTTGGCAAATGCTGAGGGCATTTCCAATGGAAGATGCAAAGGTTTTTTAAATTGACATTTTACATTTTTGGTTGGCCGGAAAATACTCCAATGGCGCAATATAATATATTTACATATTCGGGAGAAGATGTAAATAAAAATGTAAATTTACATCTTTTGGAGGTCGCCCCGCCAACCAAAGAGGGAACAATAAATAAAATTCCAAATTTACAACTCTCCTATTGGAGTAAAATTAACATTTACACCTCTAAGAAATGTAAAATGAGACGCAATTAATGTGATTTTTACATCTCAAATTTGTATCTCTCCATTAGAGATGCTCTAAACCAATTCACGATAGTAGAATGGGTCAAATTTCCACACGCGATCAATGATATTAATCTATGTATTGCTACATATAATTTATATTCTCTCCTCTCTACCCAACTAGTAGTTCACATACCTAATTGTGTCTTAATCAAGTGTTAGAGACCCCATGTCACATTTAGATTAGTAATTGGCTTCTGCCCTTTTCCTTAATGCGTCATGGGCCTCGTGGCTTGATGTAGATGGCTTTTGTCTTCCTATAACTCCCATAATCCGTGACGTTTTGCAATCTTTGACAAATTTACAAAGTGATGTTTCAGACGGACTTCATTAGTAAAGAACGCAAACCAAACATGGGAAACTTCCTTTTTAACTTCAAAAGTGGTTCGTTTCTTTGTTATGTTCGCTTTCTACCATAATTGACTCGCAGAATACAGATATGACCCCATCGAACCATGTTTTACCAATGAAAAATTATTGTGCGGAACTAAAATGTAAGTCACATGATGTATTATTGATTAAAAAATATAAAATAAGTGAGTGCTGCGTGCATGTGTATATTATCTTAGGATGTAGTATATATTAATGATGTCCACGATCAAACGGTCGAACGACCCGTACTCCCTAGACTAAGATGGGATCCAACCCGGTGCAAGTTTATGGACGAATGAATTTTGTTTGCTAATTTTTATGAAGTTCAAATATATATATGTTTTCGTTCTTGTACACATTAACTATAACATGTTAAATAAAATTGGTGTATTGTGAATTGTACATCGCGTATAGTTGTGTTACGATCTGACTGAAAAATTACAATATATGCACGTCCGGATGTACATACTACATACCCTAAAGGTGGAGTATGTCATTTTCTTTCTTATCAATGGGTAACTAGTTGAAAAAAGAATCAAGCCATAGATACACAGCACAAATTTTGGACATAAGGAGTTGTCTATATATATATTCCTTCCTGCATTGGCAGTTTCCAAGTATTCACCTGACAACATTAAGCAGCTTCTGTGGGTCTTTGCTCTGTGGTTTGCTATTGAGGCTCACCGCGTAAAGTTTTGTGACAAGAATGGTCCAATCAGGCCACATGTAATTGACTCAAAATTAGAGATTGATCATGCAGCCGGAGACCAAAAGGATGATGTGAGACTGTGCAAGGGGTCAATTAAGCGACATTACAATTAAAAGTAATAATCTCTATGCGGGGAGAAGTGCAAGCATGCTTCCTTTTTGGTGTGTGTAAATTTCAAGTATTCAGATTCTTGAAAACGACCCATAACGGGTGACACCTAACATCCATATTTGCTGAGACTATCTTCAACCCTTGGGCTAAAACCTAAATTTTTTAGCCCAAAAATAGCTTTTCTGCTCCAACCCTTCTTACTTAAATTTTTAGCCCCAGATTATTAAAGAATGAATTTAATCTAATTTTTTTTCTTAAAGTAACTTTTTTAAAAGAAAAAAATTATGTAGACTATCTTAATTTAATTTTATGAACATTTTAACCTAAAAATATTTAGATTCTGACAAATATTGAAAAATCACAAACCGACACCATGAAACTCGTTAAACACTATGATAAAATATGAAACACATAAAAGATTATTTTTAATTAATTAAGCCGTTAGATTTAAATTTGGACCGTTAAATATATATTTTTACTGTTGAATTTCATCAAATTAGATTTTAATCGTTGGATTCAATGAATTTATAAATATAAAACTAAATAAAGTACACATATATGGTGGGTCAGCCCCACTAATCCTGGGCTAAATCTGGCTTTTGCTTAGCTTTTAGCTTTTATCCCACACATTTAGCATGGGTTGGGTTGGATTTGGAGTGGGGGGGGGGGGAAATAAAACCTAAAAAATAGCATTTAGCCTAGGGTTGGAGATGGTCTTAGGGTGACCTATTGACATTTCAAACCATTTGTTTTTTTATATGCAATTCTATATTGGAGGAGAACAGAATTGAACACGCGCGAAACCTTGGATTTATCGGGTAAATTCTCTTGACTAATTATGCAAGTAACGTATAATCTATGAAGTAACGTCTAAACTCTAGCTCTATTAATGAGAACGAATTAACAAAGTTTTCCTAGTGCAGATACTAGTGATCGAGTACTGTAGACCCTCTTGCATTCACATTTAATTACATGGGAGTTCTTGGTAGAAACTACTCATAGGCGTCTAGCTAGGTGTATATATATGATACGATAGAGAAATTAAGTATATATAGGTGTACGGTTGTGCAGCATAGGATTGATCCTTGGAGCTTACGATTACGTATAATATGAAGTTTAATTCGGTACGTCGACTACGAATTTACGAAGCTGTGTGGAAATTAAAACTGCACTTTTTTTAAACTTATCTAAATTTGTCCTTTTATTATTTGTTTTTCCCTCTAGTTTATAACCTTTGGCTTTGGTTAGATCCCCCAACATAATTGGATGTTAATCAAGTTTTGTCGCCAAAATAAATCATTAAATACTCTTACTCACCCTTAATTATTGTGATAGAGACTTTGTGATCTCTCATTAGCAAGTGCTGATAGCATCTCCAATGGAAGATACAAAATACTTTCAAATTGACGTTCTACATTTTTGGTTGGCTGGAAAACAATCTAATGGCGGGATGTAAATATCCATATTCATGGAAAGATGTAAATAAAAATGTAAAGAGAGAGATGAAATTCCAAATTTACATTTCTCCACTAAAATTATTTACATTTCTGAAAATGTAAAATAAGATGTAAATGTGATTTTTACATGTTAAATTTTCATTTCTCTATTGGAGATGCTCTGAACCTATAGATGGTAATAGAATGGTCAAAAATTAAAACGCGATCAATGACATTAATCTATCTATATAATATGTATACCTAATGGTGTCTTAATCAAGTAGTAGAGACCCCATTTTCCATTTAGATTAGTAATTGGCTTCTTCCCTTTTCTGTTTTGCGTCATGGGTCTCGTGGCTTGATGTGGATGGCTTATGTCTCCCTTTTTTTTTTTTGGAAAGTGGCTTATGTCTCCCTTTAACTCCCATAATCCGTGACGTTTTTGCATAATTTGACAAATTTACAAAAGTGATGCTTCAGGTGGACTTTATTAGTAAATAACGCAACAAAACATGGGAAACTTCCTGCTTTTAACTGCAACATGGATTTTGTTTCTTTGTTATATTCCCTTTCTACAATAATTGACTCGCAGAATACGGATTCGATCCCATCGAACATTTTTTATTAACAAAAAATTATTGTTTGGTACTAAAATACATGTCGTGATGTATTATTGATTAATGAATATAAAATAAGTGAGTAATGTGTGCATGTGGTTATTCTTAGGGTGTAGTATATATTTAACGTACATGTACTCCCTAGACCAAGATGGGATCCAACCCGGTGAAAGTTTATGGACAAATGATTTTTTTTTGCTAATTTTTATTGAAGTTCGAATATATATGTTTTCATCCTTGTGCACGTTATAACATGTTACGAAATTGGTGTAGTGTGAATTATATACCGCGTATGGTGCATGTCATTTTCTTCCTATTAATGGGTAACTGGCAGAAAAAATTGATCAAGCCACAGATACGCAGCTCAAATTTTGGACATAAGTTGTATACATATATTCCTTCCTGCATTGTCAGTTTCTAAGTATTCACCTGACAACATTAAGCAGCTTCTTTGGGTCTTTGCTCTGTGTGCTATGCTCTGGAGGTCACCGCGTAAAGTTTGGTGACAAGAATGTCCAATCCGGCCGCATGTAATTGACTCAAAATTAGACATCGATCATGCAGCTGGAAACCAAGTGATAATGTGAAACTGTGGAAGATTCAATTAAGCAACGTTAGAATTAAAAGTAAGAATCTCTACGCAGGGAGAAGTACAAGAATAACCTGCATGCTTCCTTTTTGGTGTGTGTAAATTTCATTTATTCAGACTCTTGAAAATGACCCATAACGGGTGTCAACCAAACATCCACATTTGCGTTTGCTAGCAGGACTTGTGTGTGAATAGTGCATATATATACCTTATATTGTCACTATTGACCTAATTACATTTCAAACCATTTGATTTTTTATATACAAATCTATATTGCAGTAGAAGAGAATCGAACCCGAAATTGTGGGTCTATCGGGTAAATGTTTTTAACCAATTGAGCTATAAATACTTTGATATTAAAACCCATTTCTTTTGAATTGAAGCTAGTAAAAAAAGTATTAAGTTGAGACGCACACAAGGAAATGTTCAATATCATAAATCATAAGAAAGTACTTGCATCCACCCTTTGATGGATATTAACATTCACCTCTTAAGAACCATGCATAGACATGAACAGCCTTAATACTTTACCATTCACGTAATTAACCTGTAGACCATTTTCCTTAAATGGTACTTCAGGGATGACCTATTGTTTGGTTCATAAATAAAAACAAGGCATGGTATGAGACCAAACTATTTTTATTTAAGCAAAAATTGCATGAATCTGTAACTTTGCTAAGGTTCAAAGAAGACATGGGGATAGTGGGTGGCCATCAAGGAGTTGTGAAAGTGCCTCGAAAGGAGGCTTAGGGTTAGGGTTCCTGTGCCGCTCGAAGTCGCCGTCGCCTCTGAATCTCACTTTGCTCAGTTCTTGGAGCGAATCGGTCACCAGGCTTTGTTCTATCTGACTCCAGGACCTCCTCCTTGACTCGAGATCGCTTCTTTCTCACTGGAAGGTGATTAAAGGTGGAGGTTTATTTGGGATTTTGCTGGCTCTCTGTTTTGGATCTGAGATCGGCATTGAGGCTGTGGTCTGCATGTCGGCCTGGTGGATGTTTCCGGCGTGTGGACTCCCATATGGTCATGTATGCTCTGGTGTGTGACCTCTTCTGGCTCGGATCTGGGTGAAGCCGCCTGCCAGGTGATTTGGGGCTTGGGCAGGAATCATCGCCTCGAGAGGTGAGACTGGATCTCTGGGCTAAGGTGCGTCTCCGCCCCCTGGACTCTTTCTATTAAAATGCTTCTCTTTGGGTGGGGTTAGGGGGTGAAGGGCTGTGTGATTTTGGTAATCTTCTGGTACTGGTCTTTGGTCTGACTGCTAACTGGGGAGGGGAGACTTCAAGCTGGTGGCTCCACCGGGTTTGTGACTGTGAGCCTTGTGGTGGTTCGGGCTGTGAGGAAGTGCGCAGACTAGTGCGTGAAAATGGTAGGGGACGAGGGGAAAGTAGATCTGGAAACCTTGGGATCCAGATTTGGAGCTAATCTGAAACTCTCGGAAAAGGAAATGAGTTGTCTTAGTATTGACAGAAAGGATGTGGAAGGCGCTCTGCTCGGATTCCAGTTTACAATGGTGGCCGAGATCCTTACCACTAAGGATGTGAATGGGGATGCCTTTACTGACCGGTTCATGTCCCTCTGGCGCGGACGTGAGGGCGTCTCTATCAGAGACATAGGGAATCGTCGTTTCTTAGTTCGGTTTGCAGGAAGACGAGATATGTTAAAAGTAATTGATGCAGAGCAACCGTGGACATTCAAAAACGACCTGGTGATGGTGGAAGATCGCACGGAGATAGGTCTTAACAGATGGGCACCCCTCACGATGGGGCAGTTTTGGATCCAACTGCACAATGTTCCAGTCCTAAGCATGACCCAAGCGGTGGCTGAAACTATAGGGGGCCTAATTGGTACGGTCCGTTCAGTCGATAAAACCGGGAGTCGGGATTGTATCGGGAGATTCCTACGGGTGAAAGTCAGGATCAATGTCCGTGAACCACTCATGAGAGGAACCTTTGTCAACTTCCCAGACGACGGGAAAATTTGGGTGGAATTTCAATACGAGGCCCTGCCGAACTACTGCTTAATCTGTGGGTATCTTGGACACCCTACCAGAGCCTGCAGGGAGCTGGAGAACGGAGGGATGGGGCAGGGCGAGAATTCAGGGCCCGATGAGGACAAGTATGCTTTTCGTAATCTGGATGCTAAGGTTGATCTTCGTGGAAAACCGTTGGTGTTTGGGTCCAGAAGTTGGATTTCCATGGGATCTAACGGTGGCCGCTTAAGCTCAGAGATAGGGCACGAGAAGCACAGCGAAGAAATGGAGGGGGGTAGGAGATCAGGGAGGTCCTCAACAGCGTCTGGAATTGGAATAGGAAGCCATGTTAACAACTCGGCGTATAACACGCCTAGTGGAAGTGATGGAACTGCTAGAGTTGAGGATGAAACTTTTGACACGGCTACGTCGCCTAGTAAACCTCGTTGGTCCTCAAACAGAATGGAATCGGAGAGATCAGTGCTCGCTGAGCAAATCAGAAGGAAAAGAATGGAGGAGGAAGAGGATAGGGTCGCCAGAGAACTAGCCTTCGATGCAGGGCTAATTGGACCGGGAGGTGTGGTGGCTGCTGGCGTCGAAAACGTTGTCCTCCTTGAACTCCAAGAAGATGATAACAGCTTGGGAGGGACAAAGAAGACCCAGAGTAATGATCGGGGTCTCGATCTTAACCTTCTCCCCATGGCGGGAGAGGGGCAGTACAAACCAGGGGAGGATAGGAACAGGGATGAGGTTGGAATATGCTATGTAACCGAACTGGTCACGGCTAACCGAAGCTCTGATGAGGATCCTTTCGAGCTCATGCCTATCATTGAGGCTGGAGCTTGCGAGAGGACAAGGAAAAAAAGAGCGCATGAGGAGGTGGATTTTACTGATGTTATTCCCTGTGAAGCACCCAGAAGCCACAGGAAGAAACGCAATTCTCTGATCATGGCGGAGGAGACCAGCCACAAGGGGTCTCCCAGGGAGTCATGAAGCTGATCGCATGGAACTGTCAGGGTATCGGGGGAGCCCTGACAGTTGACAACCTCTTGGAGCAAAGCCGACTCCATTCCCCCGACATAGTGATCTTGCTTGAAACAAAAAACAAGAGCAGTCGCTATGGGTATCTGAAAAAACGTCTTCGGTTGGAATTTATGCATGCGGTTGAACCCAGGGGCATTGGTGGGGGTCTTTGTGTTTTCTGGAACGATGTTGCTCTAGTGTCAGTGGTTAAATATGAAGAGTTCGTGATTGAAGTGAAAGTCTGGGATGAGATTAAAAAGTGCCATTGGGTTTTGTTTGCGATTTATGCGAGCACCGATGAGGGGAAAAGAAGAGAACAGTGGAGGAATCTAAGTGAACGTATCGAAAAGGAGTCGGGGAATTGCCTCCTTATTGGTGATTTCAACGACATTCTAAACAATGAAGAAAAGGATGGGGGTAACACTAGAACAGTGGCCAGTATGAGGGATTTCAGAGGTCTTGTGGCGGACAACAAACTCATTGACTTGGGGTACAAAGGATACCCGTTTACCTGGCGGAATAAGCAGGAGGGTCTTCCTATTCAACAAAGATTGGACCGGGGTCTGGCCACTTTGGGTTGGCAGGAGCTTTTTCCTGATACTACCATCAAGCATATGCTGCTGGAGGGATCCGATCACGCCATGCTTATTTTATCCACGGAAATTGAGAAAGACTGGAAAGGAAGGAAATTCTCGTATGATACTCGCTGGAGCAAACAAAAGGAGTGCTGCGAGATTGTAAGCGATGAATGGAGAGAAAATTACACTGGATCTCATGCTTTCCGTTTCTGTGAAAGGATCAAAGCTCTGAGGAAGAGCTTAAAATCGTGGTACCGAAGGCGTGGAAGCAATTCCTCGAAAGTCATTATCCGATTAAAAAGTGAAATCAGAGCTGCGTTTGAGTCAAAGAATTTTGCCAGTGAGGATATTAGACTAAAGGAAAAAGATCTCAGGGAGGCTCAAAAGAGCGAGGAACTTTACTGGAAGCAGAAATCTAGGAATCAATGGCTTAAGGAGGGGGATAAGAACACCAAATTCTTCCACGCCCAAACTCTAAGGAGAAGAAGAAACAATCAGATTCGTGGTCTTGAGGACGGGAAGGGGGGCTGGGTTGAAAGTGCTGCGGAGATTGGTTCCATTGTCTCAGAGTACTTCTCTGATCTTTTCTGTTCCAGTCGCCCGGATCTCTCCGGGATTCGACGCCTGAGGATTGAAAACTGTCTATCCCCGGAAGACAATTTGGGCCTGACTGCTCCGGTTTCGGACAAGGAAATAAAAGAGGCTGCCTTCCAGATTCCGGGCCTTAGAGCCCCGGGGCCGGATGGTTTCTCGGGATGTTTTTATCATGACCACTGGGATACGGTTGGGAGGGACGTGGTGCAGATTATCAAGGCTTTTTGGCACTCCGGAGCCCTATTGAGAAAGCTTAATCACACTAACTTGGCGCTGATTCCCAAAGTTAAGTGTCCGAGGAACATGAAGCAGTACCGTCCCATTGCATTATGCAACGTTATTTACAAGATCCTTTCGAAAGTTTTGACTAATCGGCTCAAGGTGGTGATGCCTAAGATTATCAGTGAGAATCAATCTGCCTTTGTGGCTGGTAAACAAATCCAAGATAACATCTTGGTAGTGCATGAGATCCTTCACTCCCTTCTCCATCAGAAAAAGGAGGAGCATGCTGGTATGGCAATTAAGTTGGATATGGCGAAGGCCTATGATAGAGTTGAGTGGGGCTTTCTTCTCTTGATGATGGAAAAAATGGGTTTTGCCCCGAAGTTTTGCGGGTGGATAAAAGAATGCGTTTCATCGGTCTCCTTCAGTTTTCTCATTAATGGGAACCCAACCGGCTATATTTCTCCCGGGAGAGGGCTGAGACAAGGTGACCCACTATCACCTTTCCTTTTTCTCATCTGCACCGAGGGTCTATCCCTTATGATCCGTCAAAGCTTGGCCAGGCATGCTATCAACGGATACAGTGTGGTCGCGGGTAGTACCCCAATTACACATCTATTTTTTGCGGACGACTCGGTTCTCTTTGGGAGAGCTTCGGTCTTGGAGGCGCGGGGGCTAATGGAGGTTCTGGAAATCTATGCTCGGACTTCCGGGCAAGGTATTAATTTTGATAAAAGCTCTATCTTCTTTGGCACTAAGACTCCCAACCGGGTCAGGAGGGTGATTGGGGAGGTCACGGGAATTCAATGTAAAGATGGTTTTGGGAAATACTTGGGACTCCAGGCGGACTTTGGGATGTCAAAGAAAGCTGCATTTGAGGAGACCCGTGAGAGGCTGGAAAACCGGTTGTCGGGATGGGCCGAACAGTTCCTCTCTTATGCAGGTAAGGAAGTTTTGATTAAAGCAGTGGCGATGGCTATGCCAACTTATGCAATGAGCTGCTTCAAGCTGCCTATCGGAGTTTGTAAAGACATAGAAAGGGCCATTCGTAACTTTTGGTGGAGAAGCGGCGAACAAAAGAAAGGGATCCACTGGATGTCTTGGGAGCGGCTTACGAAACAGAAAAAGACTAGGGGTCTTGGCTTCAAAGACATACAGTGCTTTAATCTGGCTTTCCTTGCCAAGATTGGTTGGCGCTTGATTCAAAACCCGTGGTCCCTCTTGGCCACGGTGTTAAGAGACAAGTACCACCCGGGGAAAAACCTTATGGATGCTAGTAAAGGTAGGAATACCTCTTGGGGATGGAAGGGTATTGTGGAAGCATGTAAGATCCTTCAACACGGGTTAAGATGGAGAGTTGGTGATGGCAAATGCATAAACATTCGAAAGGATCCTTGGTTCCCTAAGCCAACTACTTTCAAAGTTTGGCCTTTGGATCGGCTCTATGCTACCACGGTGTCCGAACTTATTAATCCTGTCTCTAAGTCATGGAACGTGGATCTTATCACTGAGGGTTTTAACAATGAGGATGTGAACTCCATTCTTAGCATTCCATTAAGTAAATTGGGTTGTCAGGATCGCCTAGTTTGGCATCACACGGTGAATGGTATTTATTCGGTCAGAACGGGCTATGGGGTTGCGATTAATCTCACGGAGAATGGGGTTCTTGGAAAAAAGGGACGCGGCAGTACTAGTAACCTGGATAATCACAACCAAGTTTGGAATGACATCTGGAAGCTGAAGATCCCAAATAAAATCAAGAATTTTATATGGCGATGCTGCAACAAAACCTTGGCCGTAAGGAGTAATCTAAAGAGAAGGAAGTTGAGGGTTGATAATGTCTGTGGAGTTTGTGGCTCTGTGGACGAGACTGAAAATCATCTCTTTTTCCACTGTGCTTTCAGTCATGTCTTTTGGTTTGGTTCTTCCCTTCATCTTAATTCCTTTGGGCTTGTTGGCGGAGACTTTCTCGCTAACTGGGAAGCCCTACATCACCAGCTCAAGTATAAGGCCGGGGGATGCAATACTCTGCAGGAGATTGCTTTTGGTCTCTGGAGATTATGGAAAAATCGGAATGGTGTTGTCTTTAATGGGCTGGCTCCGGATCCTATGGAGACGTTGAGCATCTCGAGAACGAATCTCTCTGAATTCAGAGAGGCTGCTGCTGTTCTACCGACTGAAGCTGGGCCGGACAACTTTAATTCTCCCCCTCTTGATGGTCCTGTGGTGGACTGCTGGAAGAAGCCTGGCTATGGTTTTCTGAAAATTAATACTGACGCTGCTTGGTGTAAGTCGTCTCTCCATGCCGGGACTGGATGGGTTTGCAGGGACTTTGCTGGGGTTCTCCATGGCGCGGGGGGCTCGGGGGAGGGGCTCTGCCATTCTGCTGCAGCTGCTGAGGCCTGGGCTATTCGGGAAGCCCTCCTGGCGTGCGACACCCATGGCTTCAACAAGGTCATTATCGAATCTGATGCAAAGAGTATCGTCCAGATGATCAGGAAGGAAGTTCCCACCGATTTTAGCATCGAGTGTATTCTTGGAGACATTGAGATCCTGGCTCGTAATCTTACGTTTGCCTCGTTTGAATTTGTTCCTAGGAAGGGTAATCTAGCTGCCCACACTGTTGCTAAATTTTTCTCTAGAAATGAGCAAACTATGGTCTGGGACTGTATTGGACCTGAGTTCCTTTTCAATGTTTTGGCTCGGGATGTAAAACTCTCTATTCGTATCTAATCTATTTTATCTTGGGAAAAAAAAAAAAAATTGCATGAATCTGACCCACAACATTTATGTCTAATATGGGATCTTATCCCAAGGCTTGGACGACCACCTTATTCCATCCCAACCCGACTGAGGACTTGGACAGGTTTATCATTGAAGTGCGTCAGCCACGTAGATGACCAGACTTGAGAATATCTCGCTCCCTTAAATGCTTATGCATGCGTCATCAAATATGCAGTTACCACAACAATCGTGCGAAATGCCATAGAACACAGCTGAAGGTCACCTACCAGAAATTACAGTAACTGTTGGCTCTAAATGACCGATCTATCCATTCTCCAACTTAGTGATGAGATCGAGGTTTCTGCTTCAACACTACCTATAAATAAAGCCAAAGGCCTTCAAGATGAATACCTTCGTCAAATTCGATCTCTATGATTATACAAAATTTCAGTGATTCTTCAATCAAACCCAACTATTTTTTAGCACAAACCTAATTCCTCTTCAAGAAAACACCCTTAGTTCTTCAGTCACAATCTCAAAGCCTTCCTTGGAACAAACAATGCCTACAAATCCCTGAGATCTAAAACTTTTACAACTCTGCAACCCCTTGATATGATTTCGGATGATGTGTCATTCCAACCACCTTGATTTCCTCTATGAGGTATATGTTTTGTACTAAGTCCAATCTAACACCAAGGATCTTGGTGGACCTCTCTAGTATTATCTTGTCCTTCATGGCCTGAATCTTACTAGAGTTTTACTGCTTTCTTTACATTTCAAGTCATGTAGTTCGACTCATTGACTCATATTTCACTTTTGTAAACTTTCGTAATCTTGACTTCATCATGATATGATTACATTCTATTTATTGCTTTAGTTTCTATTTCTCTTTCAATTACTTTTTAGGCAAGCATACATGAAGCTACTTTGAATTTTAAGTTCTCTTTTCACTCGATGCACATAAAAGAACTTAACCGAACTAACTTCTCACTCGGTGCACAATCATTTGATTAAGAAGCCAGATTTACATGCAACTTTTACAAACACTTTTTGTTAGCAGCCTTCAACAATGGCACGCCTATTCTTTCTTTTTCTTGAGTCATCCTATGGCTCTGAAACTGAAAGCAACACTCGGAGTAAATACGTGTTAAACCTTGTCCAGACTCCGTCTAAGTTTTGACACCAACACCTATACTCTCAGAACATAATAAACTAATATCATATTATTATTTTTTTACTTGGTCAAGGATCTCATCTCATATGCTGCGTTGTTTCCTTGTTGTCCTTTTCCATAACTGTAAGTTAGAAGCAACAAGTCATTGAAGTTATACGTAATAATCCATGACGTACCGTATAATTCTCTATGAAAACAAATAGGTAAATTTATTCAATGCCTATGCGTTGCATGTCTACAGATGCAAACCCTAAATTACCAGCAGATATTAGGGATCAAGTACTGTAAACCCTCTTGTATTCACAGGTAATTAGATGGATTACTTGACATAATTAAACTAATTATATAGCTAGAGATATATGATAAGGATAGTGCTGTTCACACACCCATTTTACTCCTACACTCCCTAATTTATTTTTTGCTATTGATTTTCTTTAATTCATTCGATCTGACATTGACAAATTAAAAGGACTGTGTGAGAAGTAAAAATAGATGTGAATAGCACTACTCACGATAAAAAAAAGTGGAGAATTGTGCAACATAAGGATCGATCCGTGGAGGCATACAATGACAAAAATCAATCATTTGTTCCAACAAACCAGGACCGACATTAATTTCTGGGTCTTTGTGAAAATTAGAAATGATGTTTTCTTTAACTAATCGTTGTCAAAAATCAATCATTTGTTCCAACAATAATTAGTAGAAGAGGTCATGAATTCAAATTCTACAAATCAATAAAAAAAAACCTAAAATGCATCGACGTTTTCCAAGCTACGAATTAAAATACATACTTGACTCAGCTCTATGAACTTTTTGTTTGTTTTTTTTAATAGTTTTTATCCCTTTGGCTTTAGCTGGAGGTCCCGATCATTATTGGATGTTATCAAGGGATTTGATTGCTAAACTAATTAATTGCTACTCACGATTCTTCATACTCAGTCATCCTTTGCTCTGATTGAGAGACTCAGCCCTCCTAAATTTGCAGAAATGATGGTAGTTGAATGGGTCAGAAATCCATTCCATGTTATGCATGCGTAATGACTGACAATATTATTATTATTATTATTATTATTTTGGTAGCAGCTAGTAGTGATAGTAACTTAACTTTATTATTTAAACATTGCTGATTAATTAAATTACTTTAAGATTATGTTTTAGCTATATATATATATATATATATATGTAAGATTCCCTTTGTATGAGATTATTTGTTTGAATCCTGCCCTTTTCTGTGATATGTCATGGGTTGCTTGATGTAGAGGTTTCTCTCTTCCCATAATCCGTGACGTTCTGTAATAATACTTGACAAATTCATACATCCTGCTTTGGACTTTAAATACGTTTTTTTCTACTTTCCCTTTCAATTATAATTGACTTAGAGAATAACAAGTGTCATGTTCTTTCTATTTACTGTTCATGGTTAAAAATGATGACTTGCCACAGATAGATCTCAAGTTTAGACGTAAAAAGTTAAGTTATATGGTCTACTACTAATTGGCGTGAATGAGTAATGACGTACTATATATGTTTAGACGTCTGGTATCAATAAATTTTTTGAGAATACACTTAATTTAGGATTTGGCGTTAATAAATTTACATGTTATAATACGTTAATATATACCAAGTGGATTTACAAAAAGAAAGAAAAAAAAGTGATTATACAAAACCTTGAGTAATTCTTCAATCAGCCCAACTGGTTTTAAGCACAACCCCAATTGCTCTTCAGCAAACGTCCCTTAGCTCTTTAGCTACAATCACAAAGCCTTCCTTCAAAGCTAACACTACCTACGATTCCTGAGATCTAAAATTTTTACAACTCTGCCACCCCATGGTATGATTCAGTTGATGTGTCATTCCAACCACCGTGATTTCCTGTATGAGGGATATGTTTATTACTATGTCAAATCCAACACCAGTAATTTCGGTGGACTCCTCTAGCATTATCTTGTCCTTCATGGCTTGAATCTTACTGGAGTTTTACTGCTTTCTTTACATTTCCAATCAATTTACATTTTAAGTCATGTATTTGGCCCCCTCAGCTCAGATTTTACTTTTATAAGTTTGTAATCTTGACTTCATCATGAATTGATTACATTTTGTTTTTTTGCTTTAGTTTCTATTTCACTTTCATTTACATTTTAGGCAAGCATACACGAAGTTATATTGAACTTTAAGCCCTCGGTCATTGGAGACACAAAAAATAACTTAAATCGAACTAGAGTCTTACTCGGTGCACAATCATTTGGTTAAGAAGTTAGATTGTGCAACTTTCACAAACACCATCTGTTGGCAGCCCAACAATGACACTCTATTCTCTCTTTCTCTCGAGCCATCCCATGACACTTAGGCCGAAAGAAATACTCGGAACAAATATGTGTTGAATCCAGTTCAGGCTCATTCTGATTTTTGACACCAACAACTAGACTCTCATAAGATAATAAAGTGATATCATATTATTTTTTTTATCAAGGATCTCATGTCATATGATGCGTTGTTTTCTTGTTATTCTTGTCCATAACTGTAATTTATAAGCAACACGTTGTTATAGTTATACGTAATAATCAATGAAGTAACATATACATTCTCTATGAAAACAAACAGGTAGATTTATTTCGTGCCTGCACGTTGCATGTCTTTGTTGTTGACAGATGTAAACCCTAAATTACCAGCAGATCATATTAGGGATCAAGTACTGTAAACCCTCTTCCATTCACAGGTAATTAAATGGATTGCTTGACATAATTAAACTAATTATACAGCTAGAGATATAGTTCTTTCGGCTTCATTGACAGCCGACACAGCCACAAGAAGCCGCAAGACATGGACATAAGTGTATTCTTCTTCTACTCTTTCACTGAATGAATGAGCCATGGTTTAGGGAAGCAAAAAGTGGAGAATTGTGCAACATAAGGATCAATCCTTGGAGGCTTACAATGGCAATGATGTTTTATTTCAAAACCGGGACCGACATTAAGTTTTGGGTGTTTGTGAAAATTATAAAGAGAAATGCTAAGAAGGCTCTCTCAAATTGAGACTCTCTATGGAATCTCCGTCACCTCACAGTTAAATATTATTTCCCATACCAACATTATAAAATATTGTGCAAAAAACATGAGAGTTTATGAAGAGTCTCATGCGCGTTGCATGTCTTCACTGTCCACAAGATGTAAATCCTAAATTACCAGTAGATACATTGAGTTCTTGATGGAAACTACTCATACACGTCTAGCTAGGTGTATGATAACTCATATATTTCATGCATTTATACCATTCATTTCTAGTCTCTTTGTGATGTTTTTGAGTTAAACTAGTTGCATTTTACTTTATTTTGTGTTAGTGTGCAGTTACATGTACTTTAAGATCAACGAAAACATGTCATTTTTGGGGTTGACCCTTATTCAAACGTGGAAAGAAGTTTAGTGGCCTAATTTGAAGTCCAAATAAAGAATCCTAGACGAATATGGCTTATTAGAAGACTAGGAACAAAATGGGAAATGAATTGGGATATCTAGCTTGATTTGAAGGTGCCAAATAAGGCAAAAACGTGTAAAATAAAGGCTATGTTTATGGGATCACTTTGGAATATCTTGCAGCCCCATTTAGCCTATAAATACTAGGGGTTCATATCACTTTTTAGACAAGCCCCCCTTGGGGTTGCCCAGAGCTCTCTCTCTTTTCTCTTTCTTTGGCCTTTCTTCCAGAAACAAAACCCTATTTCCCTTCGCCATCCGCTACCACCGAAGAAGCCACACAGCCGCCCTATTCTTGGAGAAGTTCCACATCAGAATTGCTCCAAGGGGGTTTCTTCTATGAACTTTAATTTCACTCATGTTGTTCTTGATATTTATATATTTTGTAATCATGTTGTGTAATTAAGTTCATTGCTGAGGATTTTGATGTAGCCTTGCAAAACTATTCTATGTTATTAAGTTAAAGTATTCGAGTCATCAATCTATGTTCTTGTTTCGTTCACTAATTTTATAGTATAATTGGTTTGTTTATCTTAATGTTTGATCACCATTAGGGTTTCTTACAGATTATTTGATCAAGGTTATAGTACACGTCATGCTTAATCTTGGTAGACATGTGAATGAATGAAGAAACTGCTATGCATATATCCTGCCATGTGATTTCTTTGGTTCTTTGAAGTTTTCTTGTTCTTAATGGATTCTTATTTGGTAATCTAAGTTGAACATCACAATTAGGTTGCAGATTAGGAGTACTTGATCACAACCACACATCAAATGGATGATCATAAATAAGTAAAACGAACCCTAGTTGCAGATTGGAGAGCTGAATGTGTTTTGACTTAATTTTCTTGGAATTGACTTGTAATGGTGAAATCGGTATCCCTAGTTCCATTCCCATCGTTTCTGAATCAATCTACCATTCATCTTTATCTTGTCTTGCATTTTAAGTTACTTTAGCTTTCAAAACAAAAATCTAAATTCAGTTTTCATTTTATTCATTGCTTAGTTAAGGTTCACATAAAGCTAGTAATTTGTAGAGTTCTAATCAGTCCTTGTGGTTCGACACCCTTACTTGTGCCATTATACTATCCTTATAGGGAAAACTTGATATAAGTCCAATTCCTTAAATTTAATTATTTTATCATCAATAATTATCTATTCAATGATAAGATATATTATGAAAAATCAAATTTCTTCCTAATTATCTTTTTGATTATTTCTTTTTATTTTTATTTTTTGTTATTTCTTGTTCTTCCTCATGCTTTAAACCCCATTTATAGATTTTATTTTTAATTTTTATAATCAACCTATATCATAGGTTAATTATTTTTGTGTATCTATATGATAGATTTTTTTTTATAATCAACGTGTCACAAATTAATGTGTCTTGCTTGTAAGTATATTATGTTTTTTCCTATCTTTTAGTTAGGTTTCATATCTCGCTTACAGGTATAATATATATTCATATATTTGCTACTTGAGTTAAAGTAGAATGTTTTGTAGATAATTTATGTTAATATATTAGTTTTTTTTGTTGTAAGATATTAATTAGATTTTTTGGAGTTAAAAAATACATAATATTAGAAGATTTTAATTGATTTTTAATATTTAAAAAAAATATAAAATGAATATAAAAGAAATAAAAACATTTAATTAGATAATTGGACTCATTCCTAAAAACCATCTATGTTTTTGGACCTAGATCTAAAAGCTCCATCCTTATATTCAAGGTTCTAAAAGGCGCTAGGCGCTAGTCGGGCGGCGGGATAAGGCCTAGCGCCTAGGCGGCTAGGTGGAGCCTAGGCGGGCGACTAGGCGGACTAGGCGGATTTAAGTAAATCTATTCTATTTCGTGTAAACAAGTGTCTGTTTATACTTAAAATATACATAATTTCGTCATAAACTAGAAAATAGAATGACATTTATATTATGAAGTATTGGAACATAATGAAAACATAGGGAGCAAACATATAATGTGTGTTTATTTAAGTATTCAATAAGTCTCTTACAATTTATTGGAAATAATAAAATGCAAAAGGAAAGTTATCTATTTTTTATCTAAGTGAGTTGCAACCTAGGCAGGTGTCTAGGTGGGTCTGGGCGGGCTAGGCGGGTGCCTAGGCGGTCTAGGCGGGCGCCTAGGCGGTCTAGACGGGCGCCTTAGCAGGTCTGGGTGGGCTAGGCGGTCTAGGCATTAATCGGGGCGGTGACCAGCCGCCTAGCGCCTAGGCGGGGCCTAGGCGGTGCTAGGCGGGGATTTTTAGAACAGTGCTTATATTTGCACTTGAAAAGAACACATCAGTGTACAGTTGTGCAACATAGGATCGATCCTTGGAACTTACAATTACGTACAAATGAAGTTTAATTTAGTCCGTCGACTACGGATTTACGAAGCTGTATGGAAATTAAAACTGCACTTTCTTCAACTTAATTGTCTGATTAATACATGTATTTAACTCAACTAAATTTATCATTTTTATTTTTTTTTCTTTCTTAGTTTATAACCTTTGGCTTTAGCTAGGTCTTTTGTCGCTAAAAATCATTAATTAAGTACTCTTACTCACCGTAATTATTTTGATACATAGATATTTAGCAAATGCTGAGGGCATTTACAATGGAAGATGCAAAAGTTTTTTAAATTGACATTTTACATTTTTGGTTGGCCGGAAAATACTCCAATGGCGTGATGTAATATATTTACATATTCGGTAGAAGAGGTAAATAAAAATGTAAATTTACATTGGAGGTCGCCCCGCCAACCAAAGAGGGAACAATAAATGAAATTCCAAATTTACAACTCTCCTATTGGAGTAAAATTAACATTTACACCTCTAAGAAATGTAAAATGAGACGCAATTAATGTGACTTTTACATCTCAAATTTGTATCTCTTCATTAGAGATGCTCTAAACCGATTCACAATAGTAGAATGGGTCAAATTTCCATACGCGATCAATTATATTAATCTATGTATTGCTACATATAATTTATATTCTCTCCTCTCTACCCAACTAGTAGTTCACATACCTAATTGTGTCTTAATCAAGTGTTAGAGACCCCATGTCACATTTAGATTAGTAATTGGCTTCTGCCCTTTTTCTTAAGAGCAATTCCACCCCTAAGACTGGGTGCCAGCACCCAGCGCATTTATCCACCCTAATGAACAGTAATAGACCCTAATGAACAGTAATAAACCAAAGCATCTCCACCCCTAACGAAAAATAGCCTAGTTCATTTTATTAAAATATGATTAAATAAAATGAATCTTCAATTAAAATAATAATTTTAGTTAGTTTTAAAAACATATTTCCACCGGTTCTCTCTCCTCTCTCTATCTCTCTCTCTCTCTCTTTCCTTCTCTCTATCTATTTTCTCACCCTCCCTCTCTCTTTTCCAGCTCACTCCCGTGAGCTCTCCTTCTTCTTCCTCTTCAAAACCTTCAACAAATCAAACACAAAATATTATTTTTGTAATCCCTGGAGCCCAAGGAACCCAACCATGGCCTTGCATGCGGCATCGGTGCATGGTGCGAGGTTCTGCCATTGAAGCCGAGAGCTTGAGCTCTCCTCAGATCTCTCTCCCTTTGTTCGCTTTTGCGGGTCCAAGGGTTTCGGTGCTGCTAGATCTCTCTCAGCGATTCGAATCCCTCTTCAGGTTCGAACGCTCTCTCTCCCCCTCCCTCCCTCTCTCCCCCGCACTGTGGACTCACACTTCACGGCTGCATCGCATGCCGATTCCATCCCTGACGTCAGCATGGCATCATACAGCCGGGTCCCAAGGTCTGTCAATTTTGGGCTGGTCTGTTGCCTGGCTTAGGCTGGGTGCCAGGCAATTAGTTGGGCTAGAGTGGATGGACAGGGTCCCGGCTGGTTTTTTGCCTGGGTGCTGGGCTATTCCACCTCCGGTGGAACTGCTCTAATGCGTCATGGGCCTCGTGGCTTGATGTAGATGGCTTTTGTCTTCCTCTAACTCCCATAATCCGTGACGTTTTGCAATCTTTGACAAATTTACAAAGTGATGTTTTAAGTACACTCTATTAGTAAAGAACGCAAACAAAACATGGGAAACTTCCTTTTTAACTTCAAAAGTGGTTCGTTTCTTTGTTATGTTCCTTTTCTACCATAATTGACTCGCAGAATACACATTTGACCCCATCGAACCATTTTTTATCAACGAAAAATTATTGTGTGGAACTAAAATGTAAGTCACATGATGTATTATTGATTAAAAATATAAAATAAGTGAGTGCCGCGTGCATGTGTTTATTATCTTGGGATGTAGTATATATTAATGATGTCCACGATCAAACAGTCGAACGACCCGTACTCCCTAGACTAAGATGGGATCCAACCCGGTGCAAGTTTATGGACGAATGAATTTTGTTTGCTAATTTTTATGAAGTTCAAAATTTCAAATATATATGTTTTTGTTCTTGTACACATTAACTATAACATGTTAAAAAATTGGTGAATTGTGAATTGTAAACCGCGTATAGTTGTGTCACGATCTGACTGAAAAATTACAATATATGCACGTCCGGATGTACAGACTACATAGCCTATAGGTGGAGTATGTCATTTTCTTTCTTATCAATGGGTAACTGGTTGAAAAAAGGATCAAGCCATAGATATGCAGCACAAATTTTGGACATAAGGAGTTGTCTATATATATTCCTTCCTGTATTGTCAGTTTCCAAGTATTCACCTGACAACATTAAGCAGCTTCTGTGGGTCTTTGCTCGTGGTTTGCTATTGAGGCTCACCGCGTAAAGTTTTGTGACAAGAATGGTCCAATCAGGCCACATGTAATTGACTCAAAATTAGAGATTGATCATGCAGCCGGAGACCAAAAGGATAATGTGAGACTGTGCAAGGGGTCAATTAAAGCGACATTACAATTAAAAGTAATAATCTCTATGCAGGGAGAAGTGCAAGCATGCTTCCTTTTTGGTGTGTGTAAATTTCAAGTATTCAGATTCTTGAAAACGACCTATAACGGGTGACACCTAACATCCATATTTGCTTAGGGTGACCTAATGACATTTCATACCATTTGGTTTTTTTATATACAATTCTATATTGGAGGAGAAGAGAATTGAACACGCGCGAAACCTTGGATTTATTGGGTAAATTCTCTTGACTAATTATGCAAGTAACATATAATCTATGAAGTAACGTCTAAACTCTAGCTCTATTAATGGGAACGAATTAACAAAGTTTTCCTAGTGCAGATACTAGTGATCGACTACAGTAGACCCTCTTGCATTCACATTTAATTACATGGAGTTCTTGATAGAAACTATTCATACGCGTCTAGCTAGGTGTATTTATATGATACGAAAGAGAAATTAAGTATATATAGGTGTACAGTTGTGCAGCATAGGATTGATCCTTGCAGCTTACAATTACGTATAATATGAAGTTTAATTCGGTACGTCGACTACGAATTTACGAAGCTGTATGGAAATTAAAACTGCACTCTTTTAAACTTATCTAAATTTGTCCTTTTTTTATTTCTTTTTCTGTCTAGTTTTTTTTGGAGGCTTTGGTTAGATCCCCAACATAATTGGATGTTAATCAAGTTTTGTCGCCAAAATAAATCATTAAATACTCTTACTCACCCTTAATTATTGTGATAGAGACTTAGCAATCTCTTATTAGCAAGTGTTGAGAGCATCTCCAAAGAAAGATGCAAAATACTTTCAAATTGACATTTTACATTTTTGGTTGGCTGTAAAACAATCTAATGGCGGGATGTAAATATCCATATTCACGGAAAGATGTAAATAAAAATGTTAATTTACCATCTTTTTTTTTTTACATCTTTTGGAGGTCATCCCACCAATAAAAGAGAGAAATAAAATTCCAAATTTACATTTCTCCAATAAAATTATTTACACTTCCGAAACTGTAAAATAAGATAAATGTGATTTTTACATCTTAAATTTGTATTTCTCTATTGGAGATGATCTGAACCTATAGATGGTAATAGAATGGTCAAAAATCAAAATACGATCAATGACATTAGTCTATCTATATAATATGTATACCAGATGGGTGTCTTAATCAAGAGTAGAGACCCCATTTTCCATTTAGATTAGTATTGGCTTCTTCCCTTTTCTGTTTTGCGTCATGGGTCTCGTGGGTTGATGTGGATGGCTTATGTCTCCCTTTAACTCCCATAATCCGTGACGTTTTTGCAAAATTTGACAAATTTACAAAAGTGATGCTTCAGGTGGACTTTATTAGTAAATAACGCTACAAAACATGGGAAACTTCTGCTTTTAACTTCAGAATGGATTTTGTTTCTTTGTTATATTCCCTTTCTACTATAATTGACTCGCAGAATACGGATTCGATCCCGTCAAATATTTTTCATTAACGAAAAATTATTGTCTGGTACTAAAATACGAGTCTCGTGATGTATTATTGATTCATGAATATAAAATAAGTGAGCAATGTGTGCATGTGGTTATTCTTAGGGTGTAGTATATATTTAACGTACACGTACTCCCTAGACTAAGATGGGATCCAACCCGGTGAAAGTTTATGGACAAATGATTTTTTTTTGCTAATTTTTATTGAAGTTCGAATATATATGTTTTCATCCTTGTACACATTATAACATGTTATGAAATTGTAGTGTGAATTATATACCGCGTATGGTGCATGTCATTTTCTTCCTATTAATGGGTAACTGGTAGAAAAAATGATCAAGCCACAGATACGCAGCTCAAATTTTGGACATAAGTTGTATACATATATTCCTTCCTGCATTGTCAGTTTCTAAGTATTCACCTGACAACATTAAGCAGCTTCTTTGGGTCTTTGCTCTGTGTGCTATGCTATGGAGGTCACCGCGTAAAGTTTGGTGACAAGAATGTCCAATCAGGCCGCATGTAATTGACTCAAAATTAGACATCAATCATGCAGCTGGAAACCAAGTGATAATGTGAAACTGTGGAAGAGTCAATTAAGCAACGTTGGAATTAAAAGTAAGAATTTCTATGCAGGGAGAAGTACAAGAATGACCTGCATGCTTCCTTTTTGGTGTGTAAATTTCAATTATTCAGACTCTAGAAAATGACCCATAACGGGTGTCAACCAAACATCCACATTTGTGTGTGCTAGCAGGACTTGTGTGTGAATAGTGCATATATACACCTTATATTGTCACTATTGACCTAATTACATTTCAAACCATTTGATTTTTTATATACAAATCTATATTGCAGTAGAAGAGAATCAAATCCGAAATTGTGGGTCTATCGAGTAAATGTTCTTAACCAATTGAGCTATAAATCCTTTGATATTAAAACTCATTTCTTTTGAATTGAAGCTGGTAAAAAAAAAGTAATAAGTTGAGACGCACGCAAGGAAATGTTCAATATCATAAATCATGAGAAATTACTTGCATCCACCCTTTGATGGATATTAACATTCACCTCTTAAGAACCATGCATAGACATGAACAGCGCCTTAATACTTTACCATTGACGTAATTAAACTGTAGACCATTTTCTTTAAATGGTACTTCAGCGATGAACTTTGGGTCATAAATAAAAACAAGGCATGGGTATGAGACCAAACTATTTTTATTTACGCAAAAATTGCATGATTCTAGCCCACTAACTTTTATGTCCAATATGGGATCTTATCTCAAGGCTTCGACCACCTTATTCCATCCCAACCCGACTGAGGACTTGGACAGGTTTATCATTGAAGTGCGTCAGCCACGCAGACGACCAGACTCGAGAATATCTCGCTCCCTTAAACGCCTATGCATGCGTCATCAGATATGCAGTTACCACAACAATCGTGCGAAATGCCATAGAACACAGCTGAAGGCCACCTACCAGAAATTACAGTAATTGTTGGCTCTAAATGACCGATCTATCCATTCTCCAACTTAGTGATGAGATCGAGGTTTCTCCTTCAACACTACCTATAAATAAAGCCAAAGGCCTTCAAGATGAATACCTTCGTCAAATTCGATCTCTATGATTATACAAAACCTCAGTGATTCTTCAATCAAACCGAACTATTTTTCAGCACAAACCTAATTCCTCTTCAAGAAAACGCCCTTAGTTCTTTAGTCACAATCTCAAAGCCTTCCTTGGAACAAACAATGCCTACAAATCCCTGAGATCTAAAACTTTTACAACTCTGCAACCCCTTGATATGATTTCGGATGATGTGTCATTCCAACCACCTTGATTTCCTCTATGAGGTATATGTTTTGTACTAAGTCCAATCTAACACCAAGGATCTTGGTGGACCTCTCTAGTATTATCTTGTCCTTCATGGCCTGAATCTTACTAGAATTTTACTGCTTTCTTTACATTTCAAGTCATGTAGTTCGACTCATCGGCTCATATTTCACTTTTGTAAACTTTCGTAATCTTGACTTCATCATGATATGATTACATTCTATTTATTGCTTTATTTTCTATTTCTCTTTCAATTACTTTTTAGGCAAGCATACATGAAGCTACTTTGAATTTTAAGTTCTCTTTTCACTCGAGGCACATAAAAGAACTTAACCGAACTAGTTTCTCACTCGGTGCACAATCATTTGGTTAAGAAGCCAGATTTATATGCAACTTTTACAAATACTTTTTGTTAGCAGCCTCCAACAGTGGCAGCCTATTCTTTCTTTTTCTTGAGTCATCCCATGGCGCTGAACCTGAAAGCAACACTCAGAGCAAATACGTGTTAAACCCGGTCCAGACTCCATCTGAGTTTAGACACCAACACCTATACTCTCAGAACATAATAAACTAATATCATATTATTATTATTATTATTATTATTATTATTATTATTATTTACTTGGTCAAGGAGCTCATCTCATATGTTGCGTTGTTTTCTTGTTGTCCTTGTCCATAACTGTAAGTTAGAAGCAACAAGTCATTGAAGTTTTACGTAATAATCCATGATGTACCGTATAATTCTCTATGATAACAAACAAGTAAATTTATTCAACGCCTATGCGTTGCATGTCTTCGATGTCTACAGATGCAAACCCTAAATTACCAGCAGATATCAGGGATCATGTACTGTAAACCCTCTTGTATTCACAAGTAATTAGATGGATTACTTGACATAATTAAACTAATTATATAGCTAGAGATATATGAAAAGGATAGTGCTGCTCACACACCTATTGTACTCCTACACTCTCTAATTTATTTTTTGCTATTGATTTTCTTCAATTCATTCGATTTGACATTGACAAATTAAAAGGACTGTGTGAGAAGTAAAAATAGATGTGAATAGCACTACTCACGATAAAAAAAAGTGAAGAATTGTGCAACATAAGGATCGATCCGTGGAGGCATACAATGACAAAAATCAATCATTTGTTCCAACAAACCAGGACCGAGATTGATTTCTGGGTCTTTGTGAAAAGTTAGAAATGATGTTTTCTTTAACTAATCGTTGTCAAAAATCAATCATTTGTTCCAACAGTAATTAGTGGAAGAGGTCATGAATTCAAATTCTACAAATCAATAAAAAAAAAGGAAAACTAATGAAAAGTTAAAAAAAACTTATCTTTTAACGAAAAGTCCTTTTTAAAGGTATAGTGAATAGAGTCAGGTAAATGTAAAAAAATGGTTTTTCGTTAAAAGTGAACAGTACCGAGAGTGTTTCGTTAAAACTCCCTAAAAAAAAACCTAAAATGCATGGACGTTTTCCAAGCTACGAATTAAAATACATACTTGACTCAGTTCTATGAACTTTTTGTTTGGTTTTTTTTTTTTCATAGTTTTTATCCCTTTGGCTTTAGCTGGAGGTCCCGAACATTATTGGATGTTATCAAGGGATTTGATTGCTAAATTAATTAATTACTACTCACGATTCTTCATACTCAGTCATCCTTTGCTCTGATTGAGAGACTCAGCCCTCCTAAATTTGCAGAAATGATGGTAGTTGAATGGGTCCGAAATCCATTCCATGTTATGCATGCGTAATGACAGACAATATCTATTTTATTTTATTTTTGGTAGCAGCTAGTAGTGATAGCTATTAACTTTATTATTTAAACATTGCTAATTAATTAAATTACTTTAAGATTATGTTTTAGCTATATATATATGAGCTAGTTAGGGCTTATTTTGAGGTTTAATTTTCTGATATCATTCTTCTCACCAAGGAGGAAAATATATAATGTACAAGAATGATTTACAAGGAAAGAAACATCAAATAACCTAATTACAATCTGATTACAAGAACTCAAATAGGTAACTAAACTAATTACAAAAGGTCAACTCTCCAACACTCCCCTTAAGTTGGTGCATAAATGTCGTTCATGCCCAACTTGACAAGAGAGTTTTAGTTAAGATATCTGCCAACTGATATCCGCCAACTTGCAACAACTTTAGTTAAGATATCCGCCAACTGATCCTCTGATTTTACGAACGGGAATTGAATAATATTCTCATCCAACTTCTCCTTAATGAAGTGTCTGTCAACTTCTACGTGTTTTGTGCGATCATGTTGAATTGGGTTATGTGAGATATCGCTAGCTGCTTTATTATCACAAAATAAATCTGAGGCTGAATTCGAATGTTACCTGAACTCACCAAGTAACCTTTGAAGCCATAATAGTTCACATACTCCTTTTGCCATACCCCTGTATTCTGCCTCTGCACTTGATAAAGCAACTACTTTATGTTTCTTACTTCGCCAAGTCACTAAGTTTCCTCTCACAAATGTAAAGTAACCAGATGTGGACCGACTATCAGTAACATTGCCTGCCCAATATGCATCATAGTAACCCTCTATTCGGCAATGGTCATTCTTGGAAAACATGATTCCTTTACCCGATGAGGACTTCAGGTATCGTAGGATGCGTTCAACCACACCCATATGTGCCTCACTCGGCGAATGCATAAATTGACTAACAACACTTACTGCGTATGCAATATCAGGCTTGGTGTGAGATAAATAAATTAACCTCCCAATTAATCTTTGATAACGATCTCTATTAGTGGGAACTTGATCAGGGTGCACGGCAAGATGGTGATTTTGGACTATGGGGGTGTCAGCCAGTTTACAATCAAGCATTCCGGTTTCAACTAATAAGTCTAGAATATATTTTCTTTGAGACAGAAATATACCCTGTTTAGATCGAGCTACTTCTATCCCCAAGAAATATTTCAAACCACCAAGATCTTTCATCTCGAACTCGGTTGCTAGGTAATCTTTGAGCCTTGAGATTTCCTCTTTGTCATCACCCGTAACAATCATATCATCCACATAAATGATAAGTGCCGTAAATTTACCCATTCAACGTTTCAAGGTGTATGATCGGAATTGCTCTACTTGAAACCATACTTCCTCATAGTTGTCAGGAACCTACCAAACCATGCCCGAGGTGATTGTTTCATCCATACAATGCCTTATTCAACTTACACACCATTCTGGGTTGTGAAACAGATGCATAACCAGGTGGAATATCCATATACGCTTCTTCTTTAAGATTACCATGTAAGAAAGCATTTTTCACATCAAATTGCTGTAATGGCCAATCCAAGTTAGCTGCCAACGAAAGTAACACTTTTAGCGTATTAATCTTTGCTACTAGAGCAAATGTTTCTGTACAATCAACACCATATGTCTGAGTGTATCCCTTGGCCACCAATCGTGCTTTGTATCGTTCAATCGACCCATCAGCTTTGTACTTGATGGTGTAGACCCATCGACATCCCACTATCTTCTTTCCTCGGGGTAGCGGAACTAAATCCCATGTTTGATTTTTCTGAAGTGCATCCATTCCTTCCTCAATTGCCTTGTTCCATCGATCATCAGATAGTGCCTCATTCAATGAACTTGGGGTGCTATCATTGGATATTTGTTGTACAAAAGATTTGCCAGGTTCTGATAATTTATGTGATGACACATAGTTGGCAATGGGATATTTAGAGCCTTTCGTTGTTTTTGGTGAATATCGATTGGGTGTCTTTCTCCGGTTGTGCCTAAAAGGTAACTGATAATTCGGAACATCGGATACATCAGTAGGGATAGTAGATCTTACCTCATGAATATTCTCTGGAGTATGGTCATTTGATGGTACTATATTTTGAGACTAGGGGGAGTTGTATAAGTAGACGTCTCAAGATCGGCAAGTGGCAGCACTGTTGCGGTGGGTAAGGACGGCACTTCCGTGCCTGCCGCTGGTTCTGTGGGCAGCGATGCTGCTTCTGTTGGCTGGACTGGTAGCGCAGCCACTGCGGGCTCGGCCACTGGCTCGACCAATAGTGGCAGCGGAAGATCAGTGGTAACAACCATGGTCCAAACCTGCTCGTCATGCAATGTCTCCCCCTGAAGATGAGGGTTGGAAGAAGCCGGAAAGTAATACATCTCAGACTCGAAAAAAGTAACATCCATGGTAGTATACATCCGACGTGAATGAGGGTGGTAACAACGGTACCCTTTCTGATGTAGTCCATACCCCATGAAAATGCAATGGAGAACACATGGGCCAAGTTTTGTCCGTTGATTTTTATGTAGATGAACAAAGGCAACACATCCAAAAACTCGCGGTGGGAGCACCAAAATAGACAGTAGAGGCACGACTGTAGCAAGAACTTGCAAAGGTGTAAGAAAATTCAATACTTTGGATGGCATGCGATTGATAAGGTAAGTGGCAATCTGAAGAGCAACATCCCAAGAGGAACGGGGAACATCCGCCCCAATTAATAGCGATCGAGCCGTTTCTAATAGATGGCGATTTTTGCACTCAGCCACCCTATTCTGTTGAAGAGTCTGAGGACAAGTAGTCTCGTGGAGGATTCCGTGATTAGTTAAATAATGTGTAAAATCATTATTAACATATTCACCACCATTATCAGAACGCAAAATCCGGATTTTAGTAGAAAACTGTGTCTGAACCATGGTGTGGAATGTCTTAAACGCCAGAAACACATCACTTTTATGCTCAAGAAGGTATAACCATGTCATCCGTGTGCAATCATCTATGAACGTTACAAACCACCTAATACCAGATGAAGTAGTAATCGGAGATGGTCCCCAAACATCTGAATGAACAAGACCAAAAGGAATATCACTTTTATTAGAATTCAACGGATAAGAAACACGGTGACTCTTGGCAAGTATGCAAGTGTCACATTTAAAGTCTGAAACCGAACAACCAACAAATAAATCCGGAAACATATGCTGTAAATAATTGAAAGACGGATGACCCAAACGGTGATGCCATAACCATATCTGACGCTGTTTGTGATCAACGGCTCCTTGGGCAAGACTGACCCGTCCTGTACCAACATCGTCCAAAAAATAGAGATCCCCCCTCTTAGTACCATGACCACTTATCTCCTTCGTGAGAATATCCTGAATAAGACAAAACTTCGGATATAATAGTACACAACAGTTCAATTGTTTAGTAGCTTGGCCAGAAGACATCAATTTATGCTTTAGTGATGGTACAAGTAGTGTATGCGGCAAAGAGAGGGTAGGCGTGAGGCGTACAGTGGTAGGGCCAGTGACCGGTGAGGCGATACCATTAGCATTAGTAATATTTCATCGAAGTGGAATAGTATCACAAGCTAAATCAGTAGGGTCATAGGTCATATGGTCTGTGGCACCGGAGTCAATGATCCAACCGGACTGAGTATCACAATTATTCATATTAAATGCATAACCATAATTACCTGATGACTCCGGAGGCATGTCGGAAGAACTCGAAACAGGAAGAGGATTCATCGTAAGATCAGTTAGGGTAGTAGTGTTTAGTATAGGGGTAGGATCAGCTAGGATGAAATTGTTTCCACCGTGGAGTGGTGGTAGGTTCTCCATGGGAGGGCCGAGTTTGCTTAAGGGAACGGGCAAAGCAGAAATCCTAGGATCTCTGCTCTGATACCATGCTAATTAGGGCTTATTTTGGGGTTTAATTTTCTGATATCATTCTTCTCACCAAGGAGGAAAATATATAATGTACAAGAGTGATTTACAAGGAAAGAAACATCAAAAAACCTAATTACAATCTGATTACAAGAACTCAAATAGGTAACTATACTAAGTACAAAATGTCAACTCTCCAACAATATATATGTAAGCTTCCCTTTGTATGAGATTATTTGTTTGAATCCTGCCCTTTTCTGTGATACGTCATGGGTTGCTTGATGTAGAGGTTTCTCTCTTCCCATAATCCGTGACGTTTTGTAATAATACTTGACAAATTCATACATCCTGCTTTGGACTTTAAATACCTTTTTTTTTTTTTTTTTTTTTTTTTTCTACTTTCCCTTTCAATTATAATTAACTTAGAGAATAACAAGTGTCATGTTCTTTCTATTTACTGTTCATGGTTAAAAATGATCACTTGCCACAGATAGATCTCAAGTTTAGACGTAAAAAGCTATATGGTCTACTACTAATTGGCGTGAATGAGTAATGACGTACTATATATGTTTATACGTCTGGTATCAATAAATTTTTTGAGAATATACTTTAGGATTTGGTGTTAATAAATTTAGATGTTATAATACGTTAATATATATACCAAGTGGATTTACAAAAAGAAAAAAAAAGAAAAAAGAGTGATATACAAAATCTTGAGTAATTCTTTAATCAGCCCAACTGGTTTTCAGTACAACCCCAATTGCTCTTCAGCAAATGTCCCTTAGCTCTTTAGCTACAATCACAAAGCCTTCCTTCAAAGCAAACACCACCTACGATTCATGAGATCTAAACTTTTTACAACTCTACCAACCCGTGGTATGATTCGGCTAATGTGTCATTCCAACCACCATGATTTCCTGTCTGAGGGATATGTTTATTACTATGCCAAATCCAACACCAGTAATCTCGGTGGAGTCCTCTAGCATTATCTTGTCCTTCATAGCTTGAATCTTGCTAGAGTTTTACTGCTTTCTTTACATTTCCAGTCAATTTACATTTTAAGTCATGTAGTTGGGCCCCTCGGCTCAGATTTTACTTTTATAAGTTTGTAATCTTGACTTCGTTAATTGATTACATTTTGTTTTTTGCTTTAGTTTCTATTTCGCTTTCATTTACTTTTTAGGCAAGCATACACGAAGTTATATTGCACTTTTAATCCCTCGGTCATTGGAGACACAGAAAATAACTTAAATCGAACTAGCGTTACTCAGTGCACAATCATTTGGTTAAAAAGTCAGATTGTGCAACTTTCACAAACACTCAAAACACAAATACTGTCTATTGGCAGCCCAACAGTGGCACGATATTCTCTCTTTCTCTCGAGCCATCCGTGGCACTGAGACCGAAAGAAATACCCGGGGCAAATATGTGTTGAATCCAGTTCAGGCTCTTTCCGATTTTTTACACCAACAACTAGACTGTCATAAGATAATAAAGTGATCTCATATTATTTTTTTATCAACGATCTCATGTCATATGCTGCATTGTTTTCTTGTTGTCTTTGTCCATAACTGTAAGTTAGAAGCAACACGTCGTTATAGTTACACGTAATAATCAATGAAGTAACGTATACATTCTCTATGAAAACAAACAGGTAAATTTATTCCATGCCTACGCGTTGCATGTCTTCGCTGTCGATAGATGTAAAACATAAATTACCAGCCGATCATATTGTAAAGATGGCAGAATAGAAGAACATATAGAAATACTGAGAGAGATTTGCAGATTTAAAGGTTTTTCTTCATTAATTTGTATTGGTTTACAATCATCACTTAGATGTTTTCAATACCAATCTTACAGAGCAAGCAATCTTCCTTTTAACTAACTCTTTATATCAACTAACTACCTCTTTATCCCAACTAACTATATCTCTAACAACCAAGATTCCAACTAACATAACAGTCTTTGTAATCTCTTGACAAATGGCATTGTTTTTAACATTGATATCCTTCTCACTTGGATCACTATTTTTTTACTTCATTCTTCTTACATCCCCCTCAATCTGATGCTCGAGGGCACTGAGTATGAGATTGGCACAATGCTATTGAAACAAAGGTGCAGATAAGCCCTTTGTAAGTATGTCTGCTGACTGGTTTGCTGAAAACACATGTTGAACTTGAAGATCTCCTCGAGTGACTCTCTCTCATACAAAATGGTAGTCTATTTCAATATGTTTGGACTTAGCGTGGAACACAGGATGTGTAGACAGTGCAATAACTGAAACATTATCACAATATATCATTGGAAATGAATGTAAAGGTATATGCATATCACAGAATAGCTGTCGAATCCAGGCAAGTTCAGCAGCAGCAACTGCTAGTGCTCGATACTCAGCTACTGTGGATGATCGAGACACGGTGTGTTGTTTCTTAGATGCCCACAAAATAGGATTTGAACCAAGAAACACAACAAAACCTGAAGTTGATCTCCTATCATTTGGATCACCAGCCCAATCTGCATCACTATAAGATTGCAGATACAGTGGTCCTGGTTTGAAATGAATACGATATGTAGATGTTCCTTTGAGATATCGAATGATTCTTTTTACTGCAATGACATGAGATACCATATGATTATGCATGAACTGGCAAGCTTAATTAACTGCAAAAGCTATATTAGGTCTTGTAAAAGTAAGGTACTGAAGTGCTCCAACAACACTCCTATATTGTTCAGGACTTTGATAAGGTTTCCCATCATCCTTGAGTAACCTGTGATAAGGTAGACATGGTGTGTTACATGGTTTAGAGTCCTGTAAATCCACTTTATTAACCAACTCATTGATATACTTTGTCTGTGATACAAACAAGCCTTCTGATGTATAATTGATATGCAATCCCAGAAAGAAATGCAACTGTCCCAAGTCTTTCATTTCAAATTATTTAGTGAGAGCTTGTATAACTTGGTTGATCAATTGTGAACTGCTACTTGTGAGAATCACATCATCAACATACAATAGCAATAACACAGTCCCCCTTAAAGACTGTTGCACAAACAAGAAAGGATCACTTGGAGAAATTTGAAAACCCAGACTTGGTAAGAAACTGGTGAATCTCTCATTCCAGGCTCTGGGAGCCTGTTTTAACCCATATAATGATTTCTGGAGCTTGCACACATAGTTTGAAGGATGTGTTGCACTCTCAAAACCTAGAGGTTATGCCATATGGACTTCATCTTGAAGTATGCCATGTAGAAAGATATTTTTTACATCTAGCTACCTAAGAGACCACTTGAATTCAGCAGCTAAGGCAAAAATGAGTCTTATAGTTGTAGGTTTTACAACAGGACTGAACATTTCCAGATAATCAACACCCTCTTCTTGGTTATACCCTTGTGCCACAAGTCTTGCCTTATACCTTGCCACATACCCATTTGCATTCTTCTTTATTTTATAAATCCATTTACATCCAACTAAATTCTTATTATGTGGTAATGGAACTAAAGACCAAGTCTTTTGAGAGTGAAGAGCAGTTATTTCCTATTTCATTGCAACCTGCCATTTTGAAACTTGAGATGCAATTTTGAATGTTTTGGGTTCTGAAGTGACAGTAGCAGTGAAAGCTCTCTTTTTGAACACCTCATTCTTAGATCTGGTTTGCATATGATGTACATTCATTAGTATTGGTAGAATAACACTTAGTTGCTCCTGTTGAAAGTCAGAATCCACAGGGATAAGGTGCTGGAGCTGGTGGGAGGGAACTGATGTATTGCAGGATCACAAGATATATGTGATGTATTGGTATTATTTGTAGGTAAAGAAACAAACTCTGGAGCATTAGATGCAACTATTTCCAAAGAATCTGAAGCTTTGGATGCAAACAATGAATCTGAGGCACTAGATGAATGCATAGTCAATGAGTTTGTAGTTCGAGATGATAATGAATGAGATGAAGGTGAACATGCTTGATTTGTTAATGTAATGACTGGAGTGAAAGGTGATGAATGGACTGGAGTATGTGATGAATTCAATGGAGATGATGCATAAAAAAATTTTGACTGTTGAATATTGAAAGCTAGTTTCATCAAATAAGACATGCCTAGACACATGAACTTTACCAGTAGCAATGTTTAGACAGATGAACCCCTTATATTGACCTGCATACCCCATAAACACACGAGTTGCAGTTTTTAGAAGTGTTGTAGGGTTTTAATAGGGGAAAACATGCGCACCCAAAGACTCTGAGATGTTTAATCTCAGGAACTGTGTTGTATAGTTTTTGAAATGGTGACTGCATATGTAAAGAAGCACATGGCATCCTATTAATCAAATAAAAAGCAGTAGCATATGCATGAAACCAGAATTGATTGGACAATTTTGCAATTTGGAGAAGTGTAAATGTTGTTTCTACAAGGTGTCTATGTTTTCTTTGTGCCAAGCCATTCTGCTCAAGTGTGTAGGGACATGATTTTGATGCAAAATGCCGTGATGTGATAGAAATTGTTGAAACTTAGTGCTTGTAAATTCATCACCACCATTAGATTAGAAGACTTTAACTATAGCAGAAAATTGTGTACACATATAGGCATGAAAATGAACAAAGGTTGCAAACACTTCTGATTTATTTCTTAATGAAAAAATCCATGTGTATTGAGTACAATCATCTATGAGGTTATATAATATCTAAATCCTCCATATGATAGTAAGGGGGCAGGTCCTCATACATCACTGTGTATTTTTTCTAAAGGTATTACAGATTTGGTTACAGGAAAAACAAAAGGTAATTTGGTAAACTTTCCCTCTAAACATGGTGTACATATTGATGAACATGGATTTATTGATGCAGGAACTTGAGATCGATGTAGAATTGCAGAAGTGATTTCATTTGATGTGTGCCCTAGTCTTTTGTGCCATATGCTTGACAGAACTGGTTTTGCAAGAAAACATGAATGCGATGCAGGTAGTGTAGATGACTTCTTCTGTGAAATGTTGAATGGTATAGGGTAATAACTAACTCTACACAACCCCTTGAGTAGTATCTTCCCTGTGGATTTGTCCTAAACCCAGAAAGAACATCATCACAAATGAATCTGCATCTATTGTCTTTGCAGAGTTAATAAATGGATAACAGATGCTGTGAAAGTTTTGGAACATGTAATACATTCCTAAGTGTGAAAGAGTGATGTGGAACTACCAATTTAGAAGTACCAATATTGGAAATATGCAAACCTGCACCACTTGCAGTGGTAATGGTATATGTTCCCTTATATGGATTAGACAGATCCAAATTTTCCAACTCAGATGTCATGTGTGATGTAGCACCAGTGTCTGCAATCCAAAACTGGTCAGATGATGTTGAGGGTTGATGATTTGCATGCATAACAGAGAGATTAACAGTTGGAGGCCTCCATTGATAAGCAAAATTACTCATATCATAGCATTGAATGACTGTGTGTCCATATTACCAGCAGATTTGACATTGAGTATGAGAACTCGAGGTTGTGGTAGTATGTCGCTGAAAACAGTCTGCAACATGTCCCTTCTTATTGCATATTTTACAGGTAGGAATGTTAGATGGATGATCTGGGCAGTGAGATTGGTATGGCTTTGGAGTGCCAAGAATGCCAGGATTACCATTTGAAAACCTTGGACCAGTATTGTATTGAAATCTTCCTCTGCCTTTGCCTTTGAAATTATTCCCTTTATAGCCTCCATAGTTATGATAACCCCCATTGAAATTGTTGTAAGATCTATTTCCATGACTGGTATTAACAGAACTTGATCTTCCATTTTGCTTGAATGACTGATCAGAAGAAGACCTTGTTTGTTCTTGATCAAGAACAAGAGCTTTTCTTTTATCAGATTGAATACCAGCAACCATGGCACTACCAAAAGACAATCCAGAAGAACTATAAAAAAGATTGCTCAATGATAGCTTCTTTTGCCAATAGTTGAGACCTGAAATCTTTGAGAGATATACCATTCTCTCTTCCTCTGATCACATATCGGAACGTGTTGAAATCTGCAGGTAAACCTTTCAAAGAAAGGATGATAATATCATCATCATCATCAAAGATTACTCCAGCTGCAGCAAGATGATCTCTTGCGTCTTTGATTCTATGAAGATAAACAGAAACAGATTCTGACCCTTTCTTGATATTCTGAAGTTCTGTCTTCATCTGAAAGATTGTGGCTTTTGTAATCGTAAAGAATCTTTCTGTGAGACTTAACCACATCTTAGAAGAACTCTTACTCCCAATGATGCAAGACATGGCAATTGCAGACAGTGTGGCAATAAGCAATTGCATCAAAGCACGATCGTGCATTTTCCAAACCAAGTAATCATCTTTTTCGGCCCCTTCAGCGTTAGAATCATTATCAAATCTTGGTGGACACTTTTTTGAACCATCAACGAAACCCATAATTTCATGGCTTTCCAGAAGCAATCGAACCTGAAAGCTCTAAGTAAGATAGTTGGAGTCATCCAGTTTCACTGTAACGGAAGTGGAGATTGTGGAAAGAAGATTGGTGATAGGTGATTGAACAATCTGCAGCTGAGTAGCAGTAACCATTTTTCCAAATTCTTGAAGAACACTTTCGCTGAAGCGTTTAATCAAACAGTTGGTGGGCAGACGTGAAGAAACAAACTTTCTGAGCGACTGGTATATTTTCTGATGCCAAAAATCACACAGAGATGCAAACTAAAGGATATAGAAGGGAAAGAAATGCCTTAGAGACTGAGCGGAAGCACCAGATCGGCCAGCGATGATACCAAGATGGCAGAATCGATGAACAAATAGAAATATTGAGAGAGATTTGTAGATGTAAAGGTTTTTCTTCATTAATTTGTATTGGTTTACAATCATCACTTATATAGATGTTTTCAATACCAATCTTATAGAGCAAGCAATCTTCCTTTTAACTAACTCCTTATATCAACTAACTACCTCCTTATGCCAACTAACTATATCTCTAATAACCAAGATTCCAACTAACATAACAGCCTTTGTAATCTCTTGACAAATGGCATTGTTTTAACCATTGATATCCTTCTCACTTGTATCACTATTTTTCACTTCGTTCTTCTTACACATATTAGGGATCAAGTACTGTAAACCCTCTTCCATTCACAGGTAATTAGATGGATGACTTGACATAATTAAACTAACTATACATCTAGAGATATAGTTCTTTCGGCTTCACTGACAGCCGACACAACCACAACAAGCCGCAAGACATGGAAATAAGTGTATTCTTCTTCTGCTCTTTCACTGAATGAATGAGCCCTGGTTTAGGGAAGCAAAAAGTGGAGAATTGTGCAACACAAGGATCGATCCTTGGAGGCTTACAATGGCAATGATGTTTTATTTCAAAACCAGGACGGACATTAAGTTTTGGGTGTTTGTGAAAATTAGAAAGAGAAATGCTAAGTAGGCTCTCTCAAATTGAGACTCTCTATGGACTCTCTGTCGCATCACAGTTAGATATTATTTTCTATACCAACATGAGAGTTTATGAAGAGTCTCACTTTTGATAAAATCTCCTTAGCATTTCTCAATTGTTTTCAAATAATAAGTAGACGAGGTTCATGAATTCAAATTCTACAAATAAAAAAACCTAAAATGCAGTGACGTTTTCCAAGCTACAACATACATGCATACTTGATTCAGCTCTATGAACTTTTTGTTTGTTTCTGTCTCTTAGTTTTTACCACTTTGGCTTTAGCTCGAGGTCCCAAACATTATTCGACGTAATCAAGTGATTAGGTTGCTAAACTAATTAATTACTACTCACGATTTTTCATACCCGGCCAAACTTTGCTCTGATTGAGAGACTCCGAATGGGTCAGAATCCATTCCATGCTATGCATGCATAATGACTGACAGTATTAATTTAAAAATAAATAAAATTTGTAGCTACTGATAGCTACTTAATTTTATTCTTTAAACATTATTAATTAAAATTACTTTAAGATTATGTTATATATATTATATGTAAGCCTCACTTTGCATGTGATTATGGTTGAATCCTTCCCTTTTCTGAGATACGTCACAGGTCTGATTGCGTGATGTAGAGGGTTTCTCTCTTCTTCCGTGACGTTTTGTTTGTAATCCTTGACAAATTCATCAGAGTAACGTTGGGAAAACTACATTTGTAGATAACATTTTGTAAATTAAATGGCGTGGAAGTTAATGATTAGATTTTTGTTTAAACATTGATAAACGTGCTCGTTTCCTATTGATGACACATAATTTAGTTTGCAAATTTTATCAACAAGTTTAATTTCTCTAACATTACTCAATTCATAAACATCTTGCTCAGAACTTTAACTACGTTTTTTTCTTTCTATTTTCCCTTCCAATTATAATTGACTTAGAGAATAACAAGTGTCTTCTTTCTATTTACCGTTCACTGGTTAAAAATGATCGAATGCCACACATACACCTCAAGTTTTAGACATAAAAAGTTATATGGTCTATTACTAATTAGCGTGAGTGAGTAATGACTTATTATATATGTTTATGTCTGGTATCAAAAAATGTTTTGAGAAATTTATACTTTAGGGTTTGGTATTAATAAGTCTATCACTTTGCGGATCCGTCAATCCGTTTGGTCGTCGCTCCGTTGTCACTCCTCAATTCAAATCGAAACCTAGAAGATCGAACTCCGGCAGATTTGGTTTTTATCGTGACTGTGTCACCTTGACGTCACACTGCCTCAAGCAATGAGTTGGGCAATTGTAGCCCGATTGAGCAATCGAGCCTTCTCCTTTTCACTGTAGCCTGACTGTTTAAGCTTGGGTTGGAGATGATTTTGTTGGTTTTGGGGATTCAATCACCCAATTGCTTCCAATTGCCCAAGCAATTGGGAGGGGTGGACTGGATTTACAAAAAGAAATAAAAAGTGTATATATATATATATGTAAAGTGCCGATTTAGTTCATGAACTGTCACCGCAGTGAAAATTAGGTCCTGAATTATTTTTTCGGTAAAATAAGTCCCTAAATTCATTAAAATTGTTATTTTCATCCCTATTATTATATTCAAAGTTATTTTATCCAATTTTTCGTCAACTTAAGTCACTTGACATACTTTAGAGTGTAATGCCGTCATTTTCTTGTTTATACATTTCATATAGGTTGTGAATCTAACGTCTAATTTACCCTCCGAAGTTAACTTACATTATTTCTTATGAAAACCTACCAATTTACCCTCCAAAGTTAACTTCATACAGTAATTCTTGATGAAAAACTATCAATTACCCTCCAATGTGTATCATATGCAAGTAATGTGGCCTAAATTGTCGAAAAATTGAATATAGTAGCTTCAAAAATACTATTACACTCCGCGGTGGTGTTACGATCTTGATTCTCACAGAAAAAAGATCAATTTCTTTCCTAATTAATCTGCAACCTCTTGAAAAAAAAGATCAGCCCACATGTATTACATACCCTAGCGTTGTTTCGATCGCTCCCTTGTATTGTCATATATTCTAATTTTGCACCTGGGAAAATTAAGCAGATCCTGTCGGTCTTGGTCTGTGTGCTATGCTATGCTATTGAGGCTTACCGCATGCATATAGGAATGGAATGATTCAATCGACGCAGCCAAGCAAAAGAAAGATGGAAAGAAATGTGAAACTGTGGAAGAGTCAAGCAACAAAAAGTAGGAATCTCTATGACTGTGCATGCATGTGGACGTACATTACCAATGACGTGCTTATTTAGGGTTTTGATATCATCCTGCATCCTTTTCGGTGTGTGTAAATTCTCTTTTGATCAACAAAAAGGGATTCGGTGTCTTGTTTTGGAACGTTTCTGACCCAATCAATTCCAGTTGTTCATATATATTCTTGACAATGACCCATCCCACGCGTAACATCTCCCAGCTGGTGAATGGTGCATTGTAAAACCATTTTTGCTTTGAAGTGGTACTTCAACAATGACCTACTTTCATGTTTCAAGATCTTAGTTAAGACTTTAACCCTTACAATGTTAACTGAAGGGTAATGCTAAGGAGACTAAATTTGTAGACTAAATTTGCAAACTAAATAATGTGTCACAAATAGAAATTGACATATTTATCAACGGTTAAGTAATAATCCAATCAACTTCCATGTCATTTAATTTATAATATTTTGTCTACAAATTTAGTCCCTAGCATTATACTAACTAAAAAGGGTAAAAAAAAAAAAAACGAAAGGCACCTTGTGAAATGGAGATTTTTTTTTTTTTAGTGTGACACCTCACGTGATATTATTAATGTGTTTGTGTTCTAATTGTTACGAAGAGAAGATCTATCTGTTAATATTATATTCTAACATATATGTGAATATGCTTTAGTCCACTCATATTATAATAGTTGATTAGTAACGCCATTTCTGAATTTCACAATGGGGCCCTTTGGTTTCACAATTATTTCCTCTCAACACACAGAATGCTTGAAACATAGACATGAATAGGTCGAAATCCCCACTTTGAAGGAAGGCAGATTGTCTGCCCTCCTTTTACCATACCCTTCTTATCTTTAACCGTGACCGTACAAATAAGAAGGGATGAGAAATGTATGATATTGGGAGAGCAAAGAATCTGCCTCCCTTTGTGAAACCCAAATTTTTTGAGCTAGTAGCTTATACTATCCAGCAGCTCAGAGAAGACCGCATAGAGCAGTGATTTAGCGCGTTTGACTTCGGATCAAAAGGTCGTGGGTTCGACTCCCACTATGGTCGCAAGCATATGGTTTGCTCAACACAAATGCTCTGTATTTCTTTTTTTACAGAGTGAAATTTATAAGGACGGGAATTTGAACTCGAGTGTAAATGGTCGGACACCCTAAACCCTCGCAAAATCACACACTGCTTCCGATCATGAAAAATATTTAGTTTGGCTAACAAGAAGAGCCCGTAGACTCAACTCCCGAGAGCAAAACAGATTCGAATGCACCTGGTTCTGTTGATTTAATGACAACTAAACCTCTGCAAATCCGATGGCAAACGATCAAACAATAAACGAAATCAAAATCAGCATTAAAATTCTGGATCAACATAATCATATTTGGGATAGCGCCTACGTAGATAAAATTACGGAAGGAGTTCAACATTTTAAACTGATGTCCTTGGAATACCATATAACGGGTGAAACTCTCAATTCCCCTCAAATCTGGATCCATAATTATGCCTTGATTGCATACTTCCTCAATGGGTAGTACATCTCCTTTTTCTTCTCTCTTTCTGTCTTCAAAGATGCCTACAAAAAAACAATTTGACAACCGAATTAGGATAAAAATATACTGCCATAAAACTTAACATCAATAATTATTCTGACAGCTACAATACTGCAGAGAGGGCTAAGCAAGGGTATCCTACGGTTCATGTTACGAACGAGAGAAAGGTGGAGAGAGAGAGGTGGGCAGTGATAGACAAAACAATGCAGCAGTTCACATACACCAATAGAAGTGGAGCTCATCTATGAACTATACGACAATGCAGAAATAGAAGTTAAACCGAAAAACTCCATAGAGCAAGGACAAGCTTAATAAATCTAAATAGTTGCCAATAAGAATTCCACAAGTACTGGAATCAAATAAGATCCTGGTCAAAAAAAGATCTCTACTCGCAAGACCATCCTAACCAGACAGAAAATAAATTTGTGTTCAAGTAAGTCTAACTAGGAAAATCAAATAGAAGCAATGGTCTCCAATATGATTGCAAACACCAACGAAGACTAGACCCTGAATTTCAAACAAGAACACGTAGTAGCCTAACCTGGGATAGAGATTCTCTAGCTCCACTCCATTTCATAAGTAAATGTGAGCTTATTAGCTAAGGTAGATTTGAGATAGCGCTTCTAGTCAAGTCAATTAATGGCGGGACCATATCAAAAAACCAGAAGTTACATAGCCAGGGTTTTGGAAGTCAAATTTTGCCTTTTCATTTTAACCATGAGCAGGCCAAACCTATGTAAAACAACTGCATCTAGATCCTAATGCCTAAATGGTATACGAACTATTGAATTAAAAGGAAAACATCTAACATATACCAACGCATATTCACTTAAATTCATCACTCGATACAATTAGTCTGAGCGGCTTTGTATTAATGTAAAAATATAAAAGGTGTTGTCGAGGACACAACGAAATGATTATTACTGGCCCATATACATATCATATTCAAGCCAAAGTATACCTACAGACTTTCCTACATAATCACTACTCTTAAACAAATGGGCAACTTCCCAAATCACTACGCAGAAATATCAATGAAAACCAACATCGGGTTTTACCGGGGTGCAGATTAGCCGTACCTGGTGCTTGGTGAGACGCCTCCTGATGGCCCTGGTCTTCTTGGGACGCAAATCGAGGGGAAGGAGCTTCTTGTTCCTGTAGACTTCTCTAAGAGCCGCCTTTTGCTTCTGGGACATCACTGTCAACACCTGAGCAATCGAAAGCCTCACCACCTTGCTGAAATCAGAAAAAAAAAAACCAAAAAATTGAACAAAAATTCCACAAGTCAATCAATAAATAAAATTAGAGAGAGAGAGAGAGAGAGGGAGGATACATTTTGGAGAGTTTGTTGGGGGCTCCACCGGTGACCTTGGCGACCCGGAGAAGAGCGAGCTCTGCCTTCAGATCCTTCAGCTGAGCCAAAAGATCTACCTTGGTTTTGTGCCTAAGCTCATGGACCTTAATCCTCGCTATTACATAAATTTTTTCATAAAAAAGTTAAATTAGAACGACCCAGATTCGTTTCAGAAGAAATTAAACGAGGAAGATGAGAATTTAGCAGATCGTACCCATTGCTGCTGGTCTGTGTTGCTCGCTTTGGAAGAAGAAGGTGGAGACGCGAAGTGTAACCCTGGAACTTGGCTGCGGCTTTAATAACTATATGTTTCTAAAACCCTAATCTGTAGTACTTTTTGGTCTTTTCACCATTAGATTTGGGCTTCAAGTGATTGTGGATCGTTGAGCCCATTGTCCATTTGGGTCCTTGAAGTGGATATGGACTTGGGCCAATCAGGTCTTCAGCTCTATTTTCACCTCTCCCTTTGGAAGGAAAAAAACACTAAATTAGATGAGCGTTTGTAAGATCTAAAGACAACTTACTATGGACCTCTTTTAGGCTTAATGGTTAATGAGTTTAAGCCACATTTGTAGACACCAAAGTTATAATAAACTTTCCATTGTTGTACTCAAAGTTAGATGGTTGATTGTAAGGTTTTGGTAGTTGAAGTGGTTAAAAACGCTTAAATCTGCGCATAAGGTTCGGCATTTAATTTCCTGATACACAATGCTTCTCGCATATAACAAAAAATCATAGATGGCAACAACAACCTTTTTCCATATCAAACTTTGGTAAGTATTAGACGACAATGCAAATGATGGTAATGAATGGTTGTGTGATTGGAAGATTCAGGAATAACATTGATCGATTTTTAAATTAAATAACTAAATGATGAGTTATGTCAATTTCGTACATCATTTATAATAAATCCTACATGCATTTAGTTTTCATGCTTTTTTTGTGCTTGAGAATCAGTGAAAATATTTTGTTTTTAGTTTTCAATTTGTACATTTTCCTTACACACTCTATTTAACTTCATTCAATTCTCTCTTGTATTTCCTCTCTATCTTTAACCTGAAAAGAAAATCGAAGAATTAAAAATAAAAAGGAAAACTAATGAAAAATCCAAAAAAACTTCACTTTTAATGAAACGCTCTTTTTAAAGATATAGTGAATAGTGTCAGGTAAAGGTAAAAATGTGATTTTTCGTTAAAAGCGAACAGTACCGGGAGTGTTTCGTTAAAACTCCCAAAATAAAATAGTTACGAACTATCCTAATTAAGAATAGAGATCATGGACTTATCCCCCGTTCAAAAAGGTTTAAGAATGTTACTCCATGTATACAAAAAGATAAATAACGAAGGTTTTGAAGTTATCTACAAATATCAGCGGTTGAGTCCGTATTTCACACAGTTCGTCCTATTTAATTCCTAGCATTGATGAATCACACGATAGTGGTCAAGGGAGGTTGAAATGCATTTTTAAATATTTTCAGGCATCGAAAAGATAAACTATCGTGACTTCATCACCAAATGGTTTCCTTTTTTAAGAAAAAAAGAAGTTGTCTGCAAATAAAAAAACAACAACAAAGCATAAGATTGCATGGTTGCTTGGATGATTTCATTAATATTCACAGGAACACAGGAAGTTGCTTTTCTGAAAGAAGATAGACATTTGAACAATAAGAAAGAAGATAGACAAATTTGCAGCAGTCACATCAAGGATTCTCTGGTAGTAATCAGCTTACTCAGTTTTAAAACAAAACTATACGTAAAAGCAAAAGATACCTTACAAAAAGAAGGAAATTTTAAACAACTAAAGGCGCTTAGGCCTTAACCCTCCCATTAATTATGATGAAAGGCCCCATCTTTATTTGCGTGATTATAAGACAAAAGGCACACAACATATTACAAATGTTTAACCACGTGATTAGAAGGTCCACATTGTACAAGTCAAATATATTTTGAGTAATACAAGTGGTTAAATGAGAACAATATTAATGTGATTAATATCGTTATTAATATTGTAGCGAGCTAATTCTGTGAGCGTAATTAAACTCAAATTCAGACCATGAATTGAAAACCCTAAATTTCGAAGTTGAAAGAATATGTTAGGACACGGTTCCAATATCTTGTAAGCCAAGTATGCACCTGACCTTCCTAGTGCACATCTGTAGTATCTGATTGCCCTTAATTCCCATCATAAAAATATAATAAACACGAGAACATTTGTTTTAGTGGTAGTCTAGGTTAATTTTTTTGTTTCCCTTCGACTGTACGAAATAAAAACAAAACAATAGCATCAAGAAGTAGGATGACTCAAATGTTTGATTGTCGTGCATCTCCAACAGTACTAGCTAAATTTTTGTTATTATAACTGGCCAAATGACTCAAATGTTAATTTGGCCAGCCACCACTTTCAACAATATTAGCTATTTTAGCTTACGTTCTTCTTTTGCATGTGGTTTAATATTTTAATGGATACGATGTTGGAGTTTTCACACATACATCCCGGATTCAAAACTCTCCCTCTTCTATGTTCACAAAATCAAGACAGCTCGTCATTTGGCTAGCCTGTCGAAGCCTTCTTTTCCTGTAAGCTTTCCATGGAAACTAACTAGAAGGAAATTCATCTTTTGCAATTCCCAGCTAATCAGAAGGCAGCGTTGGTCGTACTTGTGGTTTACAACTTTTGCATCTCCATCTACAAAAAGATGTCGCCAGAGGATTGGGGGTGCAAAATGCACTGTTTTATGGAACACAAGCCGGCCATTAGCCCATTTTCCATGCGTAATCATTACAAAGTGCCTCACAATTAAATAACAAATAGTACCAGCTAAATTGAATTAGGATCAAACATTCTATGTGATCAGCACGCACGTATATGCAATGCTGTATAGTAAACTGCGGCAAAATTGTATTTATTTGAGGAATGCTAACAACGTACCTTTTTATTTGAATCTTTTCATTTTACTTTTTCGGTTATTTATTTATTTTTTTTATTTTACAATGTTAGAAGATGGTTTGAACTGTCTAATTTCTTGTTCACGTTTTAACGTTTTAAGCTTAATTCTATTAAAAATTAATCATATTTCTAAGAGTTATCTAATAAATATAAACAAACTATGTTATTTAATTAAACATTAATTTTTTTACAACGTTAATCAAACTATTAAACTTTTTTTTATTATTAGGATGATTTCTTGAAGAGTTGATTGGCCAATCCTTAGAGCATTTCCATCGGTGTGGATGCGTCACCAGGACACTTTTTGGTAAAGTCCACCTCAACTGGTGAGGATTACACCAGGCGAGTGGTGGAGCCCACGGAGCCCAGACAGCTTCCCAGGCCATTCTGGGACAGGCAGCCACCCAGTAAGGTGATAGGGCCGGCTGACGTCAGTGAAAGTGGCCCAGACAGCAGTCTATATTGACTGTTTACGGTCCAATATTTGGAGGAGGATTGTCTTCCCTTTCACTTTCCGTGCCTTCTTGTTTTGTGTGGTCACGGTTAAGTCTTGTTTTGTGTGGTCATGGTTAAGCCACGTTAATATTTTATTCTTTTTTTTATAAAGATAATAAAATAAAAAAAATAGTAATATAAAATATTGACGTGGTTTAACCGTGACCACACAAACATGAGGGCACAGAAAGTGGGAGGGCAGACAATCATTCCTCCCCAAAATTTTCCAACTTTTAAAATTAAAATAAAATACAAATATGTTTTTAAAATATTTAAAAATAAGGAAAAATTAAAAAAATATAAATTTAAAGACTCAAACAAATTGTAAATATATTTTTATAACCAGCCAACCATTTTCTTCACTGTCACAAAAAATAATACATTTTTTTATATAGTTTAATTAATTAATTATGTCAAGTACTACGGTTTAGTGATATTCCTTTTTACTTGTAAGTGAGAGGTTTTAGGTTCGATTCTCTTCAAAGGCGAATTTAAACCACATTATTAGTAGCTCATTGTGAGATTAAGCCCACCCATTCCTCATTAATGTAAATAATATCGTTTATTAAAAAAAAAATCTAATTATACATTGCTTTATAATAATAATAAATGTGAATAATAACTACCTCAACAACGTTTGAACGGGTAAAGTTGCACTAAAGCAGTTACTTTCATGCAATGAATGCTGACTGCCTAGGCCTCCTATCTCTTGCATAGGGGTAACGGGTGAAGTTGCTCTTATAGATTGAGCTATGGTAAATATAAACCAACAAATTAAAGGATGTAATAAGAAAGATTCTTTTGAGCTGAGGATCACATGCAGGTAGATCCAATGTTAATGATTTAATATGCAAAATTAAAAGTGTTTTAAGCCTAAGTGGTTAGATTATCATTCTTTAACCCACTGCCACCTTTTTCCAGTTACACGAATTTGGCACCATTAATTCAACCATTATTGACCATTGCCTTGTCGCTTATTCCGGAATTAGTGTAACATTTTAAACTCCAAAGAATATAATTATTTTGAAGTTCCTGATTGTAAGAAGTGGACATAAGTTTACAGCCTTTCAATCTTGTTTTTTTTGTTTCAATGTCTAGTTATATCAAGGTTTAAAAAAAAAGAAAAAAAAAAGATGCATAAAAATTTAGAGATCTAGTCCAATGATGCTTAAGGCTACTAATGCTTGATTAGCATAACACCTACCTTGGAAAAGAAGTGTCGAGTAATTTTCTTTTAAAAAAAATTAATTTATAAGATTTGAACTCGAAATCTTCTTCAACAACATAGAATAAATGGTTAGAGTACAAATATAAAGCTTCACAATCATATTACTTGGTTACATTACATATCCGTGACACCATTTTTTTAGCACAACTTTTGACACATGTTTTTGGGAAGCCCATTTAACGATTTAAACCGCTTATCTTTTAGAACATCATTCTAAAAAACTGGACAAATCCAAAATCATTAAGACATACATTTGTAGTGAAGAAAATAAACAAATACGGTTCTACAAAGAAACTCAAAACCCTAAATTTAATTGTCATATAGTTTCAGATTTAGGTAATTTTTGGTAATCATAATTTTTAAGGGTAAACCTAAAAATAGACGATTCGAATCGTTGAAATACATTATAGGGTTTATATCACAAATGGTCCCTGAAATTGACCCCATCAATCATGATGGTCCCTGAAATTGAAAATCGATCAATGTAGTCCCTGAATTTTAACCTCGTGAATCAATGTAGTCCTTCTGTTAGTGTTCCGTCCAAATTAACTTTAAAAAAGGTTAGAGAACCAATTTTTCATGGTAAAATGACCAAAAATAACTCTGTTACTTATAATTTTACTTGATTTTCTCTTAAAAAAAAAAGGGAGCTAACCTAGTTAGAATTCGTTTTTTACTTGATATTAAAAAAAATTAAAATTTCCCACTTTTTTGTTTTTATTTTAGTTTTAGCACCAAATCCATGAAAAAATGGAGAGAAAATTGAAGATGGAAAAAGGAAAAGAGAGGTAGTAAGTAAAATTATAAGTAACGGGGTTATTTTTGGTCATTTTACCATGAAAAATTGGTTCTCTAACATTTTTTAAAGTTAATTTGGACGGAACACTAACAGAAGGACTACATTGATTCGCGGGGTTAAAATTCAGGGACTACATTGATCGATTTTCAATTTTAGGGACCATCTTGATTGATGGGGTCAATTTCAGGGACCATTTGTGATATAAACCCTACATTATATCGTGTGTCAAAAATAGTATAAAAAGTATACGTCTCATCATATATACAGACCCTTTAAGGGAAGAGATCCTCATTTTTCAAAAAAAAATGAGGATAACCCTCTTGACCGTTAGATTTGACTTTAATGAAATTCTGTGGTGTAGATTAAATCATAGGCCACAGAATCTCAACCACATGATTTCATTAAAGTCGAATCTAATGGTAAAAAAGATGTCCCCATTTTTTTTTAAAAAAGGGAATCCCTTCCCTTAAAGGCTTCCTATATATATATATATATATGTATATGTATATGTATGTATGTATATGTATATGAGTAAACCAAATGTGATTCGCACCCAACTAGCGCCAACCATAGAATATTCATGCTATATAGCAAGAGTCAAGTGTAAAACAATTGTTCTTAAAAAATGAATGATAGAAAACATAAAAGTAAATAAAAGAAACAATGATGTACCAATAATAGAACTAGCTACATGCTACCTTTAGAGAAATTGCTGAGCTAGCTCATGGTACGAGTAGTGGTTGTAATCATACCAGATAAAGATGAACGCAACTTTAATCAACTTACACCTTTCAATTAAAAGGGAAAATAATATTTCCCATAAAAATTTTCACAACTTTAAACCTTGAAGACTAGATTAATCACATATCTTCTCATTTTCTATAGTACTATCATCTTCTCTAGCTATTCCGAGTGATTTTCTTTTGTCACCCATTGATAATGTATCAAACGTCTATTAGACGGACGATTCACTTTTAAACACGTGATAAACGTTTATTAGACGGATGATCTCTAAAATAGTGCATTGATTGCAAAAGAACAAATTTTTCTTCTATTTAATGACGTGGAGAGATTTTTCAGTATGCTCGGAATACGGGGTGATACAGTATGCCCGGAATATGAGGTGATACAACACATGAAATTATACAATTAGATTGACATTTGAGAAAGAAAATTTCACCAATTATATGATAACATGTGACGTATTGCGTACCTAACACAATGAAAAATCTCTCCATTATATGTGGGGAACGATCAGTACATCTTTTTTCTTCTCTCTTTATTCTCATCCACACCAACTTACTTTAAAAGCAGACTAGTTGGCCTCATTTTGAAGAAAATCGATCCTTGTATCACTCTTCTACTTCTCCTCAGTCTTCACCAAACAAAAGCTACCCCATTTTATTTAAATCATTCTCCAATTAGCCATGAAAGGAATGGATATTTTCTGTGCATCTCCAGCTTCCACAGCCATTTGCTCTAGCCTGGATGCCGTGGTCCGCCGAGGCCCCAGACCCCTTGATCATGGTCATTATCATCGTCTTCGTGATCACGATCAACAGAAAAACCAACCTCATCATCAAACTCACCATGCCCCTTGCTCATCTCAGTTACCTATTGATCCCAAACCATTTTACGAAATATGTAGAAAGAGTTTTGCTAGTGCACAAAGTCAGCTACGTACAAAAAGCTCTGCTGAGATACATGACTTAACAAGGACTAAGAGTACCAATGGCTCTTCTTCTTCTTCTTCTTCTTCTCGGTTCCTCTTAAGTGACTCGCCCCTCATTGACTGGATATCGGAGCCCGATTGTAAGAATGTCTCTGCAGCTGCATTTGTTCCTCCTCAAGTACCCTCTAAGCCTACAGATTCGATGAGCTCAAATGTTCCTCCTCAAGTACCTTCTAAGCCTAGAGTCTCGACGAGCTCAAATGTTCCTCCTCAAGTACTCTCTAAACCTAGAGGCTCGATGAGCTCAAATGGTCATTCTACTGTTTTGAAGTCTTCTTCTACTCGTTCTCGTCACCAGGTAACCTAATTTTCAGTTTTAATTCTTTTAGCTTTTGCTATTGGACAATTGAAGGCATTCATCTGAAGTTGTTCAACTATTGTAGGTTGTTGTTTTGAGGGTGTCACTGCATTGCAAGGGTTGTGAAGGAAAAGTGAGAAAACACCTCTCTAAAATGGAAGGTAAAGTTAATTAGTAGATGGAGAAAGAAAAACTACTTAAAATTTCGTATAATTTGTATTATTTAAATAAGTACGTTTGTATATATTAATTTCTTTGTACTTCAAACCAAATTGAATTAAAAAGAATTAGTTTATGTTTTCGTATTATGAGTTGTTTGTAGCGAGGTGCAAAGAATATTCTCTTGTTAGAAATATTAATATGTTATGATTTGTATAATTTATTTTTATTTATTGACAATTCAGATCTTTCTTATTTATGCGTGTAAATGTTCTATGCAACATCAATTGGGATGAAAAGTTGAAATAATATATGATATTTATGTAATACTATGCTATAAATAAAAGCTATAATATTTTATGGTCTTGAAAATTAAAAAAATTATAGTGGTTAATTGCTGAATTTCTGCAGGAGTGACTTCATTTAGCATAGATTTCCAAACAAAGAGAGTCACAGTTGTGGGGAATGTCACCCCATTAGGTGTGCTCTCAAGTGTATCCAAGGTGAGGAAATCCCAGCTCTGGCCTTCTCCAACATCACCATCACCATCCTCTCGGTTGCCAGCGTGAACTCCTAAATCCTAAATTAATAAAATCAGTTCTCTTTTTTTTTTTGTTATATATTCTCTGCCAAATTTCAAGTATCCAGGCTTGCATGTGTGTGTGTAATTTGCATGATTATTATTTTTTAACTAAATAATTGATTGTTAATCAATAATCAAGTTTAATATCTCATATGTAAATGCAAAACCCTAGTATCTTTTTAAGGAAAACTAATGAAAAGGGCTTGAAAACTTTGAGTTTTAACGATAAGGACAAAATAAAGGGTAAAATGAATAGTACCAGGTTTGACTTTTTAGTGTAAAAATGTGGTTTTTCGTTAAAGTGAACAGTACCGCGGGCTTTTCGTTAAAACTCCTATCTTTTTAAGGGATCTGAATCAAAGTCTCTTTCTTATGTCCTTCTAAATTAATTATCAAGTTTGAAATCCTGCAACTTCTGTCAACTTTGAGAAAGGTTATCTTATTGTTTACATTTTCGATGTCAATAACAAATGCGACACAACATGGTTGTGCACTGCCAACATTCTATTGCTATTGTAACCTCTCGATATCTGATTCATGTGAAGAAAACTGACTATTTGGCAGCCCCACATATCCACCACTTTACTTCTTCTGACTTTCAGTTTTGAGCATTATGTCCACACACACACACACATATATGCATACTTATTATCAACCACCATATTTCATATATTGTTTGACTCTTTCCAGAAAAATTATGTCACACGACCATGTATGACATACAAACACTTTCTAAGCTTTTAAATCAACATAATTTTATATTAATCTGAATTTGATAGTTCGTATAATGTTTATATGTCATGCACACTTTATGGTGATCTAACGGCTCAAAGATTGTGTCATATATGTTTGTAGGCAATTTTTTTAACACGATCAGTTTCTAGCGATCACCATGCAAAGCATGCATTGAACGAGAGATTACACAGAATGGTACACCACGTGTTACTATCTCAATGGTGGAATATGTGTGCTAAAAAGTTAATAACTTAAAAAATATAATTTCTCACCACTTATATAAAAACACGTGGTGTACCACCTATGTTTTCCATCACAATGAAAAATTTCTCGCATTGAACATATTGTTGGAGAATCAAAGTTACTGGACTAAACCTACACGCATCAAACTTTTATAACAGATCTTTCATAACAAATTAGTTATATCACGCTATGATATTTCAAGCAACATATATTTGAGCAATAACACAAGTACCTTATCGGACTCATCCGAAAGGATTATTACGTGAATTATTACATGATACTAGTTATACAACGCCACCGTATATTCACAGTGTCACGTAGTAATTTTTCTCATCAACCACTTCCCCGCAACATATATTTGACATTTGAGCATCTTGTGGCAAAATAGCAACAATGTGAAACATACAAGCAAAAGTGCGTCATGATAATGTTCAGAAACAGAGAAATGCATGCGGTGTCGATATGGTCGGCACTCGAGGACAACATATTGTTTGGGACAAGAAGAACTTTTCCTTTTTCTTTTTTCTTTCTCATTTTTTTTCTATCCTCTGGATTGTACCATCACATAAAGAATGGTAAAGTGGTCACATATGTATTTAAACAAGGGTGAACTGCCAATTTAGTTCATGAATTATTACCTTAGAAAAAAATCAAGTACCTGAACTATTTTTTTCTTCAAAAAAATCAGTCTTTGAATTATAAAAATCTGCCAATTACATCCCTAATTTTATATTCGAAGCTACTATATTAAATTTTCCATCAATTTAAGTCACGTTACTTACATATGATGCACATTGAAGGTTAGATTGGTAGTTTTTCTTAAAGAAATAGTTTATTGAGTTAACTTTGGAGAATAAATTGGTAGTTTTTCATAAAGAAATAGTGTAAATTAACTTTGGAGGGTAAATTAAACGTTAAATTCGTAAGCTATATGAATGTTAAGGACTATAAGCGAGAAAATGATGGTAATACACTTTAAATTGTGTGAAGTGACTTAAGTTGACGAAAAATTGGATAAACTAGCTTTGAATATAATAACAGTGATGAAATTAGCAATTTTTAATGAATTTAGGGATTCATTTTACTGAAAAAATAATTCAGGGACCTAATTTTCACTAAGGTGATAGTTTATGGACTAAATTGACACTTCACCCTTTGAACAAGGCTAGTGCTATTCATATATATTTTTTTTACTTACTCACATTTTCTAATTTTTGACCATTAATCTTCTTCAATTCTTTCAATCCGACAGTTAGAAATTAAGAGAGGAGTGTGAGAGGTAAAAATTGGTATGTGGAGAACACTACCCTTAAACAAAAGAGATCAGAATTTGGATGCAAGTAATGAATGCTATCTCTCTAACATGATTATCATAAATTAAAACGATCATTTAATCTAGTAGCACTCGATTTTCATGAGTTCAAATCTCGCATACAGTAATCACGTACAGATCTAAGTTGATTTAGTAACATCTGATTTTTCATGAGTTCAAATCTCGCAAACAACGACTACAGATCTAAGTGTAATCTCTCTTGTACTTACCCCAATATGTCTTTCCCACAATGAACCAAATGAAGACAAGAAGTTATACCAACATTTTTTGTTGCAAGTCTATTAATTCAAAAGCATTCTTTCATGCCTTTGTTCTTGGTCGGGTTTGTTCTTTTTCTTTTTTGCTTTTTGAAACTATATTATCCATCTTTTCTTTGACCAACTATAATCAGCCGGGAAAAGAGTTTTGTAATGTCCATAGGTTGGAAGCAAGCAAAATTCCAATTCTATGTCAACAACCATAAGTTGAATACTTGTTATTCTTTTGTTGTATCTTCCTTTTCCGGATGTTTCGTGACCAATTTATTTGACTATGACATATATATTATCCACCTATCAAGTGATCATATCATAGAAAATGTTTCTTGTATAGAAATTTGGTATATGGGTCGGTGCAATTTTTTCTCGTCATCAGCATGAATTTTTTTTCTTTTTTGTATGTAAGGAAGTGTTTGGATATTGGATTATCTTTGCCCTAACAAAGGGTTCCGAACCTTTCCTCTCTCATTTTTTTTCTTCTTCCAGTCCGTTTTTATTTGAACGTTCACGAGTAAGCCACGTCAACATCTTGTGTTGACTTCTTTATAAAAAGAGAAAGGCAAGAAAAAAAGTGAAAAAGGAAGGGAGGAGATCTGAAGGGAGAGAATCCTACTTATCCCTTCACTAGCCGTCTAGTTGGAGGGATGGAGCAAATAACATTATTTGAGAGGTACCCTTAAACAGTTTTACTTAGTTTGAGAAATGCTACAAATAACCTTATTTTGTTTCAACTAAGTGATACTATTGTAGGACCTACTTTGCATTGTATTTCAAATCTGAAATCACCCTGTCATTTTGGCATTTTCTTAAAATATCATGTTAATCTATTATTTTGGATACGACTACTTGTCTTTTTTTTTTCTTTTTCTTTTTTCTTTTTTTAAGTCTCGAACTTGTTTTCAAAATGATCTTTTGTATAAATAATTAAAGAAATAGATGGTTTGAATAATTAAAATAACATCCGAAACAGGATCCATAAAATATCCTTATTTGATAGACCCCTTAGTAAAATGAGACTGTATATAACTATATATATTGAAGGCTTATTTTTGGCTATGCTCCTTGAAACTTGATTTTAAGGGTGAAGTCGATTTAGTCTTTGCATTATCACCTCAGTGAAAATTAGGTCCTTGAATTTATTTTTCAGTAAAATAAGTCCCTAAATTCTTTAAAAATTGCTAATTTCATCCCTACAATTATATTCAAAGCTATTTTATCCAATCTTTTGTCAACTTAAGTCACTTGACACACTTTAGAGTGTAATACCGTCGTTTTCTAGCCAATAAGCCCTTAACATTTCATATAGGTTGCAAATCTAACGTCTAATTTAGCCTCCAAAGTTAACTCCATACACTATTTCTTTACAAACAAGTATCAATCTACCCTCCAATGTGTGTCACATGCAAGTAACATGATTTAAATTGACGAAAAATTGAATATAGTAGCTTCGAATATAATATTATGGTTGTAATTGGCAGATTTTTATATTTCAATGACTAATTTTTCTAAAAAATAGTTTAGGGACCTAATTTTCACTACGGTGATAATTTAGACACTAAATTGGCAGTTCACCTTGATTTTGATATCACTTTGCTATTTGTAACTCAAAAGTTGCTACTTTACTTTCTGAAACTCAAAGTTCGCTCTACTTTACCCCCTGAAACTCGATTTTCATTTTGTCTGTCTTTCCTTATTCATATCTTTTACATTTCTCCCACCATCCCTTTTCCTCTCTTTTATTTATCTCTTGTATCTTAACAGATAAATGAAATGATTAATATCAAATGGGTTGGTAGGTTTTTTTTTTCTTTCACCATTTTGTATGTGTTTCATGTGCTTTTCTCCCTCCCCCTCTTATCACACTCCCTCCACATTAATGATTTATGCATCATTCCATCTTTCTTTTCTCCATCTCTAATATAAAAGAAAATCTAAAAACAAAAAAAATAAAATTATTACCAAACTCCTATAAGTTAAAAGAAAAGTGAGACACACGAAGAACATATATGATTACGTTAGGGATTTTTTTGACTTTAGAGATTTTTATGATATCCAAGCAAATTAAAATTTGTTAGGTTCCTCTCTTTTTGAGACATGAAGCTATACTTTTGACTTGAAACTTTTACAAGTGTCTAGTGTTTAAGCGGGTACTTCACGTGTCATGAAATAAGTGGAGAGACAAAAAAATATAGGCCTTAATTGGATTAATAATCCATGTGGTAGTTGGGTAATCTAAAGATAACCCACGTGGTAAAAGAATTAGGATCTAAACCTTTTGTGGTAAAGTCTGTTAGGATTTAGGTCTAAAATTAAAAGTTTTTTCAACTCTGTCATTTGTTTGCACGTAAGCCTTACATGTGAGGCTAAAAACATAAAATTAGCCTCACATGTGAGCCTCACGTGCTAACAATTAACAGAGAGTTCCGTTTTGGCATCATATGTGTAACTCACGTGCTAGAAAGTTGATAGAAATTTTAATTTTGAATCTAAATCTTAAAGGACTTTTCCACATGAGTTTAATCCTAATTTTTTTACCACATAGTCTATCTTCTGACTTCCCAATCATCATGAGAACTAATAATACAATTAGGCCAAAAATATATCATTTCCTTTACTTGATTATGACATGTGGAACTAGCTAGTTTTGACTTATAAAAGCTTAAACCTGGAAAATTCTCTCACTTTGACGTATAAAAAGCTTAAAACTTGGAACTAATTTCCATGTGAGTGAACTTTAATTTTGTGTTCAATTGCAACTCCATCCAACATCTTTAAACTTTACAATCTCATATAAAAACTTACGATTGCATTGCAATTTCATACATTCGTCAATTTTCTCGTCAGTATCTCCATTATTTTGCCTACTTGGCATCGCGGGACTCACTTTATCACCTATCTGGACTACCCTATTGCAATGAAAATGAAAGTTTTTGTTGACATTGAAATGAAATCGAAAGTTTTGTATGAGATTGTAAAGTTTTAAAGATGTCATACGGAGTTGCAATTGAACACAATTTTGAGGGGATAAACTGTCATTTACCCTTAATTGAATAATATGTCAAAGAATTTAGGATGTGGCTATAGTGCCGCGGATTAGTAGTCGTATAATATATCTTTTTATAGCTATTACATCTTAATATTCAAATCTGGCCGTCTATTTTTTGGGATATTCGATGTCCGTTGCATTGTAGGAAAATTGAAGAATTTAATCTCAATTTTTTTTCCTTAGTATCAAATTTAAAAGATCTCATTTATTTGAGAGGAAATTAGTTTCATTTCATTTATAAGGATGAATTGAAGCGATGTTGAATCTCATTGGGAATTAGTTTCATTTTGAGGTTAAAGAAGGTCAATTTAATCATGACGGGGCCGAACTTCGGCTCAGCCCGACATGTAGCATTGGGTTGGCCGACCCAACCCAATCTTTTGTTGACGAAGGCTAAGACCAAGAGTTTAGAATCCAAGCCCGGCTCACGACCTTGCCCGTTTGAGCCCAATATGACCCAACCCCTTTAGCACGCCCATGTTATATTTATATAGTCTACACTTGCATCTGCTTCACTATTTTTGGTCAACCTTTTCACTAAATCAACTATTCACTATCATAAACACAAAAATGCCTTAAAACCTCCCACTTAATCCTCAACCACGCAGGACAAGTTTCACTTCTTTGCTTTAATGTGTTGATTGCCAACATCTTTCGGCCCCTTTTGTACCAACATTGTCCCCAACTTAATCGGTATATACAAGTTTTATTGTAAAAAAACTTTGTATAACTTGACTAAAATTTCAGCCAAGGTCGTATGACACTTCTTACAAAAACATGAGACCCTTGTACTTTAGTCTCATGTAATCCGTATTTGTCCCTTCCGATGTAAGAGATATTTCAAGAGGAAAAAATCATTTTCATGTAAATAACAATCATTTCTGTAATTCAAATCACAATCGTTTCTGAACATGTATCTCTAGTGCAGAGATTTTAGCGAAACACATAATTAACAACATTTTAAATTAAAACCTTAATTAGCACACTAGTAAGTGAGATACGTGGAAAACTCCAGCACAGTGTCAACTCCATCAGTGTTGTGCTGACTTGTTGCAGGAATAGTCTTAACAAGAGCATAACCCTTTGCATTGAGATACTTCCCAGTTCCTCCCATGACTGCAAGATGAGACTCCGACACCGCCACCCGATGCACACCGAAGAAGGTGAGGCTATCAGCATAACCACCACTCTGAAACATGGCTGTGAATGCAATGGTCTGGCTGCTCCCATCTTCAGAACTCGCCACGTAAAACCCTTGTGCCTTGCCGAGCAAGCCAGAACCAAGCTCATGCCCTTCAGTCAGCTCATCGTCGAAAACTGTTAGTGTCCCAAACATAAGCTTCTGAAGGGTGATTCCAGGAGGGAGCTGAGCCCCGTTCATGTACGGAAACCCATTCCCACCAATGATGTTGTTGTTGTTACCATTGTTTTGGACCAAGTTGTTGCCAGTGTTTCCACCAAGGCCGGTGAAGAAGGGGACGTTGTTGTTGTTGATGATTCCATTGTTGTTGCTGTTTTGAGGAATGCCATTCCCAATTGGGATGTTTGCTCCATTGGGTTTGGCAAAAGGGACTTGACCGCTGACTGCCGGGTTGGCCACAATTCCAGTGACAGCTCTCGCCGTGGGGTTTGATCCTCCGATAATGTCATGCAAGAAGAAGGTAAGCGGATGGTAGGAAGCTGTGTTGCCGACTGTGGCACTTGTAGCCGCAGCAGGGCCTGCTGGATTTGTAGCCACCAGAGGAGGTGGCACATTGGAAACAGGTATTTGTGTTTGAGTTGTATCAGGCTCTTCAGGGGCTGCAGGGCTTTCCTCATCGAGGATTCGGGCGCAAATGGAGCAAGGAATGGCAAGGGCTAGAAGAAGTAGCCAGATTGTGAGCTTGAGGGGCAAGGGAACCGATTTCCGGGGTGCCATGAGATTGGAAGGAAAGGAAGAAAATCGAAGAACAGCTTATGATCTGGAGAGAAGGTTTTGTTTGACGGGTTGATGATGAATTAAGACAGAATTGTTGGGTATATATACTATGTTAGTTTAAGAAGATTAAGTTTAAATCATAAGATGGAGTTGATAACATGGAGTAGGTAGACTTTGCATTTCTGGTACTGGTGTGTTGGTTAGAGCTTTAAAACACCTGAGCCTTGTGTTTTAGATGTGAATTTAATTAAAAATTTTGGATTTGTTTAGGAGTTAAGATGAACAACTCCTCTCTCTTTTCAATTTAATTCTAATTAAAATTATATTATTATTATATTTGGATCAATAATTACTTCTGAACACGAATTAGATAGGCTAATACAGTTTTGATCCATTAACAGAGTAAAAAGTAAAACTCTGGGGGTTAATATTATGCTCGTAGTGATCTCCATTTAGTCTGGTAATTTCATAAAAGTATTTCTAGGATACATAGTAACTTTTTATTGCATATATACCAGAGTTGTAAAAAACAAGCCTTGAGGTGTGCCTAGGCGACCTTCGAGGCGGGGGTGGGGCGGTGAGAAAACGCCCATCATGAGTAGGTTTAAACTTGCTTAGGCGTGGTCGAGGCGCGCCTTAGGCGTCAGTCGGGGCATTTTTTTTAAGGTTAGGGTTTCTCACCTTGATTTGGTTGCTGATTATTCTTGTATAATGTTTGATTTTGACTCTAGCGTTCATTATACTATATATATATATATATATATATAGATATATATATAAATATAATCATACACATAATATATATTAATAATTATAAGTTATGTGAAGCTTTGCTCATGCCTCAAGGCTTGCGTCTAAACAAGGATTGCGCCTAAGCAAGGCTGTCCATGAAATGCTTTGGATTTGCCTTTGCTTTTTAAAACATTGATATAAACTCAAAAAAATCGAAAGAGAAGTAAGATACATGGAAGCCATTATATTTCCCACTAAAAATTAAATAGAGTTGGTATCAACAAATAAAATAAACAAACGACAAAAACCTCTGTTTGCACCAGAAGCATCATCAACTAGAGCATCCCCCAGAAACTTGACTTCCCATCGACAATTCGACTCTTGCGCAAAACTTCCGTCTCTTCCCTGAACCCTAGAGTGGTCATAGATTAGCTCAGTTTTCATGCCTACTTGACCTCGAACAAGCATAGTGAGCTTCCTGAGACATTGACAATCCATAGTATTGATGAAATGTTTCGATTCATAAACTCCTCTTCTCCCTGAAGCCGTACGAGTGCACAATGCGCATAGCTTAGTTGTTTTACATGCAAACCTAACCACTGTTTTCTCACCACAAGTATCACAGACCAGAGCTTCAAGTGCCTAAGACCACAGAAAAAATCTTATCAGAAGCTCCCCATGACCCAAAATCCACCATTTCTCTTGCTCTATGAGGGCCAAGCGTGTTAAAATGTCCCACATCGATGGGGATAAAGTCCCAAAATGTTTAAATATGTTTACCCCACTCTAACTAATACCGAGCCCTTTTGTGGTAAAACCTCACACCTGACGGATTGGGCAGGTGGCTAAGTTGGGGACAATATCAGTGTCGTTAGAGTGGGACGGGCCCGACGATCTAAAAATCCAACATGGTATCAGAGCCCACGGTTCGGGCCTGTGCAAGCCAACGAGCTTGTGTGCAAGCTAACGAGCTTGTCACCCATAAGGAAACAAGTCTGAACTCTTAATATAGAGATGACCGCTGAGTTCCATTGAAAACAAGTGGGCCCAACGTGAGCCAACCTCTGAGTTTCAATTACCGATGTGGATCTCCACTTGTGAACCATTAAATGTGGTTACACGTGAGGGGGAGTGTTAAAATGTCTCACATCGGTGGGGATAAAGTCCCACAATGGATTTAAATATGTTTACCCCTCTAATTAATACCGAGACCTTTTGTGGTAAAACCCACACCTGACGGATTTGGCATGTGGTTAAGTTGGGGACAGTATCGGTGTCGTTAGAGTGGGGCGAGCCCGACAATCTAAAAATCCAACAAAGCGGCAGTGTGATCCTCTTGTGGAAACAGCTACAGAAGTCATGACAAAATGCCGTGTGATCATCTCTTCCCTGATGACCATTAATGGGCAGAGCAACAGTCGCAACATAACCTGCTACAATATCCTCACCACAAGAACCCACAACTAGAGCTTCCCATGCTTCCAACTGCTGTGTGATCATCTCTTCCATGATAACTATTAATGTGCAGAGCCTAGATCAGTTGCAACGTCACCTGCAACAATATCCTCGCCACAAGCACCCACAACTAGAGCTTCCCAAGCTTCCAAATGAAATTGCATATTTCTCTTTTCCATCTCCTCCAATACAAAACAAGCGTCATTGATCTGCCCACACTTTAATAGGCCCGTAATTAAACATTCAAATATATCTAAACGAGGACAATGTCCACTAGCCAACATTGCAGTCAGAACCTTCAAACCTCCCTCAAAATCTTCAATATGACAAAACCCATCAACCATCATCCTGTATGCAGCTGCATTCGGCTCACAACCTCCAACTTGCATTTCAACCAAGACTCTGTAAGCCTCTGTAACCCTGCCTTCCTTGCACAGAAAGTTAGTCAATATGTTATAAATGACAACATTTGGCTTAAACCGCCTCTTCTTCATCTCTTGGAAGGAAAGACTTTGCCTCCTCAATCTTCCCGCTCTTTCCAAGATCAGTCATCAACACACCATAATTCACAAGCCGTGGTTTACATCCTCGATACTCCATATCAAACATCACCTTCTTCGCTTCAACATGCTGTCCAACCAAGCACAAACCCTCCATCAATAATGCATATGTCACCGCATTCAGGTATTTCTCTTTCTGTCTCATGTCCTCAAACAAACCAGTAGCTTTCTCCAACTCACCCTTTCTACCAAAAAACCCTATAAGACTATTATACGTCACAACACTAGATTGCACTTTTTTGTCAAGCATTTCATCAAACACCTTGCATGCTTCTTCCCACTCACCCTAATGAAGCCACCCTTGATCATTATATTATACGAAATCAAATTCGGATGAAAACCCAATTTAGAACACCTCCCAAATATCTTATCCGCATCGGAAAAACTACCACAATCAACAAGCACATTAAGGAGCTCATTGAAGCACTGCAACGTAAGGACACGGTTAATAGAAGGCATTTGATGAAAAAGATCAACTGCTTTGTCTACCAAACAGGCTTTCCCATAATGTCGAATCAGAGCAATGAAAAGGGTATCTTTACAATGAATGTTTCGATCTCGGACGTAGCCAAGAACAGCGTCGACGGCGTCAAAATTCCGGCTGCGAGCGAGCTTGTAGAGAAGAGTAGAGTAAGAAGGTAGTCATGTTTGAAGCCCATTTGGTGGTACTCGTGGAAGAGAGACAAGGCTTCTTTGACATCGGTGACGAAAGGTATCGGCTTGCGGAGCTTGGTGGTGTCTCTGTGAAGTCGTTCGCGGCGGCGAGGGTTGGTGGTCTTGGGTTTGTTGGGGCGGAAAGTGTGATACGGTTGGTGATGGGATTGCAGGGGATTGCGGCAATGGCGGAAAAGGTCGATCGATTTGGCTCTTGAATGGAACATTGGAAGCGGGAACAAACTGCTCTTCATTGGGTGCTGGTACACTTCGCCCTTTTAAATCGTTAAATCATTTTTTGTAATTTTTATCAAAGATTTAATAGCTACAAAACTTAAAACATCCGATGTCTAAAACACCATAAATTATTTAAATAAAATTAATTAAAATGACCGTAGCTCTACGTCAAAACAAATTCAAATACCAAAAGAAAGAGCAATTGGAGCTTAATAATACATAAATAGAGCAATCTTTTTTTGGAAAACACGTCCGATGTTGATATCCTTTCATGTTATTTAATGTCCTTTTGGTTAACATTTCATATGTATTTACAAGCACTTCCCTTTCAGTTTCACATACTCTGCTTTACTCTGTTCTCTGTCTTTACTTTTTCTTACAAAGATTGCAAACTGGTTTGGGTCGTGTTTGATAAGTTTGTGGTCATTATTTTGACATTCAACACAAGGAAATTATAACGTCCTTGTCTTCAAAAACAGAATTTAGTATGAATTTAACCCCTGCATAGAGCAAGCCCTTGATAAGAAGGCTAGTTTACTTGTGGTGCAAGCGATTGGCCTTTAAACATTTCAAAATAAACAATCTGTTGGTCTTAGTCAGCAACGGCATGCCTGAGAACAACCAACTTTGTAAGAGAGCCTAAGAGTCCACTCAAGAGTTCATCACTCACGCAAGGGGAGTTGTGGACGGATCTCACACGACAACAGATCCTTCTAACCTCCACAACCAAGTTTGAACCTGCTGCACCTTTTGATAACTGCGGAGGTATTATGTATGTTTTGATAATCGCGTGGAAATACAAATGTCTTATTTTCTGATTGTGCCCAAGTTTTTAGCATCCTTGTCTTTTCATATGCTTTTAGCTATAGATGGAAATATTGTGGAAAGAATTGCATACTGGTTGTGTTCATGAGACATTGGCCAGTTTTTAGCATCCTAGTCTTTTCATTATACTGAGACGTTGACATGTTTTTCTATCTGGAGAAAATTGTAGGCTGATTGGTTTGCAAAATTAGATAGAGACAATTTCTGTTGATTATATTGGTGAAACTTGACATGTTTTTCTGGTCCTGAATTGTTTGAAGTTTCCTTGGTGGACAATAAGGAGCCAAATCAGACTCGTGAGGTCCGTGAACTCGGTTGGACAGCGCACGTCGGCGCTGTAGAGATAGAAAGGTTGATGGATGAATCTTTCCACTGTCTTTGACTACATCCACAAGCCCTGCACCGTGGATTGGCAAAAGAAAGAAGTATTAGCATCTCCATCTTGCAGCCATTTAATTCTTGACCGCTACTGTTAATAACTCTCTTCTTGCTCCCATAATCTATCGAGCTGTATAGAAATAGCCTGAATTTGATCAACATTTTCCTTCCAATTGTCTTGTAGGTTGCCCAAATGACGCGCTAACTCTTCTATTTGCGTTGTTCTTTGTCTAAACTTCCTTTTACTCCATTCCTTCAACCTACTTCGACATAGGTCAAGTTTCTTTTGCCATTTCAACAGCCAGTCACCTTCACACCCCTCTTCCTAACACTTTTTAATAATATCTCTGCAATCTTTTTCTTTCGTCCAAAAGGCTTCAAATCTGAAAGGACATTTACCTCTAGCTGTCTCGGTTCACAATTAACAATAATTGGGCAATGATCCGATCCCCTCACCAGACCATGCGTAACTATAGTATTCGGCTACCATTCCTGCCATTCCTGCCATTTCCCATTAATCAGACTCTTATCAATTCTTTCCTCTACAATCTGTCCTCCCTTTGTTTCTCTCCAAGTGAATTTGGGCCCATTGAAACCCAAATCTATCAATTCAGTCTTGTTCATAAAACTCTGTAGTTATTTAGGTTGATTAAGTCTAACTTCTCTTCCTCAAAAATTTTCATCATCCCATAGGAATTCATTAAACTCTCCTCCACACATCACGGTAAATCACAAGGACCGAAGGTAGTTATCATCCACTTCCAAAAATCTTCCTTTTCAGCTCGATATGCTGTTCCATAAACCCATATAGCTCGAAACAATCGTTGAGAGCCACCCAAACAAATATACGAATCAATAACAAAGTTTGAAGAAAAAGAAATTTTAACCTCTAGGCCGTTTTCCCACCAAAGACTAATTCCCCCTGCAATACCAGCAGGTAGAACATCAAAACCATTGACATACCCCATTCTTCGACAAAGTGCTGCAAATCTATGATTTTTCATCTTAATTTCAGATAGAAAAACCATAGCGAGTCTATGTTTACGTATAAGCCCATGAAGAGCTCGAACCACTGTTTTCGACTCAAGACCATGGCAGTTCCAAAGAAGGTGAATTTTGGAGACCTTGCGACTGTTTGGGGCCAGCCGCCACCACGCTTAGATGAGCCTTCGGTTTTACGTGCTTCCACCTATTGCCTAAAATTAGGTTTAGAGCCAGACATCATGATATCCTCACCGAAATTCAATCTAAACTAAAACTAAAACTAAAAATGAACTAATTCACTATTTATAGTGTAGTTTCAATTTTGCGCCCGCTTAGTTTATGTTATTTCAGGTCTGCCATCGCTTTACAAACTATATATACGTGCAGGGGTGGAATTTTTTGCCAAATTACCGTACCAACCAAACTACCAACCGTACCATACCAAAGTTGTGCCAAACAATTGTACCAATTGGTAATGATATGGTATTTGTATCGTACCATACATTTTCGGTACGGTAATGATATCCAAAACCATTAACAGTGGTATACCGTACCGTACCAATACTACTAATATTATATTTACATATATAATTAGGTATTATTATTACATTATGCACTTTATATTTGTTTTCCTAGTCATTTATCTAATGGGTAATACTAGGGAGACCAAATTTTTACATTAAATTTACAAACCAAATAACATGGTTGTTGATAATTGGATTATTACTTAAGTATTGATTAAGGTACTTATTTCCTATTGGTAAAACGTCATTTAGTTTGTAAATTTGGTTTAAAAGTTTGGTCTCCCTAACATTATCCTTATTGAAAAACATCCTCTCACCCTCTAACCTCTACTTCCCCGATAAAAAAAACCTAAGCCTTCTTGTCGTCTTAACTTCATATTTTCTCTCATCTTGTCGTCGACTTCATCTCTGTCTCCTGTTCCGACACCTCTATGTCTCTCCGCATTCCATTTGATCTTCTCCTTCTTCATCTCCCTGGCTTCGTCTAAGTTAATTTATGTACAATTTTAAAAAATGTAGAGATGGAGTCTAGGAATCTCTATACTATTTTTTTTTAGAGATGTTGGGTTCTTTTAGCAATTTTTCTATTTATTTACTTCTTTTTTCTTAAATGAATCTCTATAATTGAATAAAAAAAAGTTTCAGAAACCCAAGAGAGTGGCCAAAAATACGTGTGGGCCTTGAATTGGGTTAAAAATAAATAAATAAATTTTTGGCCCAAAAGAGTTCCCCAAAACAAAGTGGTATATATCATTACCATACCATGCCAACCAAACTATTTGGCATGCCAAAATTCAGCATACCGAAAGTTTGGTACAATAATGATAATAGATTTTGCAATACTAAAGTTTGATATAGTAATTGGTACATGAATTTTGGTACGGTAATCGTACCAATACCACCCCTATTCAGTACATATATTATATATGTACTGTGTTGATGCACAAAATGGGGTCGATCTTGGACCAACGTAAATCCGACCGTGAATCACACAAACGCACAAGAACACAAAGATATATCGTGGTTCACCCAAGTTGGGGTATGTCCACACTGGTGTCGATTCCGTTTCACTATGTAAATGTGTGGATTACAATGGACAAGCAAGGGAGCTCCCTGTGTGCTGCCCTCTGTGCTTCCCTTTGCTATCTGTCTATCTCCCCCGAGTGAGGGTGAATGATCCACTTTATAGAATAAGGGTTTCCTTCACCTCCTACATACATAATGGGCTAGGTTATGAGGCCCAAATACTAAAGCCCAATATATAGTACAAACAGGAGTCCCTCAAGTCTTCAGTTAAGAGAGTCTTTTGGTTGGAGACTTCAATCCAATCCATGTGTCAGCCAAAATGACTAGATGTTGTCCAAAATCGGTACTCGACATGAAGCGGTGCTCAATGTGAAGTAATACTCAGCTAGAGGTAGCACACATTGCGAGGCTGCTTGGCTAGATGCAATGCTCACGGTGAGGCAGTTGCTCGGCTGGAGAAGGTGCTCGTTGCAAGGCAGCTTGGCTCGTGGCATTCCTCTTGGCAAATATACACCTGACGTCAGCGTGTGCTCATTATGAGTTAACTCTCGACATGACTCGAGTTCGCTTGTAAGGTTTGCAGATTGGATTTATGTGTTGGGTCCGCGGATCGGGTCCACAAGTCGGGTCTTTGAATCAGGGCCATATGTAGGGTTTTTCAGTTAGGTCCACAAGTTGGGTCTGTGAGTCGGGGTTCGAGCTCAAGGGTGTCCAAGTTTGACGGTGTCCAATCTCGTAAGTGCCCGAACGAATGGGTGTCCAAGTTTGCGGGTGTCCAAGCACATAGATGTCCAAATGAGCGAGTGTCCGAGCATGTTGGTGTCCAGTCAGATAAGAGATTACCGTTCAGACTAAATCTTTGTCACCATAAGCATGTGGCTCATCAGTCTATAAGTTGGTAGGCTTCTTTAATCAGCAATAATGTTGATCAATAGAGCTAGTTGCTCAATAATTCCGTGCCCTAACGTTCAAAGAGAGAAAATCTGTCATGTGTCAGACTTCCCACGTAGTGGAATAGTCATGTGGAATAATCATGAGAGAGTCTTATTATAATGATAAGCACGGTCCATATAGTGGAATAATCATGATGTTAGCAGCAGGCGGCATAGTAATTGTGATGTGGTAAAATAATTAAATAATGTAAATGGTGTAGTGGGTGTACAGACTATACATGTATCACAGTAATGGTCATATAGTGATCAAAGTAATGATAAACATCACAAACAATAATAATAATAATAAAATAGTAAAACTAAGAATCTAAGGCAATGTGACCCGACATAATAAGCACATAAAAGTAATCATGTAACCTTAATATATTGACAATGGGGTACACAATCGATATATATATATATATATATATATATATATATATATATATAAGACTTAGCTTCTTCGTTGGTTTTCCAGGCAGTGGTTATGCAGCAGTTTCAAAGAAATGCCCCCGGCCAGTTTTTAGCACTGACATCTCTAGGTTAAGTGGTGATGACAGATCGAGTCTTCCAATTCCACTCGTGGTAGCGGCGTTTCGAGTAGACGAAGGGAACTGCTCGTCGACGACGCCGACATCAAAGTAAATTAGGCCGGAGCTTGGTACATTGACTCTGATCCCCTTCATAGGAAGCAAGAGGAAGAGCTCCTGGTTCTCGAACTTGTCGTGGCAGGGCGGCTCTAGCAACACTCGGAATTTACCGGTGGTGCCGTTGAGAGAATAATCGGTTATGCCTTTGGGGAGAACTGGTGGTTCTCGAACTTTTCTTGACCTGCTCGACGACAGATCGACCTCGTGCTATGATCCCGGGTGAGACCATGAGAGAGAGGAGACAGCGAGTTTCTGTTGTGTTTCCATCGCTGCTGCCGTGACCGGGAGCTGAAGCGGAAGACATGGGTTTTGTAGTGACTGTGCAGGTGTTTGGTTCTTGGGTTTCTGCAGATTCAGGGTGGAGGTTGTGAGGGTTTCACGGTGGTGAGATGGAAAAGTAGAGAGAACCGACATAGTTTTTTTGTATCGTTTCCCACAGACGGCGCCAATGTTGATGCACAAAATCGGGTAGATCTTGGACCAACGTAAATCCGACCGTGAATCACAGAACGCATAAGAACACAAAGATATATCGTGATTCACCCAAGTTGGGCTACGTCCATATTGGTGTCGATTCCGTTTCACTATGTAAATGTGTGGATGACAATGGACAAACAAGGCAGCTCCCTGTATGCTGCCCTCTGTTCTTCCCTTTTAAGAAGTGAAGGTTTTGGTGCCCTAAGTCCCACGAGCTGCTTTTGGTAGAATGCCGAAGAATCAGACCTCTCCGTTACCACCAATTGTTTCCCCTTCATCTTAGTAACCAAAATCACCCATTTCTTGCCTCGATCTTTACTATTCCGGCGAGGGTTTTCGAACTTTATGCCCAATTGTATTTTCTCTCTCTTTCTGTGTTTTCAAAATGTTTTAATTTTTCACGTTCTTAAGCTTATGTCTCTAAAAGCACTTTAATTTTGTGTTTAATTTGGATTTTGTGTATGGATTTTGAATTTTACATTTAATTTGTGTTTTTGTGTTTTGAATTTAGAATTTATAGCCTGATTATGCTGTAATTAACTTTAATTTCGTCTGTTAATGTTGGGTTTGAGTAAATTTCAAACCTTTTGTCTTTAAAGATGAAGATGCCAAGTCATAACAAATGTGGTTATTAGTTTGTTATAATTTTGTTGTATGTATTTTGTTGATTAGGTAGTTAAAGCGTAAATAGTCAAAGGCTATATATTAGTGGTTGTATCATTTTTCACAGTTAATGAGAAATACACTTTCCTTAGTGTCTAAGGAAAGCTTTATGAGAAAACCTTTAGTTTCTATATGGTATCAACCGCCTCTTGCCTTCCGGCCTCCTCGATCTTCATCTTCTTTGCTTCGTATTTCTGATTTCGTGATTATTTTCACAGATTTCATACAGAAAGGCTCTCAATCTATGTCAGATTATCTATAACAGGTGAAAGAAATCTTTGATTCTTTCTCTGCTGCTGGAACACCAATCTCCGATCGCGATTTAATGACGGCAACACTTGTTGGTCTCCCAATCGTTCATTGATTCAATCTTACTTCACCTTTCCTCCGCCTCTCTGGATGAACTACATGGACTTCTTCTCACCAAAGAACTCTCCATGTCTCGTCCTAAAAAGCTCTCCTTTATTACTGAATCGTTTCAAGCATTCTCGGCGCAATCCTAAGCACATATGCTTCCCACTCCACTGCCTTAAGCATTTGCCGCTCAGAATCAACATTCACAACCAAATCCTTATCGATTTTACTCTAATCGTGGAAGAAACAGCAATCGAGGCTATCAATTTAACAACAATCGTATCCATCATAATCGTGGTTCTTGGGGCAATTTTCGTGTAAATTCTTCAAATCGAGGTCAACACCAAGGGTTTCGTGGTTCTTCTTTCTCTGGACATTCTATCATCTGTCAGATTTGTGGCTCCACAAGTCATGAAGCTCTTGATTGCTTCGATCGCATGAATCTTGTTATTTCTGGAAGAATTCCACTGCAAAACTTGCGGTAATGTGTGCTCATTACAGCTCCAAACTATCTCCCTCTTGGCTCATTGATTCTGGCGCCACTTCTCACATCACATATGATATTGCCAACATCAACTCACCAACACCATACACTGGAGAAGACAGAGTCTATGTTGGTGATGGTAAAGGTCTGTCCATACACCAGACTGGTTCTTCTTCATTGCATACTTCTCATGCTTATTTTAAATTGCATAATGTTCTTCATGTTCCAAATAAGAAGCATAATCTGTTGTCTGTTTATCAGTTTGTTAAGGATAATCATTGTGCATTGACTCTTGATTCTGGTGGGTCTATTGTAAAGGATCGTTCTACGGGGACGATGCTTTTGCAGGGTCCAATTAAGGATGGTTTTTACTTTTTGCAAAGCTCTTCTTCCCTTGGTTTATCATCTTCCAGCTCCTTTCATGCACTTGTAAGTGTCCAAGCTCCTCTTAAGCTCTGGCATAGTATACTCGGCCATCCCTCTTCTTTTATATTTCGCAGACTATTATCTACTAATAAACTTGCAATCAAAGGATCTTCGACTGTGGATTTCTTTTGCTCAGACTATGCCGTAGCAAAGAATCACAAGTTACCTTTTGGATCTTCCATTTCATCAACTACTCACATTCTAGAATTACTACATTGTGATTTGTGGGGCCATGCTCTTGTAACCTCAGTGAGTGGATTTAAGTACTATCTACTCATAGTTGATGATTTTAGCAAGTATAGTTGGCTCTTTCCTTTAAACGTCAAATCTCAAGTGTATTCTACCTTTGTAATCTTCAAAAACTATGTAGAAAACACTACTGGCAATAAAATCAAAACTGTCTGTTCTGATTCAGGGGGTGAGTTTGTCAGTTCATCTTTTAAATCTTATCTTCATACTCATGGCATTCTTCATCAATTGAGCTGTCCACACACACCAAAATAGAATGGTTATGTTGAAAGAAAACATCACCATCTAGTTGAGACAGCTAGAACTCTCTTAGTGCAATTATATGTTCCTCATTAATACTAAGTTAAAACTTTTACTACTGCATTATATCTTATCAACAGATTACCCATATCTAGGCTTACAAAATCACCTTGGGAGTTATTATTTCATATTGTTCCAGATTACTCCAGGCTCAAGGTCTTTGGTTATTTGTGTTTTCCCTGGTTAAAGCCTTATGTGTCATCCAAGCTTGATGGCAAAAGTACAAGTTGTGTTTTCTTGGGCTATAGCCTTCAGCACAAGGGATATACATGTTTGGATGTAGTAACACAAAAAGGTCAATATTTGTAGACATATCATTTTTAATGAGACTACATTTCCCTTTCATGGTTGTTTTCACCCTGTGACTTCTGATTATTCTCTTTCATCTCAGAACTTCGATTTGGTATTTTCTCAACCCTTACCTGTTCAAACTTGCACTTCACCCACTACTTCGATTTGTCCTGCATCTCTCTCATCTACTTCAACCTAACTAAGTGCCATCACAAACTCCAATCACCTCTCTGAACAACAACCATCAAATCTGCAGCAAGTTACACATTTGCATCCAATGATCACATGGTCTAAGAATGGTATCTCTAAACCAAAGGCATTCAGTGCAACTAAACATCCTCTTCCTTTTTCCATTGAAGTGATTCCTACTACATATTTGCAAGCTTCCAAATATACAAATTGGAGAATGGCAATGCAAAATGAGTTCAATGCACTTCAGTGCATAAGTACTTGGGTTCTTGTCCCTCCCACATCTTCTAAGAATGTTGTTGGTTGTAAATGGGTATTCCGACTTAAAAAGAACCCTGATGGCTCCATTGAAAAGTACAAATCCAGGCTTGTTGCCAAAGGCTTTCATCAAAATGAAGGTTTAGATTATCAAGAAACTTTTAGCCATGTGGCTAAACCTGTCACCATCAGAATCTTGTTGACCTTTGCTGTTCAATTCAATTGGTTTCTTAATCAGTTAGATATTAGCAATGCTTTCCTTCTTGGGGATTTGAAAGAAGCAGTGTTCATGGTACAACCTCCAGGGTTTCAAGATTCATCTCTTCCCAATCATGTGCGTAAGCTCAAGAAATCTTTATATGGGCTTAAACAAGCCCCTAGGGCCTGGTTTGATAAGCTATTTCAGACTCTTAAATATCTTGGTTTTACTCAATCATCTTCAGATGCCTCTCTGTTTGTTCTTCAAGTTCCATCCTTGGTCATTGTGTTGGTTTATGTTGATGATATACTCCTTAGTGGTCCCAATGTTTCTCTCTACAAACACTTTATTCAATAGTTGAGTACCCTATTTCTAGTTAAAGACTTAGGACCCTTACACTATTTTTTGGGTTTGGAAGTGCACAGAACAAAAAATAGTCTTTTTCTGCACCAAGGTAAGTATTTACATGATCTGTTGCACAAGACTAATATGGCTAGAGCTAAACGCTGTAGTACACCCCTCAGTTCAACAAAATTAGACCACAGTGGTGAATTTTTACCTAATCCCACTGAATATCGATCTATAGTTGGTGGTCTCCAATACCTAACATAGACTAGAACTGATATTTCTTTTGCTGTAAATCAGGTGTGTTAGTTTATGCATGCCCCCACAGTTACTCATATGCAAGCAGCAAAGAGAATTCTACAATTTATCAAAGGTACTATCTCTCAGGGTCTTATGTTTAAACAGAATTCTTGACATCTTTCTGCCTACTCGGATGTAGATTGGGCTGACTGCACATTTGATCGACGATCTACTAGTGGTTTTGGTGTATTTTTGGGTTCTAATTTGATTAGCTGGTGTGCAAAGAAACAAACCACAATGGCTTGTTCATCTACTGAGGCAAAATATGGGTATTTGGCTCAAACTGCAGTAGAAATCACTTGGATATGCAAAGTCCTGCGAGATTTTGGTTTTCCCATGTCTGCAAAAGCCACTCTCTGGTGTGAAAACATTTCTTGCCTCTAATCCTATTTTTTATTGTCGAACTAAGCATGTGAAATTGATTATCACTATATTCGGGAATTGGTTCTTGCCAATTTAATCAAAGTGCAATATATGTGTAGCCAAGACCAAATTGCTGACATTCATACAAAGTCTGTGTCTAAATCCAGGTCTCAGTTTCTACAATCCAAGCTCTCACTTGGAACTCTCTCTACTTCCAAGTTTGGCTTTAGGGGGTGTAAAGATGAAGATGCCAAGTCATAACAAATATGGTTATTAGTTTGTTATAATTTTGTTGTAATGTATTATGTTGATTGGTTAGTTAAAGTGTAAATAGTCAAAGACTATATATTAGTGATTGTATCATTTTTCACAGTGAATGAGAAGTACACTTTCCTTAGTGTCTAAGAAAAGCTTTCTGAGAAAACCTTGAGTTTCTATAGTCTCAGGGCCGGCCCAAGGCCAGTGCTGACAGGGCGATTGTCCGGGGCCCCAAATAATTAGGGGCACCAAAATTATTAAGGTAGTATTTTATATATGTTTTCATTAGAGTATAAATTTATAAAATTTGGTTCAATGACAAATAAATTTAACTAGAACTAGTGGTTTTGTTGTTTGAAATTAATAATGAGGTCTTGGGTTTAAAACACCATGTGTGCTTATCTACTTTTCAATTTTTACAAATTTCTTTTCATAAGAGTATTAATATATAATATAAAATTTGGCTAAATGTTCAAGAAGTTTAATTAGAATCAATGGTTTTTGTTGTTTAAAATTAACGAGAGATCCTAAGTTCGAAATGCTAAGTGCATGTTTATTCTTTTCAATTTTTACGAATTTTTGTTTGGTTGTTAATTTATTTTTAATTGGTAGCTAGTAGCTATGTAGGTTGTTATTTTTAAACATTTGTTATAATTCAAGTCTAATCTTCAGCGAAGAGTAATGCGTTGACCACATTTTTAGACCAAATTTGCAAATTATATAACGTGTCATCAAAAATTTTAATTTAGTACCAATTTATTACTTATACATATCAATTAAACACTCAAAAACATCATTATTTATTAGTCCCATATTGACAAGGTTAGTTAATAAGAAAAAACACCTCACGATTTATACAAAAACACTTTAAAAGTTCAGATGGAAAACAAAACTTATATCTATCTACTTGTAAACCTGGAGTTTTTTTGTTTTCTTCTCACGATACAAAATAAATTAGTTTTTTTGTGTTTCTAAATTATCAAATTTGAAGTGTTTTTCTGAGTATAATTTTATCGATGTCTTACGTGTGAAAACAAATATTTTTCTTATATAAAGTGAGGGCACATTTTTTGGGATCGTTTTGGGCCTCAAAAATTTCTAGACCGGCCCTGTATAGTCTTCATTCTTAAAATTTTGAGTTCCATTTGTTAAATATTTGTGTTTACTAGGGTTTTTATTTATTTATTATTTAATTTATCGATACAGCCTACAGGTCGTCATCATTGTCTTCTTCTTCTTCGCATAGTTGTATTCAACCTCTACTTCGGCTAGGCTAAGGTTTTATTCACAGGATGCACAAACAATTCCGTCTGGGCTATAGCCCATGTAGCCCTATACCTGGGTCCGTCCCTGTACTTGCGTATCGAAAAAGGACTGCTTTTTATATTATCTAAGTTGGTTAATGAAATTTATTGTGCTCCCTTAATTTATAGGGTAATATTAAGGAGACTAAATTTATAGATGGAATTTGCAAACTAAATAATGTGACTCAAATATAAATGAACATGTTTATCAACTTTTAAGTAATAATTCAATCATCAACTTACATGTAATTTAATCTTTTAGAATTAGAATTATATAATAAAATCATGATGCTCTGTTCGCCTATCATCTTCTTCTTTATATTTCTTCATGCATGCATCACGTTCCTGAAAAAAGAATAAAAATATAGTAGGTAAGTTGTCCTCATCAAACCCCAAACGGTTGAAAGAAGATATTACAACACTTTTTTTAGTCCCTAGTGGTTGAGGACCTTGAGGTTTGCAAGGTAGCTAACGAAGCTCACCGGTCACCACTCATCCACACAATCACCCGACTTTCCTCCGACCTACTCTTCCATCGAATCAATAATGCACTTAAAATTATAAAGAGTAAATTACATAATACCCCTTCATGTTTGAGATCTATTACAACCCTATACAATATCTTTAAAACATTTTACTTTCATAACTCATTTTATTTCAATATAGTATATTCGTTACATTTTCCATTCATTGATCCGTTAAGAGCTGACATGGCTGCCACCTGTGTGCCATGTGACAAATTTTTTTTTTTTTAGTTTTTTTAAAAAAACTTGAATCTTCTCAAAAAAAAAAAAAAAAAAAAAAAAAAGCTGAAAAACGCAGAACCCACCCCATCTTCCCTGCAACCCCTCCCCACCCTTCTTCTCCCTCCCGAACCTCCCAACCACCTACTTCCCCTTCTTCCCCAGAATCCCCACCCGTGCCCACCCTCCCACCTCCCACCTCCCACCTCCCACCCCCCACCCCCACCCCCACCCCCACCCCCATCACCCACTCCTTCTCCCACCTCCAACAGATAAAATGGTTTTTTTTTTTGTTTGCAGTATTTTCTCACCAACCAAATGGAATTTGGGAAGGATTTCAATCTATCACATTTCTACGATAATAATAGACATGGAAATACCTGAGCTACTATGTGAGTGTTAACCCCATTCCTGATGGAACCCAGTGGCGTGGGAAGGTCGAAGCCTTACTTTGCAACATAATTGAGAGCGGAAAGCCACAGATCGGCAGTGAAATCGGCGTCTTTGTCATCACCATTCTCGACTGGGCTCGACGTTCTGGTCGTCTCCGTGGCTGTGAATTTGGGTCCTGTGCTGCATCGCGGCCTGTACGGCTCCGGCGGGGCCCGTAATGAGAGGCGGAGAGGCGGAAGAGGTTGAGGATGAGGGGTTGGGCGGAGGTGGAGGATTAATTGATTTGAGGGAATGAGAAGCGGAGTGCTTGCAAGGGCGGAGACCAAGAGAGATGAGGTCCGAATCTTCGACGTCTAGTTGCTTCCAGGGTTCATTGCTGTCGTCGTCGTCCATGTTCTTCTGGTTTTGTGAGTGAAAGCGCGGGAGTCTGACACAGTTGAACAACAGGATTTTGGGATGGGTGATGGGGGGTGGGTGATGGGTGATGGGGGATGGGGTGAGTGATGGGGGATGTGGGATGAGGTGGGTGATGGGGGTTGGGAGGGCGAGCATGGGTGGGGATTTTGGGGAAGAAGGGGAGGGAGGTGGTTTGGAGGCTCGGGAAGGAGAAGAAGGGTGGGGAGGGGTTGCGGGGAAGATGGGGTGGGTTGTGCGTTTTTCAGTTTTCTTTATTTTATTTATTTATTTTTTTTTTGTTGATGAGACGATTCAGGTTTTTTTTAAAAAAAATTTAAAAATTATTTTTTTTGCCACGTGGCGCGCAGGTGGTAGCCACGTGGTACAAATGTGACAGCCACATCAGCTCTTAACAGATCAATGGATGGAAAATGTAACGGAGTTACTATATTGAAATAAAATAGTAGGTGAGGTATGAAAGTGAAATGTTTTAAAGATGTTGTACCTGAGGGGCTATTATGTAATTTATCCAATTATAAAAGAAACTGGTGATCATTGGCGGCGAATTGTTTGAGATTACCAAATTATTAATTTATACGAAATGGCACATCAAATGATCAACAAGTTAAGACTAGCTCAGGAGAGGATCCAAGTCCAACAAGGACTTGGATCCTCTCCGGAGCTAGCCCCAACGGAGCCTAGGGATCAATTGATCCCAGCCCTTCAATTTGATCCTGCGGCCAAGAACGGCCAAGGCAGTGCACCCAACTTTGCCCAGCTCATCGGCTTCCTCACCCTCCTCATCTCCGGTGCCATTCTCCTCCTCCTCACCGGCCTCACCATCACCGCCACCGTCCTCGGCGTTATCTTCTTCACCCCCTCATCATCGTCATCGGTCCCATATGGGTTGCGTGTGGAGGCATTGTGGGGGTGTTAGGGTTGCTGGGTCTCGGAGCTCTTTGCTGCTACTGGGTTTGTGCTGGGTTTTGGTGATGGTTGGCCATGGATGCGTTGAGATAGAGAGAGAGAAGGAGAAGGAGGGGGACTGGAGAGAGGTGCGAGAGATGTTAAGAGGGGTGGAGAGGGACATGTGTGGGGAACCGTTCTTGGCTGCATGATCAAATTGAAGGGCTGGGATCAATTGATCCCTAGGCTCCGTTGAGACTAGCTCAGGAGAGGATCCAAGTCCAACAAGTTATGCAACTTTTCTGAACAAAATATATGCTGTATATGGGACCTACCTAGAGCTCAATGTCGGTGCCGTTCTGAACCTTGGTTAGTTTAAGGGAGATGTAATAAGAGCTTCACATGACAAATTTTTGATGTAAAAACTGAACAGAAAATAAAAATTACGGGTAATTAAGTAATTGCTAGACCACAAATTTTATTATTTTTCTGTAATTCTCACAGCTATGTAAACATAGCACCCCTTTTTTTCCTTTTTTTTTTAAAGATGCCGGCGTCACATATCTGGGTTGGGCAGCTACGGATGACGCTCAGGACCCAGATTGCTGAACCAGGTTAAGCTCCTTCTTCATCTTCTATATGAAACAAATCTGCACCCCTCCATGGTCTACTTCAATTGTTTGGTTTTTGAATTAACAAGCTCTTTTATTTTGTCATGAGTTTTCTAATTTGAGTTTAGGGCGCTACGCTTTTATTTAAGGCAATTAAAATTGCCAACGAAAAAAGCAAGCCCGTCTTCCCAGTGAGGCCGAAAGGGTTTTCGCACTCGCATTGCCTAATGAGTCACCAAATAATGAGCATGTTTATTAACGTTTAAATAATAATCCGACTATCAACTTATATGTCATTTAGTTTATAAATTTAGTTTATAAATTTAGTCTCTCTTTGCATTACCCAATAAAAAATATCGTGTTTGGTGAATCATGAGCATAAAAATAATTATTTAGTAATTTCATATACCAAATTCCACTGCCCAGCTACTATATCTATATCCGTAGATATCTCAACTCCATGCATACTCATTTGGCTCACTTAAGCAGTTAAACTCACTCACATTCACACACCACGTTAGTGACGATCAATCGAGGAACTCAAGTATGGGATCGGGTTCCGAAACAGCGTCCCTAAAAATTCCTATCATTGATTTCACAATTAGTGGCGGTGGCACCACGCCCAACCAAGTACGATATGCACTTGAAGAATACGGTTGTTTCGTGGCGGCGTATGACAGAGTTCCGGCTCAACTTGTTGACAAGGTGATGGCCCAGTCTAAGGATCTGTTTGATCTGCCCACAGAAACCAAAATCAGCAACACTGGTGACAACGCACTCGTTGGATACATGGGACCAAATCCTAAGCTTCCTTACTCTGAGACCTTTGCGATTGGTCATGCTACAAGCTTACAGGATGTGCAGAACTTCATGAACCTCGTGTGGCCTGCTGGCAAAGATAACTTTTGGTAATATTAATCAAATTAATACATAATCGCTCCTGTTAATTTCTCACCACATATTTTACAGACATGCGCGTGGAACATATATATATATATTTGTTTTTTTTTTTTTTTTCGAGTATATGTGACATAATTTGGATCTGAATTCTCCGCCTCGTATTTTCTGTCTAAATCTGCTTGACTATTATCTTCGGTTTAATTACTTTTTTTTTTATGTATATTATACATGCATGTACATGTGCAGTGAAACTACTCACAGCTATGTGAAGTTGATAGAAGAGTTGGGTGAACGGGTGATGCGATTGTTGTTCGAAAGCTATGGTGTTGCAGGGAAGCACTATGAGTCCTTTGCTGCTTCCAATAACCACCTTTTTCGATTAATCAAGTATAGAGAAGCCAAAGACATCGACAATATTAGTACTAGTGTTTGGTTTCCAAGCCACACCGACGCAACCTTCATAACCATACTTTTCCAGCACCAGATTGGCGGTTTAGAAATCAAAACCAAGGATGGAATCTTTGTGGGTATTGACACCTCACCTTGCCACTTCATAGTCTTCGCAGGAGATATGTTGCAGGTAGGTATATGGGTTAATAGAAATAATGGCCAAATTAGATATTTCAGATCATGATATAAATAAATGAAATAGTAATGCTACACTGATCGCATATTTCATACCACATTGTATTATCTCTTTAATTGAAATAGGGTCACCAACACACGTAGGTCTCATCTATATTAGAGAGTGGTACAAATGTGGTGAATCCATTTATGTTAATTGCTCTCCTAAAAAAAGATTAGCAACTAACTTGATTGATGCGATTGCATCATAATAATATAATAACAAACAAAAAATAAAAAGATAGTTCTTGGTAACTTTAAGAGTTGTTTTTGCAAACTTTTAAAAGACCGAGCAAACTCGTATACGCTCCTAAACCATGCCCTGCCTTAACACTTCAACATCCTAAATCATGAGTATTAGTACTTGTAGTATATATTATTCATTAATTATGATGATTGATAAATTTATTAATAAATAGATTTGGAGCAACGACAGAATAAAAGCTTGCCGTCATCAGGTGAGAATTTGGGACGTCAATGTGGAAAGGTACTCAGTGGGAATTTTCATATTCAACAGGGGAACAATACAAGTACCAGAAGAAGTAATTGATGAGAAGCACCCATTGTGCTATAAGCCATGTGATGGTACTGGCTATACTGCTTTTGCTTTCTCCGATAAGGCTAGGACCGATGACTGTCGTATCAAGGCCTATTGTGGTATCTAATAGTACACCACCATGATCTATAGACATGTATTTTCTCCCATAATCAGTAAATAAGAGTTGTGCTTGCTCGTCCCTAGCATGCGAGGAGTTATGTGGTAAAATGATATTGTATGCCCCGCTCTCAACGGGTGAGTAACAAATCACATTGCGTAATCAAGATTTATTTTATATTTATTTTTTTAGAAACTTCGATGGTACAAGAGAAATTTATTGACATATATTAAATAAGAGTTGTGCTTGCTTGTCCTTAGCATGCGAGGAGTTATGTGGTACAATTGATATTTTATGCCCTGCTCTCAACCGGAGAGTAACAAATCACATTGTATAATCAAGATTTTTTTTTATTTTTAATTTTTTTAGAAACTTCGACGGTACAAGAGAAATTTATTGATATGAAAAAAAAAAAGTTACACCTAGTCAGGAGGATACAAAAACCTTACCCCTCATAAAGCAAGAAAAATAAAATACAAGAAAAGAGGAGGTGGGGGAGGACATACAACTTACCCCTCTTGAAAAATAGAATACAAGAAAAAAGGGGGACCAGATCTTAACCATCTTGAAAAATGAAAATACAAGAAAAAGAGAAGGTAAGTAAGAACCTGCAAGACAAGCTGCAAAACAAAAAAGCAAAATCCAAAAAAATTAGGTAAAAAGAAAACCACACCTCAAAAAATGGAGACAAACCTGTAGCCAGAATACCCAAGAAATTTGATTGCAAAAAAGGAAGAATCTCTATAGGAGGAGTGGCATGCCAAACAAGTGAAGACGAGAGAAACCCTAAATTGGCCAATTTATCATCAACTACATTCCCTTCTCGACATGTATGAGAGCAATGAAATACCATGTGCTGTAATTGAGAAAATAAATTTCTTCCAACAAGTCTGGAGCGACCAAGGAGGAGAAAAAGAATTACAAAGCAAGATGTCACGCTAGAAGAATCACTTTTAAGCCATAAATGTTGCCAACCTCGTGCGTGAGCTAATGTCAAGGCAAGATTGACAACATGAAGCTCCGCATAGAAAGAAATATGATACCCTAAGCTAAATGAGAAACTACAAAGAAAATAACCCGCATAATCTCAGAAAACCCTATCACAAACCGTAGGACCCAGGTTACCAAATTCTGAGGAGTCGGTATCAATTTATGCTTAATTGCTCCGCATATAGTCCCTCTAACCATATTTTCTAAACGAACCAGAGCCAATCCGAATTGATCTTGTAAGAGATCCGCTACAGAACGAATACGTTGGCAATGTCATTCTTATGTGTGGTCTCAACCAGGAATGATTTATATAAACCAATTATCCAAGCATTCCCTTGATTTTTTGGGTTATTTTTCAAGTATGTGACCAAGTATGCGACCAAACCTTTCGGTGGTACATGAATTGTAAATACATGAATGTGATGCACCAAAAAATCTGCGGTTCCTAATGGAATAGGTAACAAACAACTTTGCCGCCCATTGCCACTATATCATCACCCCAAGTCAAACTGGTGGCTGTTGTTGCACCAGGGACCGTTGCGTTGGGTGCTAAAGCATGGGTGTTTTGTTGATTTACTACGTGATGATTTTGTTGAAAAACATTGAAGCTGGGGTATTTATTTCACTCAAGATTAGGTCTCTCTGCCAGGCCTGTATTCACTTTGACCCAAGAAAATGGAGGGAAATGCCAAAAAAATAGGAACTATAGAAGTAGCTTTTACATGACTCGACCACGATTCCAAGAGAGATGAAAAGTTGGTTATCCAAAATACCACAGACATGACCAAGAGTGAAAACTCCAACCTGCCTAATCCATGCCAAGGTGGAACGATAAAGGCGTGAAAAAGAAGAAGGCTTACTTTCAAACTTCATTTTATTACGCATCTTCCAAATAGCCATTCGTAAGAAAAAACATGATGCTAGCCAGACATTGCAAAGTTGTGGAGAAAACTGCTTTGACACAAAAGCAAGCCATAAATCCGAGAAGGAATCAGTAAGCGGAGGAAGAGTGCCAAACTGAGTTGCAGAGTTGCAAGCCAACACTAAAAATTAAGTGCTCAATAGATTTAGTGTTGTTGTAACATAGTCGGCATATTGGAACCAGAGGAATACCCCGTCATTGAAGTTGATCCTCTATTGGGAGTTTTTTGAAAAGAATCGTTCAAACTAAAATAGACTAGCGAGGTGGAATGAAAGGATGCCAAATAATGGAAGCCAACTCTTAACAGGAAACCAATGACGAACAATTTCATAGCCATCATAAAATGAAAAAACTCCAGATGTAGAAGTTTCCCAAAATTAACACGTCATTGTCCTCATCAATTGGAAGAGGCATCTCTAAAATCTCTTTAGTCAATTTTGGAAAAGTTGAAGAAAAAATAAAAGGAATAACCCTTTTTCCTATATGAATAATGTTTGAGACCTTAGCGCGAGATAGAAAATGAGCAAGCTCAATAGCACCAATGACCTCCATAATAGGCATATCCAATCACTTGTCAACCCACAACCATCCAACGACAATTCTGAAATAAGATATGAAGAATGGATTTAATACCAGGCCATATAAAAGATCGCTTGTGACAAGAAGAGTATAAACGACCATATAGTTGGATTCGTTCTCGAAAATAAACACTCCATGGAGAATTAGAAGTAATAATAACCCATCCAAGTTTTAAAAGAGCCGTAGTATTTAGAGAGCAAAGATCGCGTAATCCTAAACCACCTTCATTTTTCGGTGCACAAATATGTGAGCAAGAAATCGTGACAATCTTCTTTGAGGTCATGTCACTAAACCATATAAAATTGCGAGAACATTGCGTAAGAGGCCTCAACAAGAAAGAAGACCACTGATGAACAGAAAAACTACACAAAAACATACTCTGAAAAACTTATTAAACGAGTTGAACTCATCCTGTCATAGATAAGAGTTTCCATTTCCAACCTGTTAACTTAGCTTTAGCTTTATCTGCCAAGGCTTGGAGATGACACCTTCTAAGCTTGCCACAAAAAAATCAGAACCCTAAATAGACAAATGGTACTTTACCTTATTTGAATCCTAAATAACGCTCAAACACAACTTTACGATGCCTTAATGTAGAGCCCATTTAAAAGGTACTTTTTTTTTTCTTATTGATGAATTGACCAGAGGCCCTACTATATCTATCTAAGAAACCTTGCAAATTATGCAAGGTGACACCATCACTTCTGCAAATGAATAACTCATCTGCATAAAGAATATAAAAAGGATGTTGATGCACAAAATCAGATGGACTATTGAACAACGTAAAGTGTCAAGTTTGTGACCTTCGTTTGGTTGCTCCGATCACCTAGTGATGATAATATGTAAAGAGATAGAGATAGAGAAGCAAACGCAAGATGTACTGGTTCACCTTAAGTTTGGCTACTTCCATGGGAGCAGTTCTTTTACACAATACGTAGGTACAAGCATAATCATCATTAGAGGGTTCTAATGATGACTTTAGGTATAATAATGATATTAGGGATTAATGGCAGAAGAATGACCTTCTTTTATAGTTGATAAGAGTCTCCGGCTTTCGTCTGAGAGTAATGTGAGACTCTAGGGGCTTTATTCTGACGTTGACACGTCTCCTGCTATGATTGGTCTCCTGGCTGGAGGGAAACTCTTGTGCTTCAGCAAGGGTGCCTCAACATGAACCCTTCAGTTGGTCTTCGAAAATATTAAGTTGATTGGTGTTTGGTAGTTTCGGGATTGGTCAAGTATGGTACAAATAGTGCTCCCCAATCGCAAGTGAGGAAGGCTTCTTGGTTGGTGACTTGCAAAATCCAAGTCACTGAGTAATCACGAAACTTCTGAGTGAAGTATAGTAGCATATAATGGGAGTCCTCCAAGTCTCTGAGCGAGAAGAGTTACCGAAGGAGGTGCCTTATTTGTTGCCTATTTGTCAAAATAACGAAGCTTTGTTTTTGATATCAAACACCTTCATATATGCCTCAGCCCAAAATATTTCAAAAACTAGTTTGAGTTTCACAGAGAGCCAATATACTTGTATTTTAGAAGCCCAATATTTTCTTCTTTTTCATTGTTTATATATATATATATATTTATTTATAAATTTCTAGGCCCAAGGGGGAAGCCCAACATTTTTTTCAAGCTTCATTTTTGCTTCTATTTATTTATTTTTTTGTTTTTAAGCTTGATTGTAGATTTTTGGTTGTAGGTTTTTTGTTTGGGCACATAATTTGAATACTTGAAGCTATTCATAGGACACCATAAATTGATTTTGCTTTACACTGTCTTGATCAAGAGTGTGTGAAGCTTTCTACATGTTGTAGTGTTGAAGCTTTTTTGGTTAAAGCTTTTTAGTTGAAGCTTCTTGGTTGAAACTTTTAGGTTGAAGCTTTTGCTTAAGCACATAGCTTGAGTGGTTGAAGCTAGTCGTAAGACACCATAAATTGATTTTGCTTCACACTGTCTTGATCAAGAGTGTGTGAAGCTTTCTAAATGTTGTAGTGTTGAAGCTTTTTGGTTGAAGCTCCTAGGGTGAAGCTTTGTAGGTGAAACTTTTTGGTTGAAGTTTTTTGATTGAAGCTTTTCGGGTGAAGCATTTTGGTTGAAGCTTTTTGAGTGAAGCTTTTTGGTTGAAGCTTTGTAGGTGATTTTTTTTTTTGTTGAAGCTTTGTAGTGAAACTTTTTGGTTGAAGCTTTCTGGATGAAGCTTTTTGTTAAAACTTTTTGGGTGAAGCTTTGTAGGTAAAGCTTTTTGGTTGACGTTTTGTAGGTGAAGATTTTTTATTGAAACTTTGTAGGTGAAGCTTTTTGCTTAGGCACATAGCTTGAATAGTTGAAGCTAATCCTAGGGCACCATAAATTGATTTTGCTTTACACTGTCTTGATTAAGAGTTTGTGAAGCTTTCAACATTTTGTAGTTGCCTCCTATGTGTTGAAACTTTTGTTGACCTCCTCATGTTTGAAATTAATTATTATTATTAATCGATTAATTAGTTTATTAATAACTAATTAATTAGTAATTAACAATTAATTGATTAATAATTGTTGAAATAATTGTTAATTAGTTAACTAATTGGTAATTAATAATTAATTGATTAATTAATTTCGGATTTTTTTTGGACTAGGGACAATAAAATGTGGGAGAGAGCAAATATATAGGTTTTGCTTCCACACTCTTGAGCAAGAGTGTGCAAGGCAAACCGCATATTGTAGTAGTTGAAGGTTGCGGAGAAGCCATATAAATTGATTTTGCTTCGTACAGTCTTGATCAAGAGTGTGCCAAGAAGTTTTTTTGTTGGCTTATTCTCATGTTGTTGAAGAGTTGGAGAATCGGCATAATTATTTTTCCTTGGACACTAGTGTGCATCACCCACCGAAGCTCATATTTACCATAGTTGGTATGTAAAGCTGAGATATGATACTTGTATGTTGTCAAGTGTGGTTTTATAGGTTATCAAAGCTTGCAACTTAAGAGTTCTTGTAAATGTTGGAGTATAAAATGTCTGAGCTTTCAAATAGCCTATAGATGAGTATCTTTCGAACCATATCCATGGGAACCCAACTATTTTGTCAAAGCTATATTTTTTGACTTTATGGTATAGTTGAAGGATATGTTAATAATGCTTTATATTACATGTTGTAAATTAAGCCACTGAAGAGTCGAAGCCTATGTGTTGCTTGAAGCATCTTGAAGCTATATAAATTGATGCATCTTGAAGCTATATAAATTGATTGACCTTCCAATAGTGCCCTCAAGAAGCCACATTGGGTTTGTAGTGTTTGCGTTGTTGAAGAAGGAAATGTCTAAAGCACATTCAAGATGGATGAAGAGCTTTGGCGAGCGACTGCTTCACATGTTGATGACAATAATCTTGTAAAAGTCTGGCCTTTGTATACCATATGTAGCTTTCTGGAGCTTCAGACTTGTCCAAAAAACTTGTAGACAATATGAGGTTGAAGCATTACACATGCACTGAAGTCTTTTGTTGGTTTCTTGAAGCATCACATGCTGTGGAAACCTTTGTTGATTTGTAATGAGACTATGTTGTTGACCATAACCCTTGTTGGGCATAAATGCTCCCTTAGCTGGGTTGAGTTAAGCTTGTTTACCCCTTTTTAAGTTGTAAAGCTTGAGGGTTTTTTATTGTTTGTGAATGCTAAGAGTTCACATGTATAAGTTGTTGTACCACTTTTCACCTAGTTGGTGGGAAGAATGACGAGTTGCCGAGGCAAAAATATTTATTAATAGTACTAGTTGTACCCTTCATCGCCAAGGTGAGTTTCTTCATTACCTGATTGGTGGTAAGAGTGGAAAGTTCCCGAATGACAAAATTATTTTTAGAGTACGAGTTGTACCTTCATCACTTAGTTAGTGATACGAAGATGAGTTCCTTCATCACCTGGTTGGTGAGAATAAGGGCAAGTTGTTGAGGCACATTTTAGCAAGTACTGAATGGCAAAATGTATGTTGACACCCCTTCAAAGCTCAGTTATCTTATGCATGAATGTGTTGAAAGGCATGATGTTTATGTTAATTGACATGAGCGATGTTTATGAATGTTTCGCTATGCATGAAGGAATCCGTTGTTTGGATATATGAACCATGTTGGTTGTAACACTTAATTTCACTTACTTTGTGCCAAAGTACACATGTTGAAGCTTTGAGTTTGAGTATAGAGGTAGGTCAACGTAGACCAAATGTTCTAGTGCTAGGAATGTAAAAGAATTAGACAAAGTTGTCTGAATTTCCTCTTTATTAAATATTTGTAAAGTGTATGTCTTCTTATAATAACATTTCCTTCAACACGTAGTCCCCCTACTTTGAAAGAGCGAGGCTTGACCCCATGGTCATAATCGTTGAAGGTACGTTCATCCCTGGTGTCTTGATACGAACCTTTATCCTTTTTGCTGTAATAACCTTGCTGAGGGTAAAAATCCTTCCTCTTGTCAATAGATGAATACGTTTAGGGACTTAGCAGGTAACTAAGTGAGGCAAGAGAGGATGCAATGGGCGTCTGAATGGCCAAAACCTTCTCATTTGGTAGAACTTGACTTCCACTCCCCATTTGTTGATAGAGGTTAACCATATGGGTTCCCTTGGTATGTTTTTGCCTCGGCAAATGCATGATTGTAAGCTTGCATCATCACCTTAGAGTAAGTCTTCCAAGTATTAACATTTATCATGTACTTGAAGAAACATTCATACATGCCTACCGTGAAGGCCCTGAGTGCTATTTTATCATCTGCCTCAGCGCAACGAGAGTACTCGTGGTTGAAGCGACCGTCATATTCATGCAATGACTCATTCGACTTTTGACAAATGGTGTATAACTCATTAGCAGAGTGTAAGCGATCGGCTTGGAAGATGTGTTGAGCCACAAAGAGTCTTCTTAGCTTTGAAGACAACAATACTAATTGAGAGCTCCACCAGAGAAAGTTGAGGGGAAAATGAGACATCATTCCTCACCATTGTGTCTTCGGTATGCCATGGTAGATTTAAAGACATGAATATGCTCAATTGGATCTTCCCTCTCAGTATACGATTGTAAGCCAAACTTCTGTTTAGTTTTTCCTTGTAGAGGGGTGCAAAAGATTCTTCTTGTTAAAGGGCCTGGCCTTGGCTGATTCCAGTCAGGTATCTTGGCCTGATGCTCAATAGATTCAGTGTACTGCCTGTCAGGATGTGCTTGTTGAAAGTCCCCTAGTCTCTTATACCCTATTGTTTCTCTAAGGCTTGTTGTTCATTTCCTAAATTGGGGGCTAGCCTAGGTTGTGGTAGGGAACTAAGTCTTTCGATGATCCTTGAGCCTATGTGGATAGGTTTTTCTTGAGGTTGCCTCAACAAGTCTTGACAGTTGCAATAAACAACTTTTGATCTTTTCATTCGTTCTGCAAGGAGATGTCTTCTTTCATATCTTATGCTTCGGTTTGAAGCAGATGGTAGGGTGAAGTCTCGTATTGATCAATGTTTGGGTGAGAATGTCGCTCCTCATTAAGAACACCCATGCTGAAGACACGTAAACCTTCGCCTTGGTGGTTACCCATGTGGTGGTCCACAGTCATGGGAGCGATGGGCTCATAAAACTGAGTCTGTCTAGCCTCATGGAGCATCTCAAATAGCTTATCATACTGTTCTTAAAGGATCTTATCCCTGATTGCCATTTTGTTGTTATGAGTTTCCAGCTCATCAATTTTAGCTTGAAGAGCAGCCTTCTTCCTTTCCCTCATTCGTTATCTTGCACCAGGCATGATGAAGGTATCATTTTATGTGTTGTGACTTCCTTCACTTCCCATGGTGGAGAAAGATGCCTGATCAAAGAAGTGTACGAATGATGGAAACCAGCTTGACAAAGCTAGAGAGAGTAAGAATAAGAGTCATTCCCGCAAACGACGCCAAATGTTGTTGCACAAAATCAGATGGACTTTTGAACAACATAAAGCGTCAAGTTTGTGACCTTCGCTCGGTTGCTCTGGTCACCTAGTGATGATAATATGTAAAAAGATAGAGATAAGGAACCAAACACAAGATGTACATGGTTCACCTTAAGTTTGGCTACGTCCACTGGGTAGATGAGTTCTTATTAATAATGAAGGGTTTACATAATACATAGATTCAAGCATAACCATCATTACTAGGTTTTAGTGACGAGTTTAGGTACAATAATGACATTAGGATTAATTGTAGTAGAATGCTCTTCTTTTATAGTTGAGGAGAGTCTTTGGCTTTCGTCCGCGATTGATGTTGAAACTCTGGGAGCTTTATTGTGACATTGTCACGTGTCCTATTGTGATTGGTCTCCTGGCTAGAGGGAAACTCTTGTGCTTCGGCAGGGGTGCCTCAGAATGAACTCTTCAGTAGGTCTTTGAATGTATAAAGTTGACTGGTGCTTGGTAGTTTCGGGATTAGTCAAGTATGGTGCAAATAAAGAGAAATACAACCTCTTAGAGCAAAAATTGGCTTAGTAAGCGCATCAAGTTGAAGCCGACTCAAACCCCTTGATAAAGCCTCTTTAGCTAAACAGAAAAGCAGCAGAGCTAGAGGATCCCTTTGCCTCACTCCCGAGAATAAGAGAAAAACCATGTGGGGAACCATTGATTATGTGGACAATTTAGCAGATTTCAAGATAGAAGATACCCAGTTCATAAGGAAGTGGCGAATCCAAAATTAGTAAGCACCTGTAATAGAAAAGACCAATTTAAAGTATCAAAAGCCTTAGCTATATCAACTTTAACACCCATGTTACCACCACGAGATTTTTTGTCAAGCCCATTGAAACATTCTGAAACAAGGCAAATACAATTTGTGATGCAAGTATAAAAGCTACTTGTTATGGAGAAATAATTCGTTCCACAATATGAGAAAGACGAACTGCCAAAATTTTAGGAATAATCTTGAAAATAAAATTTGCTAAGGCAATAGGTCTAAATTGAGTAACTGAAATAGTGTATTTTACCTTCGGTATCAGTACTAAAGTGTTCCTTGATCTTAATTGAGTAATTCAAGATATTTTGAATTAAATAAATGAGACTAAATTAATTTGTGTACGCTATTTCTTTGTTGAATAATACTTTTGTCTACACTATAAGTGTTCCTTGATCTTAATTTAGATAATAATAAAAGAAATGTACGATTCTAATTGGGGCTTTTTTTTTGTCATAAATGATCCTAAAATTGACCTTCACTGTCAAGATGGTCCCTGAAAAATCAATCAATGTAGTCCCTCAAAATAGTTGTCGCAAATCAATGTGGTCTTTTTGTCACAATTCTGTTAAAATTTCTGTTAAATGCTGATGTGATACATAAATGGGCCCCATAAGTCTTTTTTTTTTTTCTCACAAATGGTCATTGAAATTAACCCACGACATCAAAATGGTCCTTGAAATTGACTCGCGACATCAAAATGGTCACTGAAATTGAAAATTGATTAATGTAGTCCCATAAGTAAGTGTCTCAAATCAATGTAGTCATTTGGTCACAATTCTATCAAAAATTCTGTTATGTGCTGATGTGACACATAAATAGGTCACATAAGACTAATTAAATTAAAAAATAAAATTAAAAATAGGCTTAATAATTTAATAGTTAATAAAAAAATTGTCAACACAAAAACCCAATCCTGTAATCACCTCCGATCATAGTCCACATTTCTCTACCTCCTTTGCTCTCTGTTCTCTAAAACAAATATCCATACACCCATCTTTAGACACTTCAACACCCTTCATCGAATTGAACCTGGAATGAGATCACCTTTGGTGATGGCTTGGCCCGTTGGCAACTACTTCTGGGACATCACCGTTAACATTTAGGCGATCAACATCCACACAACCTTAATCTTAGAGAGCTTGTTTAGTGCTTCCTTGGTGGTCAGTGATGCAAAGAACGACGAGATCTGCCTTAAGATAATGAGGTTATAACCAAGGTGCATCCATTGTTGGTTGAAAATTATTTCCACACCCTCTTAGGCCTTGGTTAAGCTTTGTGCCTTTGAGAATTTATGGAAGGGATCTATCTTCGGAGTAGACCATACTATAAGAAAAAAAATTCCATTGTGCAAAAGAGGTATTTAGACAACTTTTTTAATTATTTAATAAACCCACATAAGCACATAACAAATATTTTTTTACAGAATTGTAACGGAATGATCATATTGATTTGTGACACCTATTTTCAAGGACTACATTGATTGATTTTCAATTTCAGGGACCATATTGATGGTGTAAGTCAATTTTAGGGACCATCTTGGTGGTGTGGGTCAATTTCAAAGCCCATTTGTGATAAAAAAAAAAAAAAAAACCTATAAATCTTGTAGGGCCCATTTATGTGCCACATCAGCACTTAACGAAATTTTTAACAAAATTGTAACGGAAGGACCACATTGATTTGCGATACCTATTTTTAGGGACTACAGTGATTGATTTTTAATTTCAGGGACCGTCTTGATGGTGAGGGTCAATTTCAAGGACCATTTGTGATAAAAACCCTTATAATTATAATATTTCACTACTACATTTAACACTTTTCACGATGGAGGTCAATTCATTGCATAAACTCTAACTGCGTCACACTGACGTTTAAGCGACGAAACATACGTCGTGTAAGGCTTGTGAAAAAAGATGTTGTGCGATGAAAATATCTATTTCGTCGTGCATATAAAAGGGCGATGAAATTGTACTTCGTTGTACAAAACTTAAAGGAATGAATATCCTTTCTCGGTGAACATTCAATCAACAAAAGAGTTTCATCGCAATACAATACATGGGACATCTGCCATTCGTTGTCATAAACTTTGCGCAATGAACATGGGACGTCTGTCTTTTGTTGGCATAAATTTGCCCGACGAACATGGGACGCTATCATTCGTTGGCATAAACTTTGCGCGACAAACAATTTTCGTCCACTTAACATTGTTGCAACAAAAAATGGATTAATTTTAACCAAAATAAATTATTAAAATATTCTCATTAATGCTTTGTGGAACGAATATTTCGTCGCACAATATCAATTTTTTATTTTTTTTATTTTTTTGTTCTGGTTACAAAATTTATTTAAAATAATAATTAATTTTTTTAATTAAATTGTAACTATAACGAATAGAGGAAAAAAAATTAACATTTATATATAATAAAAGAAAAATATATGTATAACTCAAAAGTTTTAAACTAAGAAAAAAAAGTGATAATCTATTTGGTCATTAAATAAGGATGGTTGTAGGGTCATCTGCAGGTCGAGCAGGAAGTCGGGCTGTGGGTCTGGCTGCGATTCGAGAGGTGAGTCGGTGTGCTTGGGAGAATGCTGGTCGGGCCGCTGGACGGGTTCGGAGGTCGATGGAGGCTGAAGCTGCTCCAGCTAGAGGGGCTCAGAGGTTGAGGTGCTAACGCCTGGTGGGAGACGGATGTCGTTTGAGCTGAGGGCCTCAAAGAAAAGCGCGAGCTTACTCTTTAGGTTGGCCACCCATCTCATGTGTTAGTGCTACGCGGTCGAGGCGCTGTGGTTTCGCCAATGATGAGGTCTAGTGGCGCGTTGATGAACATGCCCCCTCTCGACAATAATTCCCCGGCCTCCGTCCAAGGGTCTGATCCAAGGTTTCAGTCAAGACATGAATCCCCACATCCTCACATGAAGCCATAGACTCAATCAAAATGTTCTGGGGAAGCTGGAAAGTGGACTCCTAGAGGACGTCTAGCTCTTCTCCACCATCGTCACATATGACAATAAGACAGGAAGTGGATTAGTAATAATTAATATTAAATTAAATTTTGAAATGTTTAAAAGCTTATGATACTAATTTAAAATTAAGTTGTACTTACGTACAACTACTTAGTTAGCTCATCCTTGAGGCAAACATAAGCCTCTTTAAAGATGTCTATCTTGGAGAATTTTGAACCCGACCCCCCGAAACAAAAAAAGATAAAAACAATATAAGTGCAAAAAAGAAATGAATATTTGTCAGAAATTGGAAGTGCCAATATTAAACACTTTATTACTTGCCGTCGTGCCTCCATACTATAGGAGAAAGGCCTCGAATCAGAATGGTGGAGAAGAGTTTTCTTCTCCCAGTTGATCTTGTTCATCTTCGCCTTCTTCTGTTAACATAAGTCAACGTCCTAGTGTAATATTTAAAGAAAATGAAACAAAAATTAACTCGAATTAGTAATAATTTTAAAAGATTAAATATAATTAAGTAAGAAATATTTAAATACGTACTATATAGGCAGGGTTTTGAAAATGGGCGTAGAGCCACGGGCAGTCATTCGACTGATCCTCCAACTCCAACGATAACCCTCCTTTAGAGCGACCACCGGATCATCACACAACTCAAAATGTTTATGGAGGTCGTTCTTCCATTGCTTGTACCGATCTGAGAACAACATGTCCAGGTAGCTGTCTATCAACTTGAATTGGTTGGAACTCTTAGATCAACCATTAGCTTAATCACAATTGTGTGCATCCTGAACTCGTAGGTCATTGCGATACGTTGTTTTCGTTTGATATGAATTCAGAGGGAGAACTTAAAGAATTCTGTTGAAAATTCTAGCATGTGCTATGAGTGGTAAAACAGCAATAACGTCTTCCACGTAACTTGGAATTGAGTTTCACAAAATTCTACAAAAAGTTAACTTCCATATCTTCGCGATGATATATGGCATAAAACCCAGTTTGCTCCAAGAAGGTACAATTTAATCTGAGAATTTGATAGTGCTACTGCATTGTGCTGCTTCCACTGGTTTGATGTTCAGCTGCTTTGTGTGCCACATTTAAGACCGTTCTTTCCCTGGAAAATTTTATAAAATAAAAATATTGTATCTTGACTTCTTATCTTTCCAGGCATATATGGAGTGTCATGGGGAAAAATTGGGAAGGCCTTAAAATCTTCGTTTTTCTGTGGTTGCGCAGTTCTGATGGGATTGCAACTTCGACTGTCTTCGTACACATGACTGAAAAATTGGCCTGAAACTTTGGCACATCAATTTTGGGCGTCTTCGATTTCATTTCCAATTGGACTTGTGTCAAAATTCATCTGGGAAGTTGGTTTTTTGTTGTAAATCACTAAAGTGCAAAGGATGGGTTTCAGGCACGATTATATTGCCCCCATAGCTTTTGTGAGAGTATTTTCCCTAATCGGAGTGCATGATGGGCTCAAATTGAGTTGTAGTAGACTTAAGGTGAAAAGACTATGAATCGAATGTGAGGTGAAGTGTTGACAAAGAGTTCTAGAGTTGAACTTTTACATTTTTCTAGGGGTTAGTGCCCCTAGTGTACTTCTTCCCGTCTTAGGACTAAGTCATGCTCGTCAGAGAGGTTGTGTCATTGTTGGAGTTACTAGCTCCATCGAGATGGTGTTGGACTGAATCAGTCAAACGTTGTAAGATCTAAAAGAAAGAAGGAATAATGTGCAATCAACATATATCACCTTTTGCAAAATGATAAGAAATGGTCAGATTGTGTTCTTTGTTTTATGGGAAATCAATTTAAACTTTCCAAAGTAATAAGATACTAGAACAAAATAGATAAAGGTATTAGAAACCCTCCCTTTTGGTGATCTTCTGGGAAAATTCGAGTCTTGCTATAAGACTCTTCCTCACATCATATGGAGTCAGGGTTCATAATTCTTCAATCCTTCATGAGGTAATTGTGACTGGTATTCTTGTTTTTGTTGTCACTCATAGATAGGATATTTACCATCAAATCAACTCTGATTTGATCCAAAAATGTCTCTTCTTAAATCTTAAAACATCTTCAACAAATCTTCAGAATGAACCTTCCTCGAAATATGCCATCTTGATCTTCAAAATACCCAAAACGTCAACAAACGTCAATCTGAAAAAGTTGCGTGCTAGGCCTACTTTTCTTCACCACGATCAAACAACTTGGAATTAAATTCTGAAATTTTGACTCAATTATCTTGCAAGACTCACAATTCCATCCAACTGAAATTACTCCAAAAGTCTTATGTTTGATCACTTTTTTTGCCCAAGGTAGATTCGCATGTTGATAGGATTTGGACAGGAGAATATGAGTTCACTCTCAATGAAAACACCAATTGTTGGAAGCAAGTTGAAATTTTTCATCATCAACGACAAGGGGAGAATGGGGTTGATTTTGGGAGGAGGTGTGTGGTTCAATCTGGAAATGACTGCCTACATATCTCCAGGAAGGAGAATCAAAGCACGATGTAGTTATAAGGAATGAATGTTGTAAACCATCATTGACAAATAGCCTATGGCGAGGCGTCGACAGAGGAGTTCTCGATCGACATGTCTACACGTAGATGGTGGCGTAAGGGCCTATATTAGGCATATATAGAATAAGTGTGTATATGTCTGAGAGAAAGATAAGTAAAGGGAGATGTGTTTATCTATGATAGTCTTGTAGAGAATAAAGTAATTGTTCCCTGATAAATGCCCAGGCTATTGTATTTATAGAGATCTTGAGAGTCCTTATAGGGAAAGTAATCTTCACAAGTCGGGAGACTGTCTAAGAGGAAATCTAGGATAAGATACCCAATTATTTTAGAATCTTAATTATGTTGCCTAATCCATAAGATATTCTTGTAGACATCGAAATTTCGGTGAAATAAATGTTAACCGATAAATTAAAATTTCAACGCCCACATATCACATAAATTTTACATGTAGTGCGTGACTCAAAGAAAAATCGAAAGAAATCAGAAAGTCACCAAATAAGACACGTGTCAACAACTGGCAGAAATGATTTATTTCATCTGAATATTATATTCAAAGTTAGGCCTTGAAAAATTCTATAAATACAAGGCCATTTCATCCATTTTAAGGGACCAATTCACATACACATTTTCTCTACTCCGAAATTGGAAGAGAAGTCCCCCAAATCCTTGAAAGCTTTGAAACACTAAAAGCTTTCAAGCACCAACCTCCCAAATCTCCAAGAATTCCGAAGGATCAAGAAAGCTCTCTTCATTCTTCGTCAAATCCACCTTCAAGATCAAGCCTCAACGGCCCTTGAAGAACTTCCACCAATTCAAGATCAAGCCCTGACGGCCCTTGAAGAAAGTGTTCATCGTTCATCACTCGTTCATCCTAGGATCAAGCCCCGACGGCCCTTTGGATCAACAACATCAACAAATCCACATCCTCGTTCATCCTAAGATCAAGCCCCGACGGCCCTTTGGATCAACAACATCAACAAATCCACATCCTCGTTCATCCTAAGATCAAGCCCCGACGGCCCTTTGGATCAACAACATCAACCAATCCACACCACTGTTCATCCCTAGATCAAGCCCCAACGGCCCTTTGGATCAATAGCCCATCCACAAATCTATACCATAAGAAGATAGAATCAGAGGATCAAATTGTAAAAGAGATTGTAACCCCAAAATTAATACAAAATATTATTTTGTACACGTGGTCTTGTCTCGTTCGTTTCAGGAATTTTCCGTGTTTACAAATTTGGCACGCCTGGTGGGATTATCTCTACCTCTCATCTCTATCTTCAAATCCGCAAAAGCACAAATGGCATCAGGAAAGGATCAAGCTGTTCCCGCAACCAAAACGAAGAACAAGAGCATCCTCGCTGCAAGTGGCGACATTTCGGGCATCACAACCCGAAGCAAGGCAAGAGCTCTCTTTGCCGCAGCTTCCACCGCCGCATCAACTCTGCCGGAGGAACAAGAGCACTTGAGGCACAAGCCCGTGATCACCCTAGCCTCGCTAAGCGCGCCAAGGGAGGAAAGCCCGATGAAGTACTCTGAGTCCCTGCTTTCAGATACTGACTCAAGCAGTAGCACAGCCATGCAAGTCATGACTACTGGAGCGACTTCAATCGAAGAGCAACTGGCTCAAATGAATGAAGCGATTGTAAAACTCACACGGACCGTGGAGGAGAAAGACTCATAAATCGCCGCACTCGCCAACCAATTGGAGGTGCAGCACGGCGTGAAAGTTGACCTAAAAGTTGACCCAGTAAAGAAAGAGGCCGATGAAGAAGAGGAGCCTCCAGCGGAGAAAGTCGAAGAGAAGAAGGAATTCCTCAACCGTTTTTACAGCACTCGTCGCACCGTGAGCATGCTAGAGCTGACAAGCGCAAAGCAATGGAGAGACGAGCCGGTTATGGACTACATCAACCAATGGCGCAATCTTAGCCTTGACTGCAAAGACAGGCTCTCGGAGATCTCTTCGATCGAGATGTGCGTCCAAGGCATGCAATGGGGTTTACACTACATCCTTCAAGGCATCAAACCACGGACTTTCGAAGAGCTAGCCACCCGCGCCCACGACATGGAGCTAAGCATTTCTCACCATGGAAAGAAGGAGCCAATCTTCGACTTCAAGAAGGACAAGGTGTTCGCTCCAAAAGTGGACAATCACGGGAAGAAACCTGCAAATGAAGCTTTTACTATTAACACTTCCCCCGTCAAAACCTTCTCTGCGCCCGTCAAGATTTCCTCCAAACCCAAAGTGAATGAGATAAAGAGAAATGAGCCTCCTTGTACCCAAGACAGGTTTAAAAACACTTTGAGGGAGCTGGGGCACAAGACATACCATTTTCCTGACTCAGATATGGCGGCAATGTTAGACGACTTGCTAGAAAAGAAGGTGATCGAGTTACCGGAATGTAAGCGCCCCGAAGAGATGAATCACGTCAACGATCCTAAGTACTGCAAGTACCATCGTATCGTGAGTCATCCCGTTAGTAAGTGCTTCATCCTTAAGGAACTTATCATGAAGCTGGCACAACAAGGGCGGATTGAACTCGACCTAGAAGACACGGCCGCAACGCACACTACTACGATCGTGTTTGGATCCTTCGATCTCGTTCCCCTCTAAAGGATTCATGACCATTCCCGCCAATGCTCGAGTCACATGGCACCTTCTGCACGACCACCGCTGGAAGCAAGCAACCAAGATGCACCTACTGACGATGAAGAAGGGTGGACATTAGTGACCTACAAAAAGACGGGGAAGCCAAGACCGCAAGCCACAAAGCCAAAGGTGGAGCAAGGGAGAAAACACCGCCGCCGCAACAATAAAAGCCCAAAAGAAGCGCAAAAGCCGCTAAGTCAACATACAGTGGGGAACTCCTGGAGCAAGAGCCAAGCATTCCTGTCTCATTGCACGAGTATTTCCCGGAGGACTTCTTCCGACAGTGCACTACCGCCGCCTGCCACATGGTCGAAGTAGAGATAAAAGGGCCCTCAAAAGGCAAAGCTATCGCCACTGAGGAAGGAGAGACCATCACGCTCGAAGAAGGTCTGCCAACACACTATAACGTCGAAGAAGCAATAAGATTGCCAAAGAAGATGCGAAGAGCACTACCAGCGGTCCTAGCAATTCCTGACGACCACGAAGTGCAAGAAAGCAAGGCGAAAAACACTAGCGCTCAACACATCAGTGTAAGCGTTGAACAAGATCAAGAGGAGCCTAAACCCGCCCCTCGGAGGTCCGTCTTCAACAGGATGAATCATTCAAGGCCCAGAAATTTGGCACTTAATCGCATTGGTAGTCAAAGCCGAACCTCCGTTTTCATGAGGCTTAGCACGCCAACATCCCAAAGCTCTGTTTTCGAAAGGTTGTCGAAACCAAAAGGACAAAGCGACACGACTGGCTCTCCTCCACAATGGTCAGCTATGGAAAGACTTGAAGACAGCAAGAAGTCTTCTGGAAGGAGGAAGACAATGCCAAATGAAGAAAAGCTCGACAGCCTGGCAGAAAAAGACGACGTTCGGAGCTTGATTCCTTCAAGGATGAAGCGCCAAACAACTTTGAAGATTGATACAAAAGGACCATTGAAGGTAAGGAGGCGCACCATCGTCCACACTGGCCAGTCTTCACGCCAACAAGCCCAAGAGGACGACACTAAAAAAGAGGTCAAAGACGTCTCCCCCATCACGATCCAAGAAGACAAAAAAGATGAAACCCCTGAGGGAGATGACACTTTTGGCTTTTTCGACTCAAAGTCTTCACCTCGATCGTTGGGGGCATACTCCGAGGCAAGTGACGTTGAAGGATGGACTCATGTCATTCCGAAGAAACTGAACAAGAAGCATACGTCTCATCCACAAGTGCACTAATCGGAAAGGGGGCAAAACAGCTTTCGCCAACCTCCAAAGCAATGTGAAAGAATTGAAGATGAGAAAATTTTGACTCGAAGATTGTCCACGCGCGATCTCTTCTTCCTCGAAGACTTATTCAATTACTCAGTCAAGGCTCCTGGCTATGGGGATTGCAAGGAATGCCTCTCCAAGATCGCTTCGAAGAAATTAGACAAGCAGCAACCATCTCATCCATAAGTTCATCAGTCGAAAATGGAGCAAAACAACTTTCGTCAACCTCCAGAGCAATGTGAAAGTGTTGGAGATAGTGAAATTTCGACACAAAGATCATCCATCCCCATCACAATGTGCGACTTCTTCCCCGAAGACTTCTTCGAGTACTCGGTCAAAGCTCCTTGCTATGAAGATTGCGAGGAACGCCTCTCCCAAACCGCTTGACAAATCTATAACAACCAATGCTCCTCGTTCGCACGAGCCTAAAAGGCGACACCAAAGCTCCTTGCCTGCACGAGCCTAAACTGCACACGGCAACAATGCTCCTGGCCCGCAAGAGCATAAACTGTGTACGGCATAAAAGAAAAAAAAATACCAAAAATATATATATGTATTTGAACTACGTTATGACTTGATCTCTTCTTTGGAAGGGTACGTAGGCAGCTCAAACATTCAACTTTGAGTTCAGTCACATCAAAGTAAAAATAAGGTTTTATTAAACATTTGACTATCAAGAGTCAATTCCATTACAAATACAAGCAGAATAAACCATTGAAAAAAAAAAATCAGGCCTGTCCCCATTTCTTCTCGGCCCACAGCACGGCCCAGCAGCTCATGCCCTTCTCCATATCGACCTGTGAGTCTTATAACGATCAATAGCGGCAGTGCGAAAACCCTCATGCAGCAGCGGCAGTGCGGAAACATTCATGCAACAGCGAACGGTGGCAAAACACGGCAACATCACCACCGAGGAAAGTCGTGACCAAAAGGCACTACACAGCAAAATTCCGCTGCAGTCTTTTGCGCAGCACCACACAGTAGCGCACCACTGAGGGAAAACTATGATCAAAAGGCATTACACAACGAAACCCTGCTGCAGTCTTTTGCACAACCCCACACGATTAAAGTGACGCCGTTCAGCAAGCTCCAAGCAGCGGCAAGAGGGACGACGACGTCACCACCGAGGAAAGTTGTGACCAAAAGACACTACACAGCATAAACTTACTGCAGTCTTTTGCACAACCCCACACGGTAAAAGTAACGCATTGCAACAAACTCAAAGCACGAGCAAAACCTCCGTCAAAACAGCAAGGGAATGAGTACCTAAACAAAAACAAAAAAAACAAAAGAAAGGAAAAAGAAAAGAAAAAAAGAAGAAGTACATATGTTATATATATATATATATATGTGTGTGTGTGTGTATTCTTTGACAAAAAAAATGTATACATGTTAAGGTGGGGTCTTCCTCCACTAAAGACCCGTGCCAAGTCAAAGAAAGAGAAGTTGAAGTCCACAAAAAGGAGCAACCCAAATCCAGGCCCAAGCCACGCCCTACTGACCTCCATCGGATCCCGATTTACTTCACAGCGGCGGATATCCCCACAACAGTCCACACCGTTTCAAGTTCTCTATGGGACTTTCTGAAGATCAGCCTATTCGTGCTTGTATAGCCTGGGCCCATGGAAATGTTGGTGGCCGAATCTCCCATGCTTTATCAGTATACAGCTGTCAACATCGCAACCACCAATACAGCAGCCTCCCAACTTCATCTCCACGACTCGATGACCTGACCTCTCTGTGCATGTCCCTTCTTCCCTGCGACTTCAAGAGGCGGCAATTGTCCGTGGTGGAGCAGAAACTTTCAAAGCTGCAGTCGAATAGCCTCATATGGCAGCAAAACTCTTTCCACCTCTCCATCACCATGGAAGTAAAAGACCAGTCCAAGAAATTGATCAAGACACCCACTTCGTACACCCCTCAAGCCACAGGCCCAAATTCCCTTCTTCGCTCTCTCATCAATCGATGGCATCCATGGCGATCCGGTTCAAGATCAGAACCCACATCTGTTGCAAAAGCAGCAACAATACTCTCCGCCAGACACATGGCCCTCGTTCTCTCCTTCTTCCTCCCGTCCGGTCTGCTCTCCACTTCGCGGAAGTCTCCAATCATGGTGCTGGTGGAGATCATAGAGGTAGGGTCGCAACGGCAGAAGGGGATAGTGGTGGCGATTTTGTTGCGGCTGGAGTTACCGATTCAGGACCGTCTGAAGAAGATGGAGATCATCAAGAGCTGCTTCGCGGAGCGAGATAGTGGAGGTCCTCATCTAGCTTTCGGACCGCCATCTTGGGGCCCAAACCACCGCAGCTTCAAAGGCTCTGTGGAAACCACAAACTCCACTCATTCGTCTTCATCTCCGGGACGAACGATAGGGACAAATCAGTGCACTAGCGAAATCGACACCGCCAGTTCGCTGGCTCCCAAATTCGATCTTTCTCAAATCAGCAATGCCCCTGAAAGTCTACAGCAAGCTCTTCCTTACTGTGCTCTTCATTGCACTGGTCAGCTCTCGCCATCATCGTCTTTACAGGTGTCATCTCCGCCTTCAATTCGCTGCCAGATCTTTGATAGTCTCCTGGTTGAGATCCTTAGCTCCGAAAGTGTTGGGTGGATGTCTTGGGCTTGGGTTCGAAGCAAGCGGAGTGCTCGCTTCCTTCTTCCCCGTTCTTCCTTACGGACGATGGCGACCGGTCGAAACCTTCCTCCAGCGCCGGCTATCTCCGTCCGCATGGCATGGCTCGTCTTTGTCCTCCTCTGCAATCTGGACGACAAGGCCAAGCATTACAAGGACATCGAGTTCTCTGTAGCTTCCTCATCTGTTGCAACTCCTCCACTTCAAGCTCGACACCGTGCCCTCCATTGCTGAAGCTCCATAGCTCTCCCGCACCTCTCGAACTCGGCACCGTCCATGCTTTTCCTCCAACCCCGCTGTCCGCCTCTTCTGCTCTGCCTCACCCAAGCTGCCATGTTTTCTGCAAATTCTCATCCCATGCAGCACATATTTATATTATATTATATACATAGATATATATATATACATAGATATATATATATATATATATATAATATATAAAAATAATAGAAAAAAAAAAAAAAAACTATTGGTGCAGATTGTGCAGCGACAGTGTAAGGCAGCAAGCAGTGCAGTGGCTATCCACTGGTTGTGCAGTCACGGTGCCATCTCATATATATATACATACATATATATATGGAAGAACCCAAAGAAGAATGCAGTGCGGTGACTGTGATAACAGTGGTCCGCATGCAAAAGAGGAAGGCTGTACAGTGAACTGTGCAAGTAAAAAAAAAAAAAAAAAAAAAAAAAAGAGAAAAAAACAAAATAACAGTGGTCTGCATGCAGAGAAGAGTGCGGTGCAGTGAGGAAGCCCATCGAGGAGGCCCAGCCTTGTCAGTTTACCATACTCATCATCAAAACATACACCCACGCAAGAATGTAAGGCATGTTACTCTTAGCAAGTCAAAAAAAAAAAAAAAAAAAAAAAGGAGAAAGAAAATAAAGAAAAGGAAACAGGTGTGTCAGGCACCATCTAAAGGAGAGAAAGGTTATGAGATGGTACACGGTATCATTTTGAAATTATGATAAAAAAAAAAAGAAAAAAGAAAAAAAAAAGTACCATATGAATGAAATAAGATTTCATTTATTGATATCTTTAAGAAGTTACAAGTACGTACAACAAAAAAAAAAAATAAATAAATAAACAAAAAATGGAGCCTTCACAAAATATCGCTAATAGGAAGCCTCAGTACTCGGCGGAACACTAGCGGAGGGAGGCACTGAAGATGGATTATTCGGGGCCTCAATACTTGGTCGAACCCCAGATGACGAAGGCAAAAAGTGCCTCCAGAATACATCCGCAAACTTTTGACGGTTACTTTGAATTCGACCTTCGGAGTCCAGCAGCTGATCAAGCTTCCTCTTCATGCCCGCCGAATAATTATTTGCAAGCACATGCAACTCTCTATTCTCACGCTTAAGCTGTCTGATCTCTTGACTAAGAGCTCGCACCCTGAATGCTGAAAGCCAGGGAGTCTTGGACAACCAACTCATCGGACCGTCTTGAAAGCGGTCTATTATCTCTAGGGGTAAGGAGGTTTCTAGCTACTACCGTAGCCGTTGTCGCATCCATCATCACGGAGTCTTCAACCGTAAGAGGGCCATTAGAAGTTAAGAAAGATGGGCGCCATATATCACCCTGACGCGGCGCGCCTGTATCATTCCCAAGACTCAAATCTAAGCAAATGTCAGACGGGTAAGCCATTTTCAGAAATGATAAAGGAGAAGGGTCGGATAGAGTAGAATTTCAGAAATGCAGCAGAGATAATTTTCACAGGCGGGAAATCTTCAAAGTATGCATTTTGGAATGCAATCAATACCTCTATAAAAGGAGAAGCAACGCAGCCACCTGTTCAAGAGTCAAAGAGACACCACTCCCCAAATTTCAAAAGCCGGGTTTTCCTGCGTAAAATCCGTCAACTCATTTCAGACGCAATCTCAGCTTTTCAGATATCACGTGCAACTTTGTCAAAAGTCTCTGACAAAGTTAAAAAACGCGTGAATCCTACTATTCCCACTACAACGCTGTCGCCAACAAGCGTGGGCGACAAGGTCACGTCCACACCACTACCTGTAAGTGGGAAATCCCTATATATGATAACCTTCACCCTCGAAGGCAAAGCACACATCCAAAACGCCGGATTCTTCTTCCTTGCCAAGAATGCATCTACAACCAAACCCTTCAACGTACTCAGTTCTTTTCTTCCCGGAAAACACCTCTTCAACCAGGTCGCACCAGAGCAAAAGTATTTCATATCATCAGGGATAAGAGCAAGAGTATCTCATAGCATGCTTTTTCCCCATCCTTTTCTTTTTCCTCCCTCTTCACCGCAGGACAAGGAGAAAGGGAGCGATTAGTCGGCACTTGGACTCGACCTTCCGAGTTGGAACCGATTGCCTGGAAACTCCTTCCCTGATTGCTTGCCTATCATCGCTCTCAAGTACCCATCTTCAACTGCTGATGTGCTTCCAGGGAAGATACCACACCTGCCTGAAGAACAGCTGAAGCAGGTGAAGTTGATACATCAAAGCATGTGGACACAAGCGCAACGTGCTGGTTCATCTGCTGCTTCTGCCAAAGCAAACGTATCTCATATCATCGGGGTCGAAAGCAAAGGTATCTCATATCATGCTTTTCCCCTGTCCTTTCCTTTGCCCTTGCTCTTACCTCCAAAACAAGGGGAAAGAAAGCAATCAGTCCGAACCTGAAATTAAATGTCCGATCTAGGACTGATTGCTCGGAACCTTTGCCTGATTGCTTGCCTTGCATTGCTCTCGAGTGGTCATCTTTAACTGTTGTTGGAGCTGGGTCTCAAGTCACCACCATCGTAGAATATTTGGCATTCTGTTGGCTCTTTGCACTGAAGCTGCCAAGCATGGATGAGTCGCTGAGAAGTGATGCCCTGATGGACCATTCAAATGCAAGGTTTGCATTCAATTCCTGCATCAGAGGGCAAATACTGCAGGAGCAGATGTCAAACCTGCATAGAAAGAAACTAGGGAGAATACCACTTCTGCAAGGGAAACAGATGAAGTAGGTGAAATCAGTACATCGAAGCATGTGGAGACAAGCACAACCAACATATGTGTTGGTTCATCCGCTACTTCTGCAAAAGCGAACGTATCTTATATCATCAGGGATGAAAGCAAGCCACACTCATATCATGCAATCCCCCTGTCATTTCCTTTGTCCTCACTCTTACCAGCAAGACAAGGATAAAGAAAAGCAATATGTCGGAACCTCCACTCAAACTTCCAGGAAGATACCACACCTGCCTGAAGAACAGCTGAGGCAGGTGAAATTGATACATCGAAGCATGTGGAGACAAACGCAACCAATATATGTGCTGATTCATCCGCTACTTCTTCAAAAGCAAACGTATCTCATATCATCAGGGTCGAAAGCAAAGGTATCTCATATAATGTTTTTCCCTTTTCTTTCCTTTACCTTGGGTCTTACCGGCAAGACATGGAGAAAGAGAGCGATCAGTCAGAACCTGAAATCAAACGTCCAATCTGGGACTGATTGCTCAGAACCTTTTGCCTGATTGCTTACCTTGCATTGCTCTCGAGTGGTCATCTTCAACTGTTGTTGGAGCTGGGTCTCAAGTCACCGCCATCGTAGAATATTTGGCATTTTGTTGGCTCTTTGCACTGAAGCTGCCAAGCGTGGATGAGTCGCTGAGAAGTGATGCTCTGAAGGACCAGTCGAACACAAAAAGTTGCGCACCATTTCTGTTATGCAGAAGAAACAAGCAGAGAAGAATACAGCGTGACAAGTTGTAACAAGTCACTATAGCATGATGCCCTTCCCTGCAGAACTACATAATCTGGACAGAGGAATCTAAGTCAAAACCAAGCTCGGAGTCGTTGCTCTAATTGAAGAGCTCGAGAAGCCTCGACAGCCTCTTGTTAGCACCATCGCCGAAGAGCAAAGCCTCGCCGTGCAACGCCATCAAATCACCAAAAGCAAAAGCATCTCATATCATCAGGGTCTAAAGCGAAAATATCTCATATCATGCTTTCTCCCTGTCTTTTCTTTGTCCTTGTTCTTACCTGCAGGATAATGAGAAGAAGAGCAATCGGGTGGCACTTGGAATCAAGCTTCCAGTCAGGAACCAACTGCCTGGAACCCCTTCCCTGATTGCCTACCTAGCATTGCTCTCGGGTACTCATCCACGCCTGCCTAGAGAACAGACAAGACGAGTGACAATGAAGCATCAATATTGTGGATCGTCAGTAAACGCAACAACTGCACGTGCTGATTCATCCTCTAAATACGAATTGGAGAGATTGAACAAAGAAACAGGCCATCACCTCCACCTCGTGCCTGCCTGCCAAGTATCCAAATCCTGAAACCGCTCGTAGTCCCATTTCCATTCATCAAGATCAAGCCCCGACGACCCTTGAAGAAATCACAAGTCCAATTAAAGATCAAGCGTCAGCCATCCTTGAAACAAATTCAGCTCCAGATGAAAGGAGTAAGTTTAGACCTTTGGAGGAAACCAGAAAACCCTCCAGCCCAGTTCAAGATTAAGCCTGTGGAAAATCAACAATTGGAGGAAACTAGAAAATCTTCCAGCCGAATTCAAGAACAAGCCTCAAACGGCACTTGAAGGAACTTGCAGCACAAAATTCAAGATTCAAGCCTCTACGGCCCTTGAGGAAGTTTCTAGTCCAATTCAAGATCAAGCCTCAACGGCCCTTGGATCGACATCTGCATTAAGGGACTTCAAAACGCATCTTCTACACGTGACAAGCATATGTATACGACGCGCCTTGAAGTGGGGGCATTTGTAGACATCGAAATTTCGGTGAAATAAATGTTAACCGATAAATTAAAATTTCAACGCCCACATATCACATAAATTTTACATGTAGTGCGTGACTCAAAGAAAAATCGAAAGAAATCAGAAAAGTCACCAAATAAGACACGTGTCAACAACTGGCAGAAATGATTTATTTCATCTGAATATTATATTCAAAGTTAGGCCTTGAAAAATTCTATAAATACAAGGCCATTTCATCCATTTTAAGGGACCAATTCACATACACATTTTCTCTACTCCGAAATTGGAAGAGAAGTCCCCCAAATCCTTGAAAGCTTTGAAACACTAAAAGCTTTCAAGCACCAACCTCCCAAATCTCCAAGAATTCCGAAGGATCAAGAAAGCTCTCTTCGTTCTTCGTCAAATCCACCTTCAAGATCAAACCTCAACGGCCCTTGAAGAACTTCCACCAATTCAAGATCAAGCCCCGACGGCCCTTGAAGAAATTGTTCATCGTTCATCACTCGTTCATCCTAGGATCAAGCCCCGACAGCCCTTTGGATCAACAACATCAACAAATCCACATCCTCGTTCATCCTAAGATCAAACCCTGACGGCCCTTTGGATCAACAACATCAACCAATCCACACCATTGTTCATCCCTAGATCAAGCCCCAACGGCCCTTTGGATCAACAGCCCATCCACAAATCTATACCATACGAAGATAGAATCAGAGGATCAAATTGTAAAAGAGATTGTAACCCCAAAATTAATACAAAATATTATTTTGTACACGTGGTCTTGTCTCGTTCGTTTCAGGAATTTTTCGTGTTTACAATTCTAATTTGACTTTAATTAGGGCTTTCTTACTTGGGAGACAAGTAACATCTTCAATGAGCTTAGGCCTAGTCCGTCTGACTACGGTTGTCTGACTTTACTTGGTATTCTGACTTTTTTTTTTTTTTTAGTCCGAGTTTGACTAAGGTTGGTTCGAATCTAACTAGGGCTACTCTAAATCTGACTAAGGCTACTCAGATTTGACTAAGGGTTGTCCTATCTGACAATAAAAGTAACATGTTCTGATCCACATCAAGCCTATCAACTTATTCACCTAAATATCACATGCTATGGGCATCATGGTCTCTCTTGTCTCCTAAGATACCACATGTCTTGAGTCCATAAAATCATGGTCCCACAGAACTATTTTGAATTATGTTGAAGGAATTATATTCTGAATAGGTTGGATGATAATCTTTATGATATTTATTCAACTTGTAAGACAACCAAGGAGTTATGAGAATCGCTAGAAAAGAAGTACAAAATCAAAGATGCCAGTTCGAAGAAATTCGTGATTGGTGAATTTCTGAAATTCTTAAGGTTGATTCGAAGTTTGTCATCACCCAAGTCGAAGAATTGCAGAAGTTAATTTATGAATTTCATGTTAAGGCCTGTGAGATCAATGAGCACTTCTAGGTCGGGGCAATTATAGAGAAATTGTCACAATCCTTTAAGATATACCTTAAGCATAAGCGCATAGAGATGAAGATGAAGGATTTTATTCTCAGGCTCCGTGTTGAAGAGGATCACAGGAAGGGTGGCAAGAATGAAATGTCTACCTTCAAAGCCAAAACCAATTTCACTGAGGGAAATGCTATTAAGAAAAATAAAAACTTACCAAAAAAACAAAGGCAAGGGAAATGTTACTGTTCATGCGCCCAAGGGCAAGGAATTCAAGAAATTCAATGTCTCGTGCTATCTACACCGAAAACCATGCAAATATCACTAAGGATTTTGTCACTACTACAATATTGGCTTTAACTGTCGGATGATGGTGGCGGTTAATAAGTCATTCTGTCGGATAAAAGATATCCGACACATGATTTATTTAGTGTCGGATACAACTTAATTTCTGTCGAATATAACTGACAGTAATTTCTGTCGGAAATTTACTGTCGGATTAAACCGCCAGTAATTTTGAATTTTTTAAAAAAAATATTTTTTGTATGTTATGGCGGTTTTGAAGTTCATAGTGGCGGTGATAAGCGACATAAATTGATTATTTTAGTGTTTTAGTGTTCTGACGGTTATTATTTTATTTTCTGTCGGTTATAACCGACAGAGAATGACTATTTTATTATTATTTTTACGCCAAAAGTTTTCCGTTGGGTTTGAATTCAAATTTCTTTATCTTCTTCTTCAATCCTCAATCTGCAATCATTTTCTTCTCTTCATCTTCAATCGTATTCTTCTTTTCATCTTCAATCTTTTGCTTCCATTTCATCTTCTATTTCTTTCTTCATCAAGCACTCCATCTTTTTCTTCTTTGCATCTTACAGTAGGTTTTTCATTCCTTTTGTTTCCATACTTTTAATCTTCTATTTCTTTCTTCATCAAACACTTCTTGGCTTATTTTTATTTTATGATTTGATTTTGCAGGTGCTTGATTTAGTTGGCTGACTACGTAAAGAATAAATCAACGACAGAATTCTTTAATAGTTCAGGTTTTATTTCTGAACTTCTTGATGTTTAAATTGTTTGTTTAACACACAAGATTTTTTATTTAGAGATTTTAATTTAATTAGTAAGATAAATTAGGAATATTTGTGTTTCGTTAGTTTATTTTATTTATTTAAATTAGGAATATTTGATTAGTAAGGTAAATTAGGAATATTTGATTAGTAAGGTAAATTAGGAATATTTTATTTACTTAAATTGTTATGAAGAAATTGAGATAAATATTATTTGTAAATATTTATGTTAAATTGATAATATTTAATATACCATAAATTGGTACTATTTAGTAATATAGGTATATATTATGTTAATTAATTAAATATATCACTCTAATTGCTATGAGGATATACAGAACTTAAATTTAATAAAGAATCAAGAGTGTAGATAAATATATTTTTGTTAACCTTTTGTTGTTTTGTTTTTAATTTGTTTTATTGTGATAGGTGTTGGAAATTAAATTGCAATTGTGATAGTTCGAGGTTGAAATATAGGGATTGAAATTTCTAATAGTTATGCCTACATGATAGGGATTGAAAGATTGTAGGCATCTTAGTTTCAACGTAATATTTGCTCTCGTACATTGGTAAAACATGGAAAAAAGTTGGTTGACAATAGCGCAAAATTTGGAAGCGTATACAGATGGAATTAATTTATTTTTGGATCAAGCAGTTGCAAATGGTGTTGGCCCCGATAAGTTTAGATGTCCTTGCAAAAGATGTTGTAATCGATATAGTTTTGTTAGAAAAACTATTGTCGAACATCTTGTGTTGTATGATATGGATAAAGATTACAAAAATGCTTCGTGGCGATATCATGGGGAACCTTTCATTGGAGAGCAAAATATGGGGATTGGAGGAGGTGTAGGGCCATCTACTGAAACAAGAGATCGGTTGACTGGTATTCATGATGTTCTTAATGATGTATTTGTCCAGCCATTAACAGAAGAAGGTGTTGGGCCGTCTCCTGAACCCCTTTCTGGGGAAGAGCGTCTGGAAGAACGTCTGGAAGAGGTCGAGACTTTTTTTAAGTTGCTTAAAAAGCAGATCAAGATTTGTGGCCAGGTTGTAAGGAATTTAAAAAATTGGAGGCGGTTGTAAGATTGTATCAGATCAAGTGTTTAGCAAGAATGCCGGACGGGATCTTCACCACGTTACTCGAATTAATTAAAAAAATATTGCCTGATTCTTGTTATAAGGCAAAAAAAACTTATAAATGACTTGGGTCTGACGTATGTGAAGATTGATGCGTGTCCCAATAATTGCATTATCTATTGGAAAGACACTGCAGAGTTGACTGCATGCTCAGTTTGTGGTGAATCAAGATATAAAAATGTCAATGAAGATGATGGCTCTAGAAAAAAAATTGCAGCTAAGGTTATGTGGTATTTTCCTTTAAAACCACGATCGCAGCGGTTATATATGTCGAAGCATACAGCTGAACATATGAGGTGGCACGAAACTGAACGTCCTAAAGATGAGTTTATGAGACATCATTCAGATTCTCCAGCATGGAAGCATTTGGATAATTTATATCCGGAGTTTGGATCAGAAATTCGAAATGTCCGATCAGGGTTGGCCAATGATGGATTTAATCTTTTTGGAAAAATGAGGCAAGACCATAGCACATGGCCTGTGGTGCTTTCAGTTTACAATTTACCGCCCTGGATGTGTATGAAGCAACCGAATTTGTTGTTATCTTTGTTAATACCAGGACCCCGCAGTCCCGGTAAAGAGATTGATGTGTATATGCGTCCATTGATTGATGAGTTAAATGAGTTGTGGGAGGTGGGCACTCGTACTTATGATGCGTATTCCAACCAAAATTTTACGATGAAGGCTGCCGTCTTATGGACTATAAGTGATTTTCCAGCTTATGAAATGTTATCAGGATGGAGTACACATGGATATAAAGCATGTCCACATTGCATGCATGATACAGAATCTATATATATTTGTCGGCGAGTCGTAAGATTTGCTATTTGGGGCATCGACGCTTTCTTCCTGTTGATCATAGGTTTCGAAGGCAAGCCACATCTTTTAATGGTCGGCGAGAGCATCGTAGTGCACCAAGGCAATGGACTGGTTTACAATGTCTTGAAGAACTTTGTACTCTGAGATTTACTTTTGGAAAACCAAAGAAAGATGGTTTGGTTTGGCAACGCAGAAAACGAACTGAGAGCAGTACAAGTAGTAAGAGTCAGTGGAAGAAGAAATCTATTTTTTATGAACTACCTTATTGGAGGCATTTGTTGATTAGACACAATCTCGATGTTATGCATATTGAAAAAAATATATGTGACAATGTAGTGGGAACATTGTTAGATATAGATAAAAAGTCTAAGGATGGATTGGCGGCACGTGCAGATCTTGAAATCTTGAACATAAGACATGGACAACATCCACGTAGGGAAGGAAATAGAACATTTCGACCTCCAGCATTGTTCACGTTGAAACGAGAAGAAAAAATTGCATTTTGTGAATTGTTGTCTACTATTTGGGTTCCCGATGGTTATTCATCAAATTTGTCGCGATGTGTGCATGTGAATGAACGAAAAATACATGGATTGAAAAGCCACGATTGCCATGTTTTAATGCAGCAGTTACTCCCGCTTGCAATACGTGCGGTTTTGCCTAAATCTGTTACTATGATATTATTAGAGTTGAGTGCAATTTTTAGACAATTGTGTAGCAAGAAGGAGTCCGAGGAAGGTTTCAAGCAATTGAATTCAAGAATTGCCTTGACATTATGTCAATTGGAGAAGATGTTCCCGCCTGCATTTTTTGAAGTAATGTTGCACCTCCCAGTTCACTTGGCAGATGAAGCAGCTATTGCAGGGCCTGTTCAATATAGATGGATGTATCCAATTGAACGGTAATTAGCAAATCTTTATAAAATTTGTTAATTTATCATGATAATTTTTATTAGTAATTATAATAATTTGTGTTATGTATTTTAATTATAGGTATTTGCAAACACTGAAGCGCTATGTTCGTAATAAGGGTCATCCTGAAGGTTCTATTGTCGAAGCATATTTGGTGGATGAGTGCTTATCCTTTTGTTCCATGTATCTTAGAGATGTCGAGTCTCGTCGCACTCGTAGAGGTCGAAATGAAGATGGTATTGGACGTGGAGCATCTGGTGGGTTATCAATTTTTGACTCTAAAGGATGTTATATGGGTTCAGGAGAAAATGTGGAGCTCGAGTTTAATGTTCTTGATCAATGCCATAGATACATTCTAAATAATTGTGATGAGGTCAACCCATTTAGAAGGTAAGAACGTGTATTCATACATCTTAATGTTTTATCAATTTTTCCACTTTGAAAAATTAGTTAAGCATATTTGGATCTGATTGACTAGGCAACATGAGGAATTCTTGAAAAATCAACATCATCGAGCAAGGCTGACTATGCGACAAATCAAGGAGCTAAGCAAAAAGGAATTTCCAGAATGGTTCAGGCAACATGTGAGTTAATATAACTGTCACATTATTACTTTTTTTTTTTTTTACATTTTAATTATGACGTGTTTATATTTGTCGTGTCGACTTTTATCCTTTTACGTATTACAAATTAATTCAAGATGTCATGCTAATGACATCTTGATGTCTGAAGACTTGCGTTGGCTAGCCAATTATCCTAGTAGAGTTGTGACGAAATATAAAAGTCACATTATTCATGGGTTCATATTTCATACAAAATCTGTGGATGATAAGCATAAGAATCAAAATTGTGGTGTCTTTGTACCTGCAAATGTCCCTGGTGCACTTGGGCAAGTGAATTGTTATGGCAGAGTCATAGACATGTTTGAGGTTAGATATTGTGGCCCTACCGAAGCAGGAGACAGGGGTCGTGCTGTGATGTTGTTTAAGTGCGAATGGGTTAATAGTGAAAGTCCAAGAGGTATGAAGACCGATCAATATGGATTTACTTTAGTAAACTTCAATCGATTGGGATTTAAAGAGGATCCTTTCATATTAGCTTCACAAGCATTACAAGCATTTTATGTGGAGGACACAATTGAAAAAGATTGGCATGTTGTTGTTCGAACACAGTCGAGAGATTTGTTTGACGTACGGGAGGATAATGATGCACTTGATGATTATGCCATACCTGATTTGGATGATCGTGTACTTGACAATGAAAATTTGCATACAAGGGTTGGCGTGGAAGAGACTCATTTTCACGAAGTATTACCGTTGCCTACTCAGTTCCATGACTTTGTCAATGTTGACGATGACCTAACAGAAGATGAAATGGATTAGTTTTATTATTTACATTATGCTTTTTAAGTATTAATCAGCCTATATTTAATTTTGTGTGGTGATTTTTATTTAAAATATTTTAGTTTGTGGGGCAAAATCTAAAATGGTACTTAAAAACATACGGTTTAATCAATTTCTTTTTTTTTTACTCAAGGTACTGTCGGCAAGGTTCTAAAAAACGCTAGGCGCTAGTCGGGCGGTGGGCTGGCGCCTAGCGCCTAGGCGGCTAGGCGGGGTCTAGGCGGTCTAGGCAGATTTAGGTAAATTTCTTGTATATCTTGTTAATAAGTGCATATTGACACTTACAAAAAATTATACTTGTATGAAATCCATAGATAAGATAATAAAAGAATGGCAAAATGCAAAAAGAGTATCCAAAAAGTCCAAAATTTAAAAACACATTAAGCATATATGCCATATAACCATAGTAAGGAGTATTGTAGGATGACACATGTACAACAAGTTCACAATTTAAAACCACATAAAATGCAAAATAAGAGCAAAATAAGGAAATATTAAATAATACTTGCAAAAGTGTTAAAAACTCCTATAACACTTGCAAGAATGACAAAGTTATTGTAGTATAAACGGATCTCGCAAGGTCGTTCTCGACATGGATTATTAAATAATGCGAAGCAAACCAAATTCCAATTAGTTATTGTAAAATAGAAATTTGAGATAATTGATTTTATGTCCAACTTTAATAAAAACGAACGCCTAGGACAAAGAAACTAAAAGAAAGGAAAAACATAAAAGAAACAAATAACTTAAAATAAACAAATAATAAAACAAAAAGAAAAGAAGGAAAAGGAAAAGGCTACCTGGAGGCATGGGAAAGGCGCCTCAAAAAGAAAGAAATATATGATGGGCGCAGGGTTCAAACTGGAGACCTCTGGGAGGTCATGAGGACGCGCTAACCAACACGTCCAAGTCCACACTGGTGTAACTCTTTAGCAACAGCTTCAATATATGCTAAATTACCAGCTTCATGATCATTTCAAAAAAAACCCTAGCATCTGCGTGTCTTGCCTCGAGCCCAGAGCCCCAAACGGCTCCCTGTTTCTCTATGTCAAAGCGCCCCTTTCAACAGACATGGCATGCACATGTGTCATGCATCTATGTGGTGAAGTTCTTTGGATTCCAAAATAAAGGCTAAGATGAGCCCACATTTCTAATTGCTTTTTAGAAACCCTAGGCCTCTCTAGAATATGAGAGAGATCTCTCCATAGCAGACCCCTCTCATTTCAGTCGACCCTTCCCATTTCTCTCAGACCTCTCTCTCTTTAAGTTAAAAAAATAAACAAATAGCTCTCATTTCCCTATAATGAAGAACCCTAGCCGCTCCTCATCTACCATTTTAGCTCCAATGCTTGACCCTTCTCTCTCATTTCAATACACCCACTCATCTTTAGCTGCTCACAATAGTCAATCTTCTCTACAAAAACCAAAACCAACGAGTCTTACCATGGAAATGGTGTCACATTGAAGCTCCAATCTTCCCACAGAGGTAAGCATCGCCCCTGCCATTGTTGAATATATGTCCATTTGATGATTTGAGACATAAAAAATAAGAAGACTAACACATGCTTTTTTTTTTCATTTATGTATAACTTATACAGTCTAAGGGTGAGGAACCGCCTAGCACCGCCCAAGCCGCCCAGCACCGCCGAGGCCGCCTAGGGCCGCCTAGGCGCCCGCCTAAAGCCCAGCCGATTTTTCCAACCGATTTGCAAGAAATTGCCTCGGATCACCACCGTCCAGCGCCTAGGCGGCCGCCTAGGCCGTTTTTTAGAACACTGACTGTCGGATATAACCGACACTGACTCAAGTTCCTGTCGGATATAACCGACACTAATAGAATAAAATTTTGAGCGGGAAATTTCCCGTGACTTTGTACTAAAAAAAAATTCAAGGTGACTAAAAACCGACGGAGGAAAAATTTGTGGCGGTTTTTGGATATTTGTGTCGGTTAAAACCGACACAAACCTGACATCCATTGAAAACAAATCTGACATCTATTACATACCGTTCTGACATAATAAATGCATTGTCTGTCGGATTTTATTTTTCTAGCGGATACAACCGACACCATTCTGACATCTATACCAACCTCTGACATAAATAAATGCTTTGACCGTCGGATTTTAATGTTCTGGCGGATAAAACCGACAGTACATTAAAATTTCTGTTGGTTTTTTATTTTCCTGGCGGAAAAAACCGCCAATATTTATTAGGGTTTTTTAATGTCCCTCACATTTTTACTTCAGCCGTTCTCTTCTCTCTCTCATTTTTACTGCAGCCGTTTCTGTTCCCAATCTCTTCCCAACTTCTGCTTTTCATTCCTCTTCCCAATCTCTTCCCGTTTTCATTTTTTACCTTTTTACTTATGCTTTTCATTCTTCTTCCCAATCTCTTCCCGTTTCTTCCCAATCTCTTCCCGTTTTCATTTTTCACTGTATCTTCCAAGCCAATACAATGAATCAAACCGAGCGGAAACCTAACTTAGTTGATTGAAAATTTCATGTGCTAAGTTCAATAGGAAGACTAGTTGGGTTTGATTCAAGAGTTAAACACACATCAACCCATTCCTATGATACATGTGTGTGTTTTGCTGAAGAGTAAGGTTATGTATTACATTTAATGATATTGATATCTTGTTATCAAGAGGAATATGGCAGAATATTCTTAATCAATATGGTAACCTATACAGGAGTAAATGTGGGCATTTATGAGAATTGAGATGGTTAAATTTTCTAAAGTATCTATGAATCCGGGATTTGTCCAAGACAAAAACATATGAATAGACGTGTGTCAGAAAGATATGTGTGTAACATATTATCTCGTTTTACTCTATAAGGTGAATAGTTCAATGTCTTCTATACACATTGACCATATAAATCCGATATGTTTTCAATAGAGTAAGCTCAAGTCTAAAAAAAGACACTTCACCTGATGCGTATCATTTCTACTGTTCTCTTAGGAAACGTTATTCATTTGCATAAATGTGGGGGATTGATAAGCATTTGAATGAAATTTGAACTTAAATGTGTGGTTTTTTTGTGTTTAAGAACAAATGTTTGAGTTGAAAGTTCAACCTTGGAAAGGCTCAAGAGTATTTGGAGCAAATAACGAATGTGAAACATAAAGTCCGATTTTTGTTACAAAACTTTAAATACATTTTTGGCCTAGTAAACAACCTAGGATGGTCAAAATCCATCATACGTCATGGCATAGCGATGAGTATTACTTGTGGTGTTGTTTCCTTTTCATAAAGGTATCACGAACCCAATTCGGAGTTCGGACGACAAGGTTACAAATTCCCGTTACATCATTTTTTTCGGATTATGACATTAATTAGTTAAACGTTTATTTAGGGATTAATTAAATTATTTTTAAACTTACAAACTGTTTGAAACAATTGTATATCTTTGAATTTGAATCAAACAGTTATACCTGTTGTGAAGAGGCACCAGACTGCCTATATATTTCAAACGAGCAATTCATTTAAAACCTCAATTTTGCAACCCTTATTCATACAACCTTCTTGGGAGAGAAACACACAGAAGTTCGCCACAATCAAAATTTCGGTGTTGAAACTTTGATTATAGATAGTTGAATCTTGGTGGCAAGATTGACATTAGGCTCTAGTCGGGCGCCAGGTTAGGGCCTAGCGCCTAGGCGGTTAAGGCCATCTCCAACCGAAGGGTCCAGAGGGCCGAAAATGGCCCTAAAACTGTCTCCAACCGAGGGCTAGGCCAAAGGGCTCTGGAATCTGGGAGGGTCCCAAGGAATCGGAGAGGGCTGGAGGGCTAGCTATTTTTTTTTTTAATGTTTTCCTGTTGCTGTCGGTTATAACCGACAGCATTAAAGAAGGATTTTTTAATACTGTCGGTTATAACCGACAGTAATAGACAAACCACCGCAAATTTTTTTTTTTAATTTTCTATTGCTGTCGGTTACAACCGACAGCACTAGTTTGAATTTTTTTTGAATGTAACGGCTAGCTCAGCTAGCCGTTGTGCTTCTTTGTTTGTTTTTTTTTTTTTTTTTTTTTTTTTTTAAATTGCAGCTGTTTGTTGCGTTTGTGTTTTTTTTTTTTTTTAATTTAAACAGTCTCAATATTTCCTTCTTTAACATTTCCTTCTCAATTTTTCCTTCTCAATTTTTTTCAATATTTCTCAATATTTCCTTCTTTAATATTTCCTTCTCAATTTTTCCTTCTCAATTTTTTTCAATATATTTCTCAATATTTCCTTCAATAAATTTTCCAATATTTCCTTCATCTATAATATTTGTTTCAATTTTTCAATAATTTCCTTCAATATTTTTTTTCAATTCTATTTTTTTCCTATAACTTCCTAGGCCATTATACAACATTAAATTAAATTAAGTAACATGAAACAACATTAAACAATATGAAACAACATTAAATAACATTAACCAACATAAAAATTATACAACATAAAAAAAATAAGTTATGTTTGGATTTGAATTTAAATTGTAGCTTTAAAATAATAAATTATGTTTGGCCCTATGGCCATTTGGCCCTCGGTTGGAGACGGTTTTTTGTGACAGGGCTAAAACGAGCCCTCTGGCCCTCTGGCCCTCGGTTGGAGACGGAAGCAAATATGGCCCTGTACTGTTCATTAAAATATTAATATCTTGGAGAATCTTGGAGGTTTGAGCGCTCTGGCCAGCCATCGGTTGGAGATGGCCTAAGTGGGGCCTAGGCAGGCGCCAAGGCAAACTAGGTGGATTTAAGTAAATCTATTATATTTCCCATAAATAAGTGTCTGTTTATACTCAATATATATATAATTTGATCATAAACTACAAAATAGTATGACATATATATATTATGAAGTATTGGAATATAATGAAAACATGGGGAACAAGCATATAATGTGCGTTCATTTAAGTATTCAAAAAGTCTCTTACAATTTATTGAAAAAAAATAAAATGCAAATTGAAAGTTATCTATTTTCTGTCTAAGTGAGTTGCAGCCTAAGTAGATCTGGGCGGGCGCCTCAATAGGTGTAGGTGTCATTTCTTAATTTTCAAACGCCTAGACATTAATCGAGGCGGTAGCCAGCCGCTTAGCGCCTAAACGGGACTAGACAGCGTTAGGCGGGGATTTTTAGAACAGTGCCTGGTGGAACAAACACCTGCAGAATTACAAGCATTGAGTAGGGACGAAATTATGTTTCAACGACATTGCAAATCCACAAGCCCCTATCTACAACTCTCTGTTAGTTCATTGTGTTTCATATTTTATTCTTAGTGATTATATGCATATCTATTTCGTTGGATAATATATTGTATTGGATTTTATTCTTGTATTAATTTAATAATATTGATTATTGTTGGGCCAATAATTATGTCCAACAACTGTAAAAGAAAGTGGTGATGCGAGTGGCGACGAATTAGTCAAGACTACCAAATTTATACCTTCGTTAATTAGAAGGGCAATTGCAAAATATCAATCCCCCCCCCCCCGGTAGTAGGTTTAATAATGGTGAAAGAAAATTTTATAATTAGTTTATTAGTACCAGGTTTCCTTAGATGTGACATTACTTGATTTGATTTGGGAAACACGTTTTTACCAACATGCCTGCATGCATTACTGTACTTTATAATTTATAACTAGTATTAGGTTTTTAGATATGATCTTATTATATTTGATTTTTACAAGAATATTTTAGGGATATGCTATCCATACACCTCATTTTACTTCTTACATATCCCTTGTTAATTTTTATCCGTTAATTTTCTTCAATTCATCCGATTTGATGGTCGAAAATTAGAAGAATGTGTGAAAAATAAATGAGTTGTGTGAATATCACATCTTATATTTTATTATTAGTACCAGATATACTTAAGATATGATCTTGTTTGATTTGATTTGTGAAACACGTTTATATCAACACGCCTGCATGCCTTACATTACTTTATAAATTATAAAGTATTAGGTCTATTAATTAGTATGATCTTGTTTGATTTGATTTGTGAAACATGTTAGTATCTATGTCCCCATAATTCTTTTTTGAGTAAATTATAGCAATGATTCTTCAACTTTAACTCAATTGGAGTAATCGTTCCTGAACTAAAATTCTATTACTATTGGTCTTTCAACTAATCAAAACGTATAACTGTGGTTCTTTTCGCCAAATCCATTAGAACTTCCGTCAAAATGAGTCATACGTCATGCATGTGAGGCTAAATTAAGGGGCAAATATGAAAAATCAAATAAGAAAAATTGTATTAATAGTCCCTCAACTTTAATTGAACTGAGAAAATGGTCCCTCAACTTTAACCCAATTGGAGCAATGATTTCTCAACTTTAATTCAACTATGAGGTTTGTGTAAAAAATAGCAAAATTTGTATTATATGTAATTACTAAATTGCCCATAATTTTATTCTTGTTCAATATTGATGAGGGTAGAGTAGTAATTTTATAAAATTTTCGTTGACAAATATGATTCTATTAATAGCCAGCTTAGATGAATAATATATAAATTCAAAAGGCAAAAAAGTTGAATAATTCATAATCCAAGACATACTTCTCATTATTTAGGATTAAAAAATAATAATTCATTTAAAAAATTATTCAAACTAAAAGATAAAATCCAGGGCAGTTTTTTCCTTTTATTTCTTTAATTTTTTTAAATGAAAAGTTTTACAAAAATAAAAAATACAAGTAAGAAAAAGATGTAAAAGAGGTAATATACCTATATAGAATAGATATAGATTAATTTCACAGCACCAGATGCTCTCCCTACAATATTTTATACTATGATTTCAAATAGTAGCTAAAGATCGCGGCCACGTGCCGTACTTTTCCTTCTCTCCTGACCTCTTTACGTATTGAAAAAATCGGTTTGATGTTTCTGTTCTTAAACCACTATCTTAATTAGGATTTATTGCCTCATGACATCTTCCTCATCTATATGGTTTGCTGCCTTACGGTATCTTATGCAGAGCCGGTCCTGAGATTTTAGCGCCTTGTGCGAAAGTGAATTGGAGACCCTAAAAAGTAACAAGAATTTTATTTTTTTATTTTTTTTGTTCAAAATAATAATTTTAGTTTTCAATTGAGCTTCATAAATTCTAATAGCACAAACAAATTTAACAAATCAACAAGTGGAAAGGTGACGTATTGTTTTTCCTTAACCATTTAGTGGAAGCTTATGCATTTAATAAAAATATAAAAAGAAAAAAATGATGGAGATGAGTTTTGAACCAATTCCCTAGGGCAATGTAAAGAAGCAATAATTCCACTTGCGCTAAGACTCAAGTTTGTAATATTTTACATTTATTATTATATATACGTATATGCATGCAAAATTGAAAATCCGGGGGCCCTTCCAATTTGGGGGCCCTGTGCGGTAGCACCACTTGCACCCCTTCAGCGCCGGTCCTGATCTTCTGGCAATCTTCTAAACTTACCATTTAATTCCTGCATCTGTGGTATCTAATGGCAATCTTCTCAACTTTGGTGGAAAATAAAGTACAATATCGATGTTGATATAAATACCCGTTACAAATGCATTTGTGATCTTGAGTTACAAATTATTCTGACCTAGTCCTAAACAAAAAAATAAAATAAAAATAATTAAACCATGATCTCCCACCACTTTCTCTTCTCGCTCAACTTGTTTTCGCATCCCTCAAAGACAGATCTAAACTCAGTGAAAGAGTGTTTGAGGTTTGCAAGGTAGCTCCAAAACCAAGCTGCACGAGACTCATCCACGCGCAGCACCACCGAACCTTCCTCTGACCTAGCTATTCTTCCATCAATTGGAATACATCATCAAATTATTGCCCAACAACTGTAAAAGAAAGTGGTGATGTGAGTGGCGACGAATTATTAAAGATTACCAAATTATTTATACCTTGGTTAATTTAAAGGGCAATTGAACCATTTCAATCATTATATATGACAGTACCCCGCATTGGTAGTAGGTTTAATAATGTTGAAAGAAAATTTTATCATTAGATTATTGGTATTAGGTTTACTTAGATGTGATCTTACTTGATTTGATTTGGGAAATACGTTTGTATCAGCGTGCCTGCATGCATTACATTACTTTATAATTTATAATTATTATTAGGTTTACATAGATATGATCTTATTTTATTTAATTTTTAAAATAAAATTTTGTTATTAGTTTATTAGTAATAGGTTTACTTAGATATGATCTTGTTTGATTTGATTTGTGAAACACGTTTGTATCAACATGCCGGCATGATTACTTCACTTTATAATTTACAATTAGTTCTAGATTTGCTTAGATATGATCTTATTTGATTTGATTTTTAAAAGAGAATTTTATTATTAGTTTATTAGTACTAAATTTACTTAATTATGATCTTTTTTTATTTGATTTGTGAAACACGTTTGTATCAGCATGCCTGCATGCCTTATATTACTTTATAATTTATAAGTATTAGGTTTATTAATTAGATATGATCTTATTTTGTTTGATTTTTAAGACACTACCCCGTAGTGGTAATAGGTTTAATTATTTTGAAAGTTATAATATTATTGCTCAATTAGTTTAGGTTTACTTAGACGTGAGTCATGTGACCATATTTTATTTGATTCGTCAAACAGTTTAGTATCTACATGCATGCCTCTATGCATCAACTTGCTCAAAAACGTGTTTATCCTTGTGTCTTGCGAAATAAGCATAGTTATTCTTAGCGAAGTTTCTCAGATTTCACCTACTGTCCCGGAATAGGATGATGATGGCACCATTTCTCCGTTAATCTAGATCAACTTGAAGCTGTTGAGTCCATGACCGAACTTCTAAAGTAACTGTATTTTGATCTGCCTTACTCCGACGATCCTGAAAAATAATGGTCTCAGAATATGTATACTAAATGAATTGGGGGAAGGGGAAGAGAGTGATGAAGTAAGCTTGAAGATCAACCAACAAATTAGGTTACGTGTCTAAGCTGCCAGCTACAATTCAAGAAATGAAATTGCAGCTAGGATGCAAGTAAATCTAAATCTACCACAGCTACTAAAATTCAATTTGAAATAAATGTACAGCATCAAATGTCTTATAGTATGGCTTTAGTACACTAACTAGAACACAACAACTATTATGGATATTTTAAATTAATTTTTTTTTTTATTTCTTCCGATGCGATTCGGCTTCAGATGACCAAAACTGAAACCAAATTGTTTTCCCTATTGCAGTTCAGTTTCAAACCAAAACTATTTTAAAATCTCAAAAATTGAGCCGTTTGGTGCAGTTTGATTTGATTTGTGTTTCGGTTTCGGTTCCTAGTTTCAAATGCCCACCCCTAGCTCGTAGTGGTAGTAGGTTTAATTATTTTGAAAGTTGTAATATTATTGGTTAATTAGTATTAGGTTTACTTAGATCTGAATCGCGACTGTTTTTTATTTGATTTGTGAAACACGTTAGTATCAACATGCATGCCTCCACGCATCAACTTGCACAAACACGTTATAATTTGAGAAGAAACCAAAAAGTAAAAATATGAAAGGTTTATTTATTTATTTATTTATATTTATTTATTAGACATTAATTGAGAACGACGGGTCTTTGTTTCGTTTTCTTTTTTGAACGATGGGGAATATATTGCTTTTAATTCTCGACTATTTGTCTTTCAATTAGGATGTCACATCCCGGCTCGGACCCCACTACATTACGGGCCCGACTCTGCCGTAGTACGATATTGTTCGCTTTGGGTCCCCGGCCATGCCCTCACAGTTTTGTTTCTGGGAACTCATACGAGAACTTCCCAGTGGGTCACCTAGCATGAGGCCTTTTGGAAGCTCACTGGCTTCGGGTTCCATTAGAACTCCGAAGTTAAGTGAGTTCGCGTGAGAGCAATCCTATGATGGGTGGCCCACTAGGAAGTTCTCGTATGAGTTCCCAGAAACAATACTGTGAGGGCGTGGCCAGGGCCCAAAGCGGACAATATCGTGCTACGGTGGAGTCGAGCCCAAGATGTGGTGGGGGCCCGAGCCGGGATGTGACAATTTGGTATCAGAGCCAATCCCTGGCCGGAAGTGTGCCGACGAGGACGTCGGGCCCCTAAGGGGGGTGGATTGTAAGATCCCACATCGCCCATGGGTGTCGATCCTATAAGCCTTATATATATATATTCTCATCTCTACATAGCACGAGGCCTTTTGGGAGCTCACTGGCTTCGGGTTCCATCGGAACTCCGAAGTTAAGCGAGTTCGCGCGAGAGCAATCCTATGATGGGTGACCCACTGGGAAGTTCTCGTGTGAGTTCCCAAAACAAAACCGTGAGGGCGTGGCCGGGGCCCAAAGCGGACAATATCGTGCTACGGCGGAGTCGAGCTCGGAATGTGGTGGGGACCCGGGTCGGGATGTGACAGATGTAGTGTGAATCAGTGCAGCTTTATAATGTTATTACTTATAGAAAGATTCCTAGCCACAATTTGATTGTTTCGGTTTTAAGGATGCTCTTTCCTATGTTGTCATACATAATAATTACCATTTGTATTATTTTTGCAGGATATTATTGTGAAGCTATTGCTAAACCGATAATGAGGAATGGGAGTAGGATAGGATTATTGTATAATATAATACTTTGTATAACCACTGTACATGTACATGATATTACTAATCAAAGTAGCATTATTAGAAATTATTTTGTGTGTTTTCAAGCATTTATTATATTTTTTTTATAAATTAAAATTCTCTCCCGACAAAGCTAATTTTGTCGGTACAGTAAGGCAGTGCCAACAAAATATCTTTTCCGAACAAACACATCTTGTTGGCAAAACAGTGCATTTTGTAGGCTTAAAATCCTTTTCTGACAGAATTTTTTGTTGGGGTTTAAGAATGCCGACGAAATATGTTTGTCGGGAAAGAACCAATTCATAGCCGACGAAATGTTGAATTTTGTCGGCTAGAGTCTTGCACGACATGCTTTGCATGACAAAATGGCCGACAAATTTTTTCGTCGTGAGTCTTTACCGACAAATTTTGACTTTTGCCGACAAATTCATTTTGTCGGTAAAGTCAAAATTTCTAGTAGTGTAATAAATATATATTTCAATTTCACAAGTTCACAGTTTCCTGACATATTTGACATTAATTAGAATCTGAACTACAATAAATATTCTATATCATTTTCGGAATTCCATTCGTCATCGTCAAAAAGTATGTAACCATCGTCATTTGTGCCCTCAAGTGCATTGTATCGGGGCAGATTATCAAGGTCAATTGTAATTGAATCTATCCGTATTTCGATTTTAGTAACTCCAGCTACCTCAATCCATTCTTGGACAACATAAGTATTTGAAGTATTTTCGTACCAATCTCTATCAAAGATGAGAGTTGTTGGTCAACGACATTGTTGTCGTCGTCATCATTATCTAGGTCATGGATATCATACACGTTCTTATGGTCAATCTTCTGAGTAACGTTCTAACCACTCCCCGCCTTAGGGCCATCTAGATAGAAAATAAGTTTCGCCATAGTTCCTAAAATGTAAGAATCAGTATCATGCCAACATCTATTAGTAAACAATTGCCTCGCTTAACACTCACATTCCTATGTGGGTTTGTATCAAACCAGCGACACTTAAACATGATCACTTGACAATGGTCTTTGTAAAGTAGTTGTACTAAACTTATTAGTTTGCCATAGAAATCAATGTCTACCATGTTGCCTGCACCGGGACAAGGACCCCGTTATTTTGAGTTCACATGACAACCTGAGTACAATTCAGCGCGAAATGATCTGATAGCCAAGTTATATAATTCTTCTATGTAGGAAGGCGAATTCAGTTCCTTCAATTTCTTAACCTAATATAATTCAAAAAGTTTCTTGTTAATTTAACAAAATTCAAAGACAACGAGGAAATTCGTAAAATGATGCTCAATACAAAACACAAAACTTCCATATTCACAAAACTAACGAGGGAACAATTCACGATACTACTTGACATAAATTTGAAGGATGTTCAAAGAAAATTTTGTTAATAGGTATTTATATGTCCAACAACTGTAAAAGAACGTAAAAATAATTGGCGACAAATTAGTTGAGATTACCAAATTATTGATTTATACAGGATGGCCCCACAAATAAATGTGGGTTTATTTGAAAGCTGTAATATTATTTGTTTATTAGTATTAGGTTTAATTAGATATGAGGATAATGTTAGGGAGGTCAAATTTTTAAATCAAATTTGCAAACAAATGATGTGTCACCAAGAGAAAATAAGCACGCTAACAAACACTTAAGTGCAATCCAATCATCAACATCCATATCATTTTCTTTATAAAATTTGGTTCAAAAATTTGATCTCCCTACCATTACCATAGATGTGGTCTTACTTGATGTGTGAAACACGTTAATTTATTTACATGTCTGCATGGATCGACTTGCGCAAACATATTATTACAATTTAAGAAGAAAAGTTTTCCTTAGACTATTATATCTCCTCACTTACGATTAATAAATTTTTTATCGTCCGAACATAATAATTAGAAACTCTCTTTACTATCATCAAAAGATCATATATGGAAAAAAAAAATTAATTTAGAGGTCGTTTAGTCATCCATACATATAACAAGTAGCATCCTCATGAACCGTCCGTCCATTTATTTTATGCATATGAATGACTAAAAAAAAAATCTCAAAATAGAATAATATTTTTGTAGATAGAATAATTGCTTGCAAATATAATCTATAGATGATGATAAAAACGGTTATGATTCTAATGGTAAAGATTCGTTAATCGTAAGTGAAGGAACAAGTAAGTCCTCAATGTGGGGGACAAAAGAATTATTCTAATTAATGCGATAATACTTGCATTTCCCTCATGGGGGATGAGCTCATTCGTCCTTACGATAACGTGTATTTGACCGGACAAATTTCATAATCATAACCCTTCAATTTTTTAATTTTCATTGAAGATCACCCCTACAAAAAATCATTTCATCGGAGATTTAGCTATTCAAATGTATAGAAGAAATTGATGGTGTAGGTACTAAATAACATATTTATGTATAACCGTCTATTTATTTGATACGTGTGGACGATTAAACAATCTCCAATTCGAATAATTTTTTATAGCATTGATCTTCAAATGAAATTAATAAATATCGTTAATTTATTGGGAAAATAACTCATAGAGTGTACTTTTAATACTTAATTATATATTGAGACAACACTTTTTAAACATTTTAAATAGAGACAAAAGTTAATACATATGTAAGATGACATCATTAGTGTATTTTTTTTGGAGTTTAACTTACAAAAATACCCTTATATTTGAAAAGGTGAAGGTGTATAAACCCTAGCTAGGTGAGTGAGTGGAGGCGCAAGAAGAGAGCAGGGCCGGTCTAGAGATTTTTGAGGCTCGAAGCGACGCCAAAAAACGTGCCCTCACTTTATATAAAAAAATATTTGTTTTCACATGTAAGACATCGATAAAATTATACTTAGAAAAACACTACAAATTTTATAATTTAGAAACATAGAAAAACTAATTTATTTTGTATCATGAGAAGGAAACAAAAAAATTCCAGGTTTACAAGTAGATAGATATGAGTTTTGTTTTCCATCTGAACTTTTAAAGTGTTTTTGTATAAATTTTGAGGTGTTTTTTCTTATTTACTAACCTTGTCAATATGGGACTAAAAAATAATGATGTTTTTGAGTGTTTAATTGATATGTATAAGTAATAAATGGGTACTAAATTAAAATTTGGGAGTTTTAACGAAAAGCCCGTGGTACTGTTCACTTTAACGAAAAACCACATTTTTACACTAAAAAGTCAAACCTGGTACTATTCACTTTACCCTTTATTTTGTCCTTATCGTTAAAACTCAAAGTTTTCAAGCCCTTTTCATTAGTTTTCCTTTAAAATTTTTGATGACATGTTATATAATTTGCAAATTTGGTCTAAAAATGTGGTCAACGCATTACTCTTCGTTGAAGATTAGACTTGAATTGGAACAAATGTTTAAAATAACAACCTACATAGCTACTAGCTACCAATTAAAAATAAATTAACAACCAAACAAAAATTCGTAAAAATTGAAAAGAATAAACATGCACTTAGCATTTCGAACTTCGAACCTCTCGTTAATTTTAAACAACAAAAACCATTGATTCTAATTAAACTTCTTGAACATTTAGCCAAATTTTATATTATATATTAATACTCTTATGAAAAGAAATTTGTAAAAATTGAAAAGTACATAAGCACACATGGTGTTTTGAACCCAAGACCTCATTATTAATTTCAAACAACAAAACCACTGGTTCTAGTTAAATTTATTTGTCATTGAACCAAATTTTATAAATTTATATTCTAATGAAAACATATATAAATATACTACCTTAATAATTTTGGTGCCCCTAATTATTTGGGGCCCCGAACAGTCGCCCTGCTGGCACTGACCTTGGGCCGGCCCTGGAAGAGAGGCGTCAGCGCCGGTCACGGTATAGGCAAGCATCTCAAACATCTTGGAGGTCACGATAACGCCGGAGGCATGCACCACCACCATATCTGGGGTTTCAATAAAGTCGGTATGACATACTTTCACAAGCTCCGCATCAAGTTTTATTGCCCATCGTCAACGTCGACAAGCTCTCGTGTTGCCGCAGCACCAACCCGCTGCTGAGATCTCCATCATCCTCTGCTACTTCCAAGGAGATAGAGTTGGAGATCGAACAGACCGATGAGGGGGAGGATGTGCAGAAATCGGTTCCGGATGGAGCGATGCAGGTTGGAGAGAAAGTAGCAATCTACCATCTTTGAATTTTCAGTTGGGATGGCTCTTCACCTCGAAAAGTGTGGCTTTATATCAATTAGCTAAAAATTCATCTGAGTTTTTGGGTTTTTTTTTTCTGTTCAATATTGTATGACTTGTGTTAAATTTTGATGATTTTTTTAGATGGGTTTCTAATTGGTGGTGTAGGCAGCGTTCGAGGTGATAAAGACTGTAGTGGACCAATTCTGGAGCAGTACAGAATTGAAAGATATTCATGAGAAGAAGGATAGAGTGGACGATGGAATGCTGGATAGTGCTCTATGCACGGGTAATTTAAAAGTGATATAGTATTATATATTTATATACAAGTGATCTTAAACCTATGTAATTAGTTAGCTTTTGTTAACTACATTGCAAAAGATGAAATTGGTACAGAGGAAGAGGAAGACGATAGAGAGAAACAAAAGAGATTGTATTGATTGATTAGAGAAAATGTATACAACTGAACTTAAGGAAATGATAGCTATACAATCCCTTATATAGCCATATAACCTAATTACAATAATACGCTTCTAACTATACTAACAAACTCCACTACTGAAATAGTGCCATGTGGCATTTCTGTTATTACCAAACATTTCTGTTATTACTCCCCCCTCAAATTGAACTTGGTGTAGCCAAGTGAAGTTTGAACGAGCTAGAACTCTGAAACTGATCTGAAACAGATCTGGAACTGCTAGACGTTTTGAATGCATGACAAAGGTTGTGGTGAAGCCTGGGATTTGGTAGGAGGACCATGTGACTGAGAGATCCGAGTTTTCCAATAGGGACATGCTTAATGGTACATAAGTTGGAGAAAGATTTGATGAAGTCACTGAGCTTAGAGAAGCCAATGCGCGAATGATCAAGTTCTAAGCCAACAGATGCCCTGAAATCACTTTTCAGAGAGGAGAAAGCATATTCTCCAACCATGGGCTTTGGCAGACGTTGTAAGAAGCGAGGAAACCACTTCTTGAAAGCCATACAAGCATGCTTTTATCCTTGAGAGCTCAATAGATCAACCCATGAGGCTCGCTGAAATGTATGTTGCTGCTGAAAAATGCTCTGCACAATACAGTTTTTAATCCTAGTCTGTTGAACTAACTAAAACTTTACAGAGACTGGCACCAAATCAACTAAGGAGAATGACATTCCAAGAAACCAAATCAACCAAGGAGAATGACACTCCAAGAAACCAAAATTAACCAAGGAGAATGACACTCCTGAGATCTTCATCTTCCTAAATCTTCCCAGAGACTAACACCAAAATTAACCAAGGAGAAAGACAGTCTAAGAAATCAAATCAACCAAGGAGATTGACACTCCTGATCGGCTCCACCATATCATTAGAATACAATCAATCATCTATAAAATCAAGAAACTAACAAAATTTTTTTTATATCAATGATGAATTTGAGGGAAACTAGATAACAGACTATCAGACAATAAACAGCAACTCTAGACAATCAAGAAACACAAATCACCAGACACTGGTTTTACAATTGAACCTTGTCCCCCAGATCACCAGATCATCAGAATCGCAGAAACTCCTTCGTCCAAAAAAAAAATTATCTTGGCAAATAATCAAGAAACTATATTTCATTATTCTTCAACTAATGTCAATGGCCTTCACAAGTAATCATGTATAAAATCTCACACTTTATCTTATGCGGCAATTCCACAAACACAATGTATGCATAAAGAAGATGACAGATACAAGAAACAACCTGACAGAGTCCAAGATCCCACTTTCCAATCAGCAACGCATAAGAGAAAGAATGACCACTGAATCGAGATTTGCACAGCAGAAAGAAGATGGATCTCGGCACCGTAATCTTTTGACGACCTAGATTGTGGAAGCCCAGACGAAAAATCAACCAAGAAGTTACATGACCATTGCGAAAGCACCAAAGAAACTCTAATGAAAAAAAAAAAAACGTTGAAAACGTCGAAATCTAATGAAAAACGGAACCACCAGAATCCATGGCGTGAGCCTGGTGGCTCTGATACCATGTTAACTACATTGCAAAAGATGAAGTTGGTACAGAGGAAGAGGAAGACGATAGAGAGAAACAAAAGAGATTGTATTGATTGATTAGAGAAAATGTTACAACTGAACTTAAGAAAATGATAGCTATACAATCCCTTATATAGCCATATAACCTAATTACAATAATACCCTTCTAACTATACTAACAAACTCCACTACTGAAATAGTGCCATGTGGCATTTCTGTTATTACTAAACATTTATGTTATTACTTTTTCATATATACTTGTAATTACATAAATAACTAGTTAATTAATTATATGAAGTCCACCTTAATTTTTCACGTCAGAAGTTAAAGGCCATGTGACCTCTACACTGTTTGAGTTGTCTTTTTTAACAAAGGGTACTATTGCCAAAATAATCTCATGATAAGTATAAGAAGTATCGGAAGAAATTCATGAGAAGAAGGATAGGGTGGAGGATGGAAATTCTAAATGAGTACTTTATACACGGGTAATTTATACGGTTGTTTCATTTAATGATTGAGAAAAAGGTTGTCTCTTTTGTATTATTTGTACTTGTTTGCGAAGTCTTGAAGCGTGCATATATATATATTTTTTAATCTTTACATTAAGAGATACTTCGTGGTTGTTTTCTAAATTTAAAAAAAAAAAATCTTTACAAAAATGATCGACGATTGATTAAACTGATTTTGCGAAAATGATCGAGAACAGGTTGAAATGATTAAGAAAAAATGGTTGAAGACATGTCAAATTGATTCTGCAAAAATGGTCAAGGACATATTGAACTGATTATGCAAAAATGATTGAAAATTGGTTGAACTGATTCTGCAAAAATGATCGAGGACGGGTTGAACTGATTCTGAAAAAATAGTCGAGGTCAGGTTGAACTGGTTTTGCAAAAATGGTTGAAGACGGGTTGAATTGATTATGCAAAAATGGTCAAAGACTGATTGAACTAATTATGCCAAAATGATCAATGACAAGTTGAACTGATTCTGTAAAAATAGGCGAATACGGGTTGAACTGATTATGCAAAAATGGGCGAAGACGGGTTGAACTGATTCTATAAAAATGGTTGAGGACGGGTTGAACTGATTTTGTAAAAATGGTTAAGGACAGGTTGAACCGATTCTAGTAATAAATAATACAAATTGATTTTGCATAACAATGGTTCTATCCCTCGTCTCCCTGAGACTCCCTTGGCTCTATCCGCGATCACCCTACATGGGGATAAATTTTTAGTTGTGACGGGAATATTGATGGTACACCACTTGTTTTTATGTAAGTGGTGAGAAATTTTATTTTTTAAGTTATTAACTTTTTAACACACATATCGCATCGTTTATATAACGATACGTGGTATACCACATCGTGCGACGGTCACACTGAAAAATCTCTCCTATATGGAACCCAAGTATTATCTTAATTAATGAATTTTTTCATTAAAAAAAAAAAGAATTTGGGGCCTTTATATTGAGGACCACAGCTTTGTTAAATTATTATGATCAAACTCAAAGTTTGGACGGTCGAGCAAAAGATGGCTTCAAAGATCAATGTCCAAGTAATTCACAAAGAAACAATTAAGCCATCCTCTCCAACCCCTCACCACCTTAGAAATTTGCGCCTGTCTGTTCTTGATCAGTTTCAACCTGATATATATGTCGCAATAATTCTCGTCTATCAAAGTAGTGAGGAGATCAAATCCGACCATCATTCTTTGGTTGCCGAGAAATCTAAGCTTTTAAAGACATCGTTATCCAAGGCCCTCAGTAAATTCTACCCCTTTGCAGGGGAGATGGAATACAATGTCTCAATCAGCTGCAATGACAGTGGAGCCGCATTTCTTGAAGCCCAGGTCAACTGTCCCATATCCAAGATTTTGGAAAACTCCGATTGTGCGCTCCTACAACAATTGATTCCAATTCCTCCAATTTCCAAACAAGCAGAAGCAGGCCATCTTCTACTTGTCCAGGCCAACGTATTTGAATGTGGTGGATTGGCAATTGGCGTTTGCTGTTCGCACAAGGTCTCTGATGCCTCAACACTCAGCACATTCATCCAAAGCTGGGCTGAAATTGCCTGCCGCTCAGCCATCACTACTGATCTTGCAGAATTCGGTGTTGCATCTACTCTATTCCCACCCCATGATTATTTCAACTCACAACAGTCTACCTGGTCAGGTTCTAAAGCCAAGTGTGTGAGAAAGGTATTGGTGTTTGCTGCCTCAAAGATTGTTGCCCTGAAAGCCAAAGCTGCTAGTGACACGGTGCCAAATCCTACACGTGTGGAAGCAGTGTCGGCGCTCATTTGGAAATGCATAATGGAAGCATCAAGGTTGAACTTGGGTTACGCAAGGCTATCCTCATGGCGTCAAGCTGTGAACATGAGGAAAATAGTGGTGGAGCCCTTGGCAAAAAAGTTATTGGGAAATTTTGTGTGGTACTCTACAGCAAAGATTCAAGAAGTTAGTGAAGCTGGTAATTTTCAAATTTTGGTAGCAAAATTGAGGAAGAGCGTTGAGGAAATTAAGGTAAATCATTCCAATGGAATTACTGGGGAGGATATAATTCAATTTTTCAAAGAGTATGATAAGTTCAGTGAAAAGGATGATATGGATAACTATTATTCCACCAGTTGGTGCGCTTTTCCCTTCCACTCAACCAATTTTGGATGGGGAACGCCATCATGCATACGTCTCCCTGGTAATCTACATGTCAAAAACCTGATCTTGTTGAAGGATGTAAATGACGGCATTGGCATTGAAGCGCACGTGACATTGAAAGAAGAAGAAATGGCCATGTTTGAAACCAACCAGGAGCTTCTTGCATATGCTTCTCTGACTTCGAGTTCAAGTGTCAATGTGTAATTCTTCATATTTCACTAGAAGGAATGAGAGATCCAAATTATGTCACTCTTCCAACCGTAGGAAGAGATAAAACTAGACTCAGAGCTAGTTGCAGTGTTATTGTGCTTTTAATTAGCATGGATGCATACTTGTTTGTTGTCTGGCCTCTCTTTCTTTGCTTTTAATTACTGGTCATCGTTAGGCTTCATGTCCTTGTGACAGATTGTAATTTTCACCTTTTTAATAAATAAATTTACCTCGATGTCATTCTCATGGTAGCTATGAATTTACCTCTCTCCAACCTAGCTCTCTCCAATCTTTTATCTATGAGAGGTCGGAAATTGTTGAAATGGCGCCGTACCATTAAAAAAAAATTGTCGTCTCGCTCAACTTTGAGAATATACAATATAGTTAATATATGTGGGGACAAAAATAATTTAGAAAATCCTAGAACTAATGCGTAAATTTTTATTCGTACTAATGAGAATGCCCTCATTAATTGGCTAGGCTCACATTCATTTCACGCAATTCAACCAACAAAAAAGACTCGAGCTGACTACAACTTCTCAAAGCTGCTCTACTCTTGACAAGGAGATAAGTGAAGGGATTTAAAGATAGAATTAATAACTAATTCATACCTTTGAGCTTTCCAACCATAGCAAATGGCCTAGTGATAAGGGCACGGATTTCAGCTCCTAAAATACAAAAAAAAGGGAGGTCCCAGGTACGAAGCTCTAACTTGGTGGTCTGCTTGACTGTGGCCAGGGAATGGCTAAAATGCCTATGTGAATCTTTCCAGCACTCTGAAAGGGTGGATTATTACTGTAGCTTGCCACCACTTATCCCACTTTTTTTTTTTAAAATTAAAAAAATAAAATTACCTTTAAGCTTTCCTAATTGAAGACATATTACTTTATTCAAGGAAAACAATCAAATTCAATCACAAATTCTCCAAAGATAATTCTTAAATATTATTATTTATTTATTAGAGAGAGGATTCTCTCTCCTCGTAATATCTCTCCCCTTCTCTCTTCCTATTTGAACGGTTACCATTAAGCCACATCAACATTTTATATTAATTTTTTATTTAGACAATAAGACAAAAAATAAAGTGTGAAAAGAGGAAGAGGGAACGAGATGACAATAGAAGGAAAGAGAATTATACTCCTTTTAATTAGTTTGGATCTAGGAATCGAAGAGAAATCGAGAGTCTACACTTTGGTTGCATCGCCTGGGATTTTAGTTTTTTTTTTTTGTTAGATAAAAGTAATAAATAATTAAAATGAAGGGTCAAATTAGAGATAGGAAAGAGTTATCAGTGTTAAGTAGCCACTTAATATTATGGTCCAATAATATTTCTCGTCACTTGTAAGTGAGAGTTTTAAGTTTGATTATCGACAAAAACAAAATTGAACCACATTATTATGGAATATCCATTGTAAGACTTAGCTCGCTTCCCCATCCTTTTATTATAGATACTATTGTTTGTTAAAAAAAACTGTTGGATTAAGTAAGTGGACAGGTATCACAAAATTAGAGAGATCATAGATACACTACATAGAAATTTGGGTGCAAAAGTAGAAATTTGGGTGCAAAAGATTTGGTCTACATAACATTACCCTATTAAAATTATATGGAATGGCCCTTCTAATCGAAAGATTTTTCAGTGTGATCGGTACACAGGATAATACATCACATGTCACTATATAAATAGTGAGATATGTGTGCTAAAAAGTTAATAACTTAAAAAATAAAATTTCTCATCATTTCTATTAAAACACGTGATATACTACTTGTGTTCCCGTCGTAATCAAAGTTTTTTCCATCTAATCAACCTATTTAAAGGGCAATTGCACCATGTCAGTCACTACGGTAGTTTTTTAATTAATTCAAAACCTGTAATATTATTAGTTTTATTAGTATTAGGTTTTACTTTGATGTGACGTTATTTGATGCGTGAAACACGGTAATATTTACATGCCTGCATGGACAGCTTGCGCAAACACATTATTGCAACTTAAGAAGAAAAAAGAGAGTATAATTAAGGAAAATTTAACGAAAATTTCCTGGTACTGTTTATTTTAAATTAGACCAAAAAGTCAATCCTGGTACTATTCATTTTAACCTTTATTTTTTCTTTTTCGTTAAAACTCAAAGTTTTCAAACTCTTTTTATTAGTTTTCCCCATAATGGGATGATGTTAGTGTCCCCATGGGAGACTAACTTGTTCTTCATGGGAGACTAAGTTGTTCTCTCACTTATGATTAATGAACTTTTATCGTGCGAATATCATAATCGAAATCGTTTATTCTCTTTATATCATCAAAAGATTATACCTTAAAAAAAAATCAATTTTGAAAATTCTTTAGTCATCTATACGTGATAAACCAATCAAAAGTTTTGGTAACAAGTAACATTCTTATGATGAACCGTCAATTTGTTTAATGCACATGAATGACTAAATGATCTCAAAATTAAATAGTATTTTGCAGGTAGAATATTTTTTTGTAAATATAATGACATTGTTCTAATAGTAATGATAAGTTAATCGTAAGTGGAGAAACAAGTAAGTCCTCCCATGTGGAGGACATAATAAGCATTATCCTAATTAATGGGATAATACGCTCATTTCCCCTTACGAATAACGTATATTGACTGTACAAATTTGATAATCGAAACTGATAACTTTCTTAACCTTTAGTTGAAGATCAACCATGCAACACATTATTTCAATTGCAGATCATTTAGTCATTCAAATGTATTCATATATATAACCATCCATTTATTTGATAGGTGTGGTCGACTAAACAATCTCCAATTCGAATAATTTTTGTAGGACTAATTTTCAAATGAAGATTAATAGATATCGTTAATTTATTCGTAACAATATGTTATTCACAAATAGGGATATCTGTATCCCCTATGATGCAGAAAAGAACCAAGGGTATTGAGGAGAGGGGGGAATAGATAACCTGGGAATCACTCAACCAGGGACAACGGAGCTAGCTCACGTCGTTAATCGTGGATTCGCTCACACGACCAAGCCTAATGCTTGATTGGGGAAGGAGAAATCACTCACTTCAATTGCACAAAGCAAGATATATTTTAATTCATTCAAGTCTACTCAAACATACATATGGAGTCCTTTAAATAGAGAGATTACAACACATTGGTAGGATAAATACTTAATACTAACGATTATAGATACTAGGAACCTAATAAAACATAGCTTTGAAAGATGAAAAGCCACAAACAGTCAAACTTAATATAAAAACTATATTTAATGTCGTGCATTGCATCATACTCCTCTTCTCGAAAAAAACTCGTCCTCGAGTTTCAGTTGACTTTTGGTTTTCCCTCGATCTTTTGGAAGGCCTTTCAAACTTTTCCATAACAGGTACAATAGCACAAGAAATTTACGAGTGTTCAAAGTCTTGATCCATATTCTTTCTTCAAATGGATAAGCTCGAAATGGCACATGACTCCAATGGTGAGCAATGCTTCTCTTCTTCAAAAACTTTCTTCTAACCAAATCATCATGATAAAGAAATTTATCCCACATATAATCATGAATATCAGAGTAAGGAGTTTTTGCCCAATGTAGAAGTTGTGCATTAATTAAGTCTGAATTTACCACCTCGCTCATAAACTGTAAAGTTTCCGTCACATTCACAATCTTTACTTGGTGCTCAACATTCAAGAAACTAACTTCATTGATCACGTGAATAACAATATCATCTTCTAAGAAATTATACAAACTTGAGGAGTATAACTTGCTTACCTCACTACCATCCTCATCAACTTCATTCACAAAACGATTATTGACTTCATCTTCATCAATGTACTCATCATAAATTGGTGGTGAATCCCAATTGACGAAACTGATTTCTTCGACGGTGTGCTCTTCAAACAAATTGTAAATCATAGCCATAGTCTTCAACTGCAGCGGAAATCCCAGGTTATCTATCCCCCATCTCCCTAAGACCCTTGGTATTATCCTGCATCAAGTGGCATCAGAGCAGGTTTTCCGCTGCAGTTGGAAGATCATGGCTGATATTTTTCATCTGTTTGAACATCAAATGGTTGAAGTGATTAGCTTGGTTGATTGGAATTCTCCACCAGTTTATGACAAGTATGTTGATGATGACATGGAAGGGATTAAGAGGATACATCAGCATCTCACCAATCAAATTTCTCACATCGAAAGTCGACGACGAGGCGTTGTGGTTTCCGAAGGGGATGGAGGCATTTGTTTGGAATGTGTTGACCTTTTTCATGATTACGCTCTGTGGTTTGAGTTGAAGAAGGAGATTATTGTTTAGCAATTTACAATAAATTGGCACAAGATACGGTTAGTTTGAATTATCTTAGTTCAAATTATGGGTGTGAAAATATTGAGGCTTCGTCTTTAATTCATTTGACTATACCTCCCTTATTTGATCGTTGCTTGAGTAATTGTGAAATTTGTGATGGTTTTAGCTTGACTAATAACAAAAGTTTTGGTGGGAGAGAAGAAGGGTTTTCATCCCACGAATCTTTGAAGGAAGTCGGTGACGTTGTTGAAGTGGGAGATATCAAATTCCAAGATATTATTGATATGAAAGAAGATGCTATTTTTGAATACATTGATTTTATTGGTTTTGATCATTTTAATTGGAAGGCTTCTCAAGTTTTGGTTGATTTAGTCAATGAAATGAAAGTCGATATCGGTTGGAATACAAGATTTGTCATGGAGCATGAATTTACTATTTCAAGAATAAGGAAATATTCCAAGTATTTATTCGTGTGGAAAGGCAGAAATCAATTTCAAGATTACAACGGAGTAAATGAAGATTTAAACTCGAGGACGAGTTTGTGAACACGAAAATTTCCTGAAACGAAACGCGACAGGAACACGTGTACAAACAAATATTTGTATTTAATTTTGGGTTGCTATCTCTCTTAACCTTATCCTCTGATTCGATCTCCGTAAGGTGTTGATTTGTGGATGTGTGATTGATCCAAGGGCCGTCGAGGCTTGATCTTGGATGAACGGTTGGAAGTTTCTTCAAGGGCTTTTGGGCATGATCTTCAAGGTTGATGAACGGGACTTCAAGGGGCTTTTGGGCTTGATCTTGAAGAACGGTTGTGCGGATTTCCTCAAGGGCTTTTGGGCTTGATCTTGAAGGTTGATGGATGAACGGATTTGTTGATGTTGTTGATCCAAAGGGCCGTTGGGGCTTGATCTTAGGATGAACGGATGAACGGATGAACGGATCTTCAAGGGCTTTTGGGCTTGATCTTGAAGAACGGTGAACGATGAACACTTTCTTCAAGGGCCGTCGGGGCTTGATCTTGAATTGGTGGAAGTTCTTCAAGGGCCTTAGGGCTTGATCTTGAAGGCGGATTTGGCGAAGAACGAAGAGAGCTTTCTTGATCCTTCGGGACTTGCTTGAGAGCTTTAGAGTTTCAAAGCTCCAAGGACACAATTCTAAGTGATTTCTCTTCCAATTTGGGAGTAGAGAGATGTATTTGTGAATTGGTGATTTGATACCTTGATGGAGAGGCCTATTTATAGGCTTTTGGGAATGAATTACCACCACAAAATTTTCCCACCCAAGCACCATTACCTAATTTTCCCACTTAATAACATTTTAAACTTTGAAGTGGTAAATTTATGGCCTAATTTCCCACTTAATGCAATTTTAAACTTAAAATGTGCTTGCTTTGTCATTTCCCAAAATGAGAAGAAAAACTTGTTTTGATCCTCCAAGGGTATTTCTTCCTATTTTGTTTGAGTCACACGCCATGTGTACAATTTGTACGACACGTGGCGTATGCCATGTATGCCTTGACATATCAAAACTTTAATGCATTGGTGAACATTTGTTTCATCGAAATTTCGATGTCTACAAATGCCCCCACTTCAAGGCGCATCGTATACATATGCTTGTCAAGTGCAGAAGATGTGTTTTGAAGTACCTCAATCTAGATGTCGATTCAAGGGCCGTCGAGGCTTGATCTTGAATCGGGCTGGAGTTTTCTTCAAGTGCCGTTGAGGCTTGTTCTTGAATTTTGTTTGAAATTTCTTCAAGGGCCGTTGAGGCTTGATCTTGAAATGGACTGCAAATTTCTTCAAGGGCCGTAGAGGCTTTAATCTTGAATTTTGTGCTGCAAGTTTCTTCAAGTGCCGTTGAGGCTTGTTCTTGAGTTCGGCTGGAAGATTTTCTGGTTTCCTCCAATTTTTAACTTTCCACAGGCTTATTCTTAAATTGGGTTGGAGGATTCTCTGGTTTCCTCCGTATGGATCATGCGGTTCTGCAGGCAAAGGTGTCATGCTATAGTGATCTGTTTCAGCTCACCATGTTGCATTCTTCTCTGCTTGTTTCTTTTGCCGGGAAGAAGTGGTGTGCAACCTTTTGCCTTTAAATGGTCCTTCAGAGCATTTGAGCACTTGAGAGCAAGGCTAGGTAAGCAACCAGGCAAAAGGTTTCGATCAATCAGCCCCAGATTGGACGTTTGATTTCAGGTTCTGACTGATTGCTTTCTTTCTCCCTGTCTTGCAGGTAAGAGCAAGGGTGAAGGAAAGAAAAGGGAAAAGCATGATATGAGATACGTTTGCTTTTGACCCTGCTGATATGAGATACGTTTGCTTTTGAAGAAGTAGCGGATGAACCAGCACATATATTGGTTGTGCTTGTCTCCACATGCTTCGATGTATTAATTTCACCTGCCTCATCTGTTCTTCAGGCAGATGTGGTATTCTCCCTAGTTTTTTTTTTTTTTTTTTTTTTTTCCATGCAGGTTTGACATCTTTTCTTGCAGTATTTGCCCCCTGATGCAGGAGTTGAATGCAAAACTTGCATTTGAATGGTCATTCAGAACATCACTTCTCAGCGGCACATCATGCAGAAGTTTGAGTGGAAGTTCCGACATATTGCTTTTCTTTATCCTTGTCTTGCAGGTAAGAACAAGGACAAAGGAAAGGACAGGGAGATTGCATGATATGAGATACTCTTGCTCTCGTTCTTGATGATATGAGATACGTTTGCTTTTCAAGAAGTAGCTTTCCACAGGTTTAATCTTGAACTGGGCTGGGAAGTTTCTTATGCTAGAGTGGCTCCAAATGTTTTAAATTTACTCATTTTACCTGGAGCTGAGCTCGATTCAAGGGTGGTGGACACTTGATCTTGAATTGGACTTGTGATTTCTTCAAGGGCCGTTGAGGCTTGATCTTGATGAATAGAAACGGGCCCACGAGCGGTTTCAGGATTTGAACATCTGGCAAGCCGACACGAGGTAGAGATGATGGCCTGTTTCTTTTTTCAATCTCCCCAATTCATATTGATGAGGGTCAGGAGATGAATCTTCAAGGTTGATGCTTCATTGTCGCTCGTCTTGTCTGTTCTCCAGGCAGATGAGTGCTCGAGAGCAAGACTAGGTAATCAATCAGGGAAGGAATAGAGCAGTCCGTTCCTGATTGGAAGCTTGGTACCAAGTGCCGCCCGATTACTCTCCTTCTTATTGTCTTGTAGTGAAGAGGGAGGACAAAGAAAAGGATAGGGAGAAAGCATGATATGAGATACTTTCGCTTTCGACCCTGATGATATGAGATACTTTTGCTTTGGTGTGACTTGTTTGCAGAGGCATTCTTGGGGAGGAAGAAGACTGAGTATTTCGAGAGGTTTTGCTGGGAGTGTTACTCTCGGAGGTGAAGAAGGGTTTGGGCATTTTTGCAGGTCTGCCTTGCTATGGAGGACGAAGGTCGACATATATAGGAATTTCCAGACCGCAAGTAGTGGCACTATTCCTTTACTCTTGTCGGCAACCGTTGGGTAATCGAAACAGTAAGATTCACATGTTTTTTAACTTCGTCAGAAATCTTTGACAAAGTTGCCCGTGATTTACGCAAAGCTGAAATTGCGTGTGAAAGGTGCTGACAAACCTGGAAAAACTGATCTTTTGAAATCCGTGGAGCGGCCCCTCTTCGATCTTTGAACTGGTGGCCTCGTTGCTTCTTCGATTTCCGAACAGGCAGTCCGGTCGCTTCTTCCTTTTTTTTTTTTTTGGTTGTGCCGTACGCAGTTTATGCTCTTACGGGCCAGGAGCAGTTGTTGCCGTTTGCGGTTTCAGCTCATGCAGACAATGAGCGGTCTTGGTTGTCATGATGCAGTTTCAACTCGTGCAGGCAAGGAGCATCGGTGCCGTGTGCAGTTTAGGCTCGTGCAAGCAAGAAGCATCGGTGCCGTGTGCAGTTTAGGCTCGTGCAGGCAAGGAGCGTTGGTGCCGTGTGCAGTTTAGGCTCGTGTAGGCAAAGAGCGTTGGTGTTGCCTTTTAGGCTCGTGCGAACGAGGAGCATTGGTGTCGTGTGCAGTTTAGGCTCGTGTAGGCAAGGAGCGTTGGTGCCGTGTGCAGTTTAGGCTCGTAGAGCGTTGGTGTGGCCTTTTAGGCTCGTGCGAACGAGGAGCATTGGTGCTGTGTGCAGTTTAGGCTCGTGTAGGCAAAGAGCGTTGGTGCCGTGTGCAGTTTAGGCTCGTGCAGGCAAGGACCGTTGGTGCCGTGTGCAGTTTAGGCTCGTGCAGGCAAGGAGCATTTTGGTTGAAGAAGTCTTTCGGGAAATACTCGTGTAAGGAGACAGGAATGCGTGGCTCTTGCTCCATGAGTTCCCCACTGTATGTTGGTTTAGTGGCTTTTGCGCTTCTCTTGGACTTTCTATTATTGCGACGGATGTGTTTTCTCCCTTGCTCCACCTTTGGCTTTGTGGCTTGTGGTCTTGGCTTCCTTGTCTTTTTGTAGGTCACCAAGGTCCACCATTTTTCTTCGTTGGTAGGTGCATCTTGGTCGCTTGCCCCCAGCAGTGGTTGTGCAGAAGGTGCCTTGTGAGTTTTGCTTTGGCGGGAACGGTCATGAGTCATTTGGAGGGGAACGGGATTGAAGGATCCAAACATGATCGTAGTGGTGTGTCTTGCGGCCTGCGGTCTTGGTTTTCTCATTTTTCTGTAGGTCACCAATGTCCATCCTTCTTCATCGTTGGTAGGTGCATTTTGGTCTATTGCCCCCAGCGGTGGTTGCGCAGAAGGTGCCGTGTGACTTGAGCTTTGAGGTGTTGGCGTGCTAAGCCGCTTGAAGACGGAAGTTCGGTCTTGACTACCAATGCGATCAAGTGCTGAAATTCTGGGTTTTGAATGGTTCAATCTATCGAAGACTGAAGTTCGAGGGGCGGGTTTAGGCTCCTCTTGATCTTGTTCAACGATTACACTGATGTGTTGAGTGCTAGCGTTTTTCGCCGTGCTTGAAATCTTCACGGGTGCATTTGGTGTGAAGCCAAGTCCAGCCTTGTTGTTGTCAACTCCGTAACCGTGCTCCTTCAACTTTTTTTGAGTCTTGGTGAGGTCACGTTCTTTATCGTTGACAGTGCTTGAAATCTCATTTCCAGGATTTGAAGAGGAAGAGAAGTTGTACCCAGCCTTCGTCATGAGTTTGTAGGCGTTTGGATCAAAGCCTTCTGCGGTCCTCTTGGTTGGAAGGGAGCTTGGTTTTGATTTCATGTTGCGTTGTGCCTCTAGGCGGTTGATGAGTGCGGTGACTTGCAAGTTTTGCCCCTCTGCGGTCTTTGTGAGCCTTGCAATTGCTTCACTCATTTGAGCCAGCTGTTGTTCAATGGAGGTAGCGCCGACAGTTGCGAGAATGCCTTGGACCTCCTTTGATGCCATTGATTTTGAGGTGTGCTTTGGTTTTCTTGAACGAAGAAAGAGATGAGAGGTAGAGATAATCCCACCGGGCGTGCCAAATTTGTGAACACGAAAATTTCCTGAAACGAAACGCGACAGGAACACGTGTACAAACAAATATTTGTATTTAATTTTGGGTTGCTATCTCTCTTAACCTTATCCTCTGATTCGATCTCCGTAAGGTGTTGATTTGTGGATGTGTGATTGATCCAAGGGCCATCGAGGCTTGATCTTGGATGAACGGTTGGAAGTTTCTTCAAGGGCTTTTGGGCTTGATCTTGAAGGTTGATGAACGGGACTTCAAGGGGCTTTTGGGCTTGATCTTGAAGAACGGTGAACGATGAACACTTTCTTCAAGTGCCGTCGGGGCTTGATCTTGAAGGCGGATTTGGCGAAGAACGAAGAGAGCTTTCTTGATCCTTCGGGACTTGCTTGAGAGCTTTAGAGTTTCAAAGCTCCAAGGACACAATTCTAAGTGATTTCTCTTCCAATTTGGGAGCAGAGAGATGTATTTGTGAATTGGTGATTTGATACCTTGATGGAGAGGCCTATTTATAGGCTTTTGGGAATGAATTACCACCACAAAACTTTCCCACCCAAGCACCATTACCTAATTTTCCCACTTAATAACATTTTAAACTTTGAAGTGGTAAATTTATGGCCTAATTTCCCACTTAATGCAATTTTAAACTTAAAATGTGCTTGCTTTGTCATTTCCCAAAATGAGAAGAAAAACTTGTTTTGATCCTCCAAGGGTATTTCTTCCTATTTTGTTTGAGTCACACGCCATGTGTACAATTTGTACGACACGTGGCGTATGCCATGTATGCCTTGACATATCAAAACTTTAATGCATTGGTGAACATTTGTTTCACCGAAATTTCGATGTCTACAGAGTTTCTTCAGAGAAGATGAGAATGATGCAATAATAAAGGCTCTCATGCATGTATTGAAATTTACTAAGAGTCTCATAGGTATTGGAACCATCAAATACATTTAATCAAGTTTTATTTGGGGAGTCTAAAAGTCCAATTCGGAAATGGGTTTTATTTATGTACTCTTTATAAATATCATGTATTAGAAGCCCTTGGTAGAGACTGGAATGAATTAAAATATATTTGCTTAGTGCAATCGAAGTGAGTTGTTTCTCCTTCTAAAATCAAGCATTTGGCTTGGTCGTGTGAGTGAATCCACGATTAGCAACGTCGAGTGAGCTCCGTTGCCCCTGGTTGAGTGATTCCCAGGTTCTATCCCTCGTCTCCCTGAGACTCCCTTGGCTCTATCCGCCATCACCCTACATGGGGATAAATTTTTAGTTGTGACGGGAACATTGATGGTACACCACTTGTTTTTATGTAAGTGGTGAGAAATTTTATTTTTTAAGTTATTAACTTTTTAACACACATATTGCATCGTTTATATAACGACACGTGGTATACCACATCGTGTGACGGTCACACTAAAAAATCTCTCCTACATGGAACCCAAGTATTATCTTAATTAATGGATTTTTTCATTAAAAAAAAAAAGAATTTGGGGCCTTTATATTGAGGACCACAGCTTTGTTAAATTATTATGATCAAACTCAAAGTTTGGACGGTCGAGCAAAAGATGGCTTCAGAGATCATAGTCCAAGTAATTCACAACGAAACAATTAAGCCATCCTCTCCAACTCCTCACCACCTTAGACCTTTGGGCCTCTCTGCTTTTGATCAGTTTCAACCTGAAATATATATCCCAATAATTCTCTTCTATCCTAGTGACGAGATCAAATCCGATCACCGTTCTTTGGTAGCCGGAAAATCAAAGCTTCTAAAGACATCGTTATCCAAGGCCCTCACTCACTTCTACCCTTTTGCAGGGGATTTCGAATACAATGTTTCAATCAATTGCAATGACCGAGGAGCTGCATTTCTTGAAGCCCAAGTCAACTGTGCCATATCCAAGGTTGTGGACAAACTCGATTGTGCGCTCCTACAACAATTGATTCCAATTCCTCCAAATTCCAAACAAGCAGATGCAGGCCATCTTCTACTTGTCCAGGCCAACGTATTTGAATGTGGCGGATTAGCATTTGGCATCTGCTGTTCGCATAAGGTCGCTGATGCCTCAACACTCAGCACATTCATCCAAAGCTGGGCTGAAATTGCCTGCCGCTCAGCCATCACTACTGATCTTGCAGAATTCGGTGTTGCATCTACTCTATTCCCACCCCATGATTATTTCAACTCACCACAACCTACCTGGCCAGGTTCTAAAGACAAGTTTGTGAGAAAGGTATTGGTGTTTGCTGCCTCAAAGATTGTTGCTCTGAAAGCCAAAGCTGCTAGTGACACGGTGCCAAATGCTACACGTGTGGAAGCAGTGTCGGCGCTTATTTGGAAATGCGTAATGGAAGCATCAAGGTTGAACTTGTGTTACGCAAGGCTATCCTCATGGCGTCAAAACTGTGAACATGAGGAAAATAGTGGTGGAGCCCTTGGCAAAAAAGTTATTGGGAAATTTTGTGTGGTACTCTACAGCAAAGATTCAAAAAATTAGTGAAGTAGATAATTTTCAAATCTTGGTAGCAAAATTGAGGAAGAGCGTTGAGGAACTTAAGGTAAATCTTTCTAACGGAATTACTGGGGAGGAAGTAGTTCAACTCCTCAAAGAGTATGATAAGTTCAGTGAAAAGGGTGATATGGACTACTATTATTCCACCAGTTTGTGCGTGTTTCCCTTCCACTCGACCAATTTTGGATGGGGAACGCCATCATGCATACGTCTCCCTGGTAATGTACTGAAGAATTTGGTATGAAATCAGGATTCGTTTTCTAATTGATGTAGGAATTCTAGTTGTAATGTATGTGGGAAACTTGGACGCAAGATTCCATATTGGTTTGGGATTCCTAGTTAGTCTAGAAATAGGTTATTCTAGTATAAATAAGAGAACCCTAGTTTGAGGGTTCAAGCGTGAGATTAAGAGAGAGAGACTTGTAAGGCATATGAACGTTAGTGTGTTTGATTGTTCATGTGTAATCTTTATTCAATAATAAAGTATGCTTCCGTTGTTCAATCTTGTTGTTATTGTTCTTGGTTTAAACTGCTAGGGTTGCGACAAGTGGTACCAGAGCCATAGGTTTCGGTGTTTAAACCAAGCAATGACCAAGTTTGGGGACTCCAGTAAGAATGGAGAAGATGAGGGTACTGAGGTAACTAAAACCTCGGTGCAAAATGCTAGGTTTGAGATTGAGAAGTTCGTGGGAACAAATAACTTCGCTATGTGGCAGTGCGAAATCAAGGATGTGCTAATTCAGCAAGGTCTACTAGCTATTCTTGAAGACATGCCGATGGCAATGAAGAAGGAGGAGTGGCAACGACTAAATGCACAAGCATGTTCCACAATTAGGTTATGTTTGGGCAAGGCACAAAAGTATGGGGTGATGAATATCTCATCAGCTAAGGAATTATGGGACACACTGGAAACGAAGTATTTGAAGAAAAGTGCAGAAAATAGACTCTATCTTAAAAGCAAGCTGTATCGATTCCAATACAAGGAAGGTACAAAGATGATTGATCATCTAGAAGACTTTAACAAGATGATTGCTGAGTTGTTAAACCTAGAAGAGACAATCAAGGATGAAGACAAAGCGCTAATCTTGATGAATTCCCTGCCCGAATCATATGAATCATTCGTTACAACATGGATTTATGGTAGAGAAACCATCAAGTTTGATGAGATCTCTAGTGCTGTGATGAATCATGAAGTTCGTAATCTCGATAGACAAGAAAGAAACAGTTTTGAAGCTTTACTGGTAAGGGGAAGATCAAAGGACAGGAGCCATGCAAATCGAAAGAAAAGCAAGTCACGCACAAGGGGAAGCTCAAGCAATAGGAAATTCTTGGACAAAGACAAGTGTGCATTTTGCCATGAGAAGGGTCACTGGAAGAAGGACTGTCCTAAAATCAGGGCGAAAAATAAAGGAAAGAAACATGAAGACTCAGAGGCAAACATGGTTGAAGCAGACGATGAGGACTTTATCTGTGCCCTAACTGCATCAGATAATATGGACTACATGAACAAGTGGGTACTGGATACTGGGTGCACCCACCACATGACTTTCCAACGCCAGTGGTTCTCAACTTTCAAAGCTCTCAATGGAACCGTATATATGGGGGATGACAATCCATGCTCAACACAAGGAATAGGCAGCGTCATGATTAAACACCATGATGGTGTAATCCGAGAACTTCAGGGGGTGAGATATGTACCAAACCTAAAGAAAAACTTAATCTCTTTAGGCACCCTTGAATCCCAAGGCTACAAATTTTATTCCGAGAATAACATTCTTAAAGTTACAAGGGGAGCATTAGTAATGATGAAGGCTCCTAGAAAGGGGCTGCTATACTTACTTGAAGGCAAAACCTTGGAAAGACAGTTAGCAATGGTGGCAGAAACTGATAGAATTGACTCTTCACCGCTATGGCATATGAGGCTAGGGCACGTGGGTAACAAAGCTTTACAAAACCTGATCAAACAAGGTGTTCTAAAGGGGCCCAAGAGTGGAAGAATTGATTTTTGTGAGCATTGTGTTCTCGGTAAACAAACAAAAGTAAAGTTTGGCACGGCAATACACCAAACTGAGGGAATTTTAGACTATGTACACTCGGATGTTTGGGGCCCTACGAAAAATGAATCCTTAGGAGGAAAAAGATGGTTCGTGTCCTTCATCGATGATTTCTCACGGAGGTCATGGATATATACTATGAAACACAAACATGAAGTATTGGATATCTTCTTGGAATGGAAGAATATGGTTGAAAGAAAAACTGGTAAGAAGTTGAAAGTTCTAAGAAGTGATAATGGAGGGGAATATACATCTGATCCCTTCTTTGAAGTATGCAAGAAGGAGGGAATCATACGTCACTTTAGTGTTAGACACACTCCTCAGCAGAATGGCATTGCCGAAAGGTTGAATAGAACGCTACTAGAAAAGGTATGATGCATGCTTTCACAATCTAAACTGAGCAAGAGGTTTTGGGCTGAGGCATTAAGTTATGCCTGCCATATCTTAAATCGACTTCCCTCATCAGCTTTGAATGATAAAACGCCAATAGAGTTATGGTCAGGAACGATTGCTCATGACTATGACAGATTAAGGGTGTTTGGATGTGATGCGTATTACCATGTGAAAGAAGATAAACTGGGTGCAAGAGCAAGAAGAGCAACATTTGTAGGGTTCAACCACGGTGCCAAAGGCTACAGACTGTGGAGCTCAGAACTGAAGAAGATCGTGGTAAGCAGGGATGTGACATTCAATGAAACTAATATGAATCTTAATGAGGGAGTGAAAGAAGTCCATGAGGTGGAACTATCGTCCAATACAAGCACAGAAGAAGATGATCAGATTGAAGAAATTCAGTGTGACGATCAAAAAGACACACAAGAGGAAGAAGTTGTGATGAATGAGAGCACAGACCAAGAAGAGTGCATCGCCAAGAGAAAAGGAAAACGAGAGGTGATTCTCCCTGCAAGGTTCAAAGACTGTGTGGCATGCATGGCGTATGCATTACCTGTAATTGAATGTGACATTCCTACCAATTACACTGAGGCAGCAAGGAGTAGTGAATCAAAACAGTGGCATGAAGCAATGGACGATGAGATGATGTCACTAAAGAAAAATAACACTTGGGAACTGGTGGAGTTACCTAAGGGAAGAAAGGCTATCGGATGCAAGTGGATATTTGTGAAGAAGGAGGGAATGAATGAAGCAAGTCCTGTGAGGTTCAAAGCTAGATTAGTAGCCAAAGGATATGCACAGAAGGAAGGGATAGATTACAACGAAATATTTTCTCCGGTGGTGAAACACTCATCTATTCGAATCCTACTGGCACTGGTAGCTCAACTGGATTTAGAGCTAGTACAGATGGACGTAAAAACTGCGTTTTTACATGGAAATCTATCAGAGGAAATATATATAAGACAGCCTGAAGGGTATGAAGAAAAGGGTAAGGAGGACCTGGTGTGTAAACTGACCAAATCATTATATGGATTAAAGCAATCACCACGACAGTGGTATTTGAGGTTTGACAAGTTCATGAATGAAAAGGGCTACACTAGAAGTCAGTATGACCACTGCATATATCACAAGAAACTGAGTGAAGGGGTCTACATCTATCTATTAATTTATGTAGATAACATGCTTATTGCCTCCAGTAACTTAGTGGAGATTAATAAGCTCAAGGTTCAGATGAAAAAGGAGTTTGAAATGAAAGATCTCGGTGATGAGAGAAAGATTTTGGGGATGAAGATTACACGCGACAGAAAGAAGGGAATGGTGTGTTTATCTCAAAAGCAGTACCTGGAAAAATTACTTCACAAGTTTGGCATAAATGAGCAAACCAAACCTGTAAGTACACCCCTCGCTTCTCATTTTAAATTGAGTTCTCACCTATGCCCTAAGAATGATGAAGAGAAGGATAAAATGAAAGACATTCCATACTCCAGTGTAGTGGGAGGGTTAATGTATGCTATGGTATGTACAAGACCTGATATTGGTCATGCCGTAGGAATCATAAGCAGATTTATGCATAACCCTGGAAGAGAACACTGGGAGGCTGCTAAATGGGTGCTGAAATATCTCCATGGAACTAGAACTACAGGTATCTGTTTTGAACGAAACAATGGAGGAATTGATAATTTCTCTATTGGTTATGTGGATTCAGATTTTGCTAGTGATCTAGACAAGAGAAGATCCACCACTGGATATATATTCACTATGGCAAAAGGTCCTATATGTTGGAGATCAATTCTTCAGCCAACCGTGGCATTATCAACTACAGAAGCTGAATATATGGCGATGGCTGAGGCCATTAAAGAAGCTATCTGGACACTGGGTTTAATAGAGGATTTGGGAGTAAACCAACACAAGTTAGAAGTATATTGTGACAGTCAAAGTGCTATCTACTTGGCGAAATATCAAGTATATCATGCAAGGACCAAACATATCGATGTAAGATATCACTTTGTGCGTGAGGTTATAGCTGAAGGTGACATTTTGGTTAAGAAGGTTGCCACAGCTGATAACCCTGCAGATATGTTAACAAAGGTCGTTGGTGCATCAAAGTTTCAACATTGTTTGGATTTGGTGCACGTTGAGCAAGTTTGTTAATTGAGCAAAGGTGGAGCAGCGGAAGCAGATGATGGTCTCTGGTGAGATTTCCTACCAAGGTGGAGATTGAAGAATTTGGTATGAAATCAGGATTCGTTTTCTAATTGATGTAGGAATTCTAGTTGTAATGTATGTGGGAAACTTGGACGCAAGATTCCATATTGGTTTGGGATTCCTAGTTAGTCTAGAAATAGGTTATTCTAGTATAAATAAGAGAACCCTAGTTTGAGGGTTCAAGCGTGAGATTAAGAGAGAGAGACTTGTAAGGCATATGAACGTTAGTGTGTTTGATTGTTCATGTGTAATCTTTATTCAATAATAAAGTAAGCTTCCGTTGTTCAATCTTGTTGTTATTGTTCTTGGTTTAAACTGCTAGGGTTGCGACATGTACATCTCAAAAACATGATCTTACTGAAGGATGAAAGTGATGGCATTGGCATTGAAGCGCACTTGACATTGAAAGAAGAAGAAATGGCCATGCTTGAAACCAATCAGGAGCTGCTTGCATTTGCTTCTCTGAGTTCGAGTGTTAATGTGTAATTCTTCCAACTGTTAGGAAGAGAAATAAAACTAGACTCAGAGCTAGTTGCAGTGTTATTGTGCTTTTAAATCAGCATGGATGTATGCGATGTTTGTTGTCTTTGGCGTCTCTTTCTTTGCTTTTAATTACTGGTTTAGTTAGGCTTCATGTCCTGTGACAGATTGTAATTTTCTTTTCTTTTCTAATCAATAAATTTACGTACCGCTTTCTCTTATCGCTGAACTTGTTTTTGCATCCTTCAAAGACAAGAGTTAAACTCAGTGAAAAAGTGGTTGAGGTTTGTAAGGTAGCTCCACAACCAAGCTCATCAAATTATTACGTCCAACAAGTGTAAAACCGCACCTAAAGTTTAATTCCATAATTCAAACAAAATATTAATTATTATACTTGGTTGGTTGTTGCAAAATTGGTTGGATGTGGACAATATGTACCAAAGTTTGGAGGTTATATGAAATATTTTATTTTTAGGGGAGGTTATACCCATTTTTTGGGTAGAATTTTATGTTTGTTTTGAACAAATTTGTTTTTCGTAGGGAAGAAAAAAAAGGTCTTCCATGGTCTGATGAATGATCACCAGATGCGCATCAACTGTGATACCATGCGGCAAACAGATTATATGAGGGTGGTGCGCTGCAAGCTGGTGCACCACATAGGGTGGCAAGTGCAGAACTATTTCCCTAAGAAGTGGTCTTCGTGGAAAAAAAGTGTAGTTGTTGGATGAGCTATCAGTAAGTATCAATTCGGATTTTAATATTTTTTTTAAACAATAGCAACTATTATTAATATTTTCATAATTATTGATAATAACACACGAACTTTATTCTTGATGAGATCAATACTGACACAATCTAATAGATCGATGACATATCTTCAAGATGCATTATCGAGGAGAAGAGCATTACACCGATCTAGTTGTCTAAGCACCAACACCGCAGCAGCTGCTTATTTGGATTAAGTTTATAATAATCTATTTTGTTTGTATGTACACTTTAAATATGTCAAATCGATTAATTTGCTTAATTTGTATCCGAATTAAAATAATATTTTTCTGGTTTAACTATTTTATTTGCTTAATTTGTATTAGAATTACATTATTAAAAATCAAATTAAAAAAATTAAAAAAGCTAAAAAAATCTGAGAAAACTGTGTGACAAACATATGATTGTCACACAAGAATATTATCTTAAAACATTGCGGGACGAAACAGTTCGGCGGATAAGGTTACTTTAAGCGATGATAATCATGTTTCATCACCTAAATTGACAAAATAGGGTTTGGCCTAGTATTGCCTGACAACGTTTATGGTAAAATCCAAAATGGGATAAAAATCCATAGCCTAAGAAGAAAAGTGAGAAGTTATATTAAGTCAAAACTAAACATCTTTAGGACGCAGGCAGAGTGCTCACAATGGTATGACCAACTCAGGATAAGTGCCTCGTTAAAACCTAGTCAGGTAACAAAAACCTAATGAGAAAAATGCACTTAATCGTAGGGAAAAAGAGTACATTAAGGTCAAGTGAGTATACTTCTGGATACTCCCCCTGAGTTGACAAAACTTCCAAATGAGAACTACAAGCATTACATATGAGATAGTTACGCATACCAATTCCTTGGACAAGCTTCTGGAAGGTAAACTTCGATAGTGACCCCAGATAGAGGTCGGTAAGGTTGTCTGGGATCGGATTTCTTGACTTCAATCTTCTGATGCTCATGCTTATCTAGACATGATATGCTTGGCGTTGACTTCTTGGATGTTTCATGGTATGATTTGGTTGATACATGCAGTGTTGTCTTCATGGATCGTTGTTGGAACTCAATGATTGATGAAAATCGCAGGTATTTCGAATATGCCCAACAAGGGCTCTCAACCATATTTCTCACATGTGGCGTTGTAAAGCATGGATTGTTGAGCAATGAAGCATCAACATGTACACAAGATGAGTGTGGTAGAGATGAGAATGCTTTACTGGATGTATGGGCACACGAGAAATGACAAGATTAGGAACGAGGATATCAAGGTAAATTAGGAATAGCTGAAATTGAAGTTACGATGAGAGAAAATCGGTTAAGGTGGTTCTGACATGTGAAACGAAGACCTACATACGCCTCAGTTAGAAGATGCAATTACGAGACATAGGTTCATGGACAAAGGGGTAGAGGACTAGGAAGAATTGGAAAAAGACTCTAAGAAAAGACTTAGGTTACTTTGTTGTTTTTGTTGTTGGCGTAGTGAGGCACGTTAAGTCTTGGAATGAATAAAAGATTTCACAACTAAGGTCTATTTGGTTGACCTCCAAGATATTATGGTGTTCCTTAACTATAAAGATATAACCATTTGGGAAAGTACCTTGTGCCTATCAGACAGATAATTTGAGTCACCGTATCCCACAAGGTAGGCATCTTTTTAAGAACCAAGGAAGTGATTTCATTCTAAGATGTATAGGGAATAAAATAAGCCTAAATCTGCAGTAATGAAAAACGTTTTTAACACCAATTTGGTGGTGTCGCGTAGGGGCAGTGCTGATTTATGCCAAAAGATTATTAGCACTTGAGATGTCCCATCTAGTGCATTGAGCTAAGTGTAATAAATGCCAATTGCACTTAGATATGGAACATTACACTCCATAATCTCCTCAAAGGTCTCATTTACATCTAGTGTACAGATGATCAAGGGCATACTTGAAAAAGACACATTTTAGGTGTAGTTCGACTGGTGGACCAAAATATCGTCAGAGCTATCCTCAAAACTTCAGGTTGAGGTAGTGCCGAGTTTTTCTAAGATCATTTATCTTAAAATCTGATTTCAGGTGGGAATCAGTTTTCTTAAGCTATTTCAGAGTCTTTGTGAGATCATCCCTAACTGATCAAATATTCAATTACACGTGTATACCACATCTACTCAGTTTGTTCCACATCCGTAAAGTGAAAGCCTCATTTAAACCGAGAGTGTGTTCCGTGGTCTAGAACTATTTGAATTAGTACATGTAAGTCCTTCAAAAACTTCCATGCATATTTCGTATCATGATCCCAGAGATACGTTACTACCACATTTATAATGATGCAATCAATGACAGGGTGTATGAGAGAAGCTTTGCGCCATGAGGCGGCGTTATATTGCACATTCCATTCATCTTATTCATCATGGATTGTTTCTTTTCAGTTGACAAATCAGTTCTACATTGTTAGTAATCAACGGAATGTGGTTTGATATCCTCATCTTTCATTTAAGTTGGTAGCTACCATATAAGTGCATCACCAATAATAATCTTATTCCAATTCCATATCTCATCCAAACTAGTATGCTAGACCAAGAACTTTAAATCTCGAAAGTAATCAGAATTTAATTTCATGAGATAGAAATGATTAAGACAGCGGTCGAGAAAGGGATTTGTTTGAACCGAGTAATCTATCCCACATTCGGTGGAGGACAAATTGATTGGCTAGCTGCCGATGTACTGGGATCAACCACTAGATGCATCAATCTACCTAACAGTGTCAGTCCCTCTTGGTACAGTCACATCCGTTTGCCATATTCTTTCCTGCAAGAATGTTTGAAGTTGGTATATGTGATCTTGTCACGTTTGTTAGATAAGAGAAAATGTCTAGTAACACTCAGATGATCTAGAATAGGGATTAAGATGAGATATAGTGGGAGCGTCCTCGATAATTTGCGTCGTTATTCAGGAACATTGACATTCTCATCTCTCCGTAACAGAGGGAAGACTGTCTCATTGAAGTGACAATACTTTAATTAAGTGGTAAAGATCGCTTGAAAGGGTGTAGGGGAATCATAATTGACATTGATTCATAGCCTTTTATGAGAACCCATAGTGATACATTCCGACGACGCAAATGGAAAATAAATTGTACACCTGAAACGTGTAAGTACAAAACTTCAACTTCATACCTAGTTACCAACTGTAACGTAAAGATAAGATTAGGTGGCATAGGCCTTAGGTGGGCCAATTTAGCTGCAGGAAGTAGTGCATGCTCCAGGCAGAGGTCAAGAGTTTGATATGTATGACCAACGACTTAGCAATCAATTGAAGATTTTTAATGAACGCTTATGCCAGGCCATTTCGAGGTGAACATAAGAATTTGATGTTCAATTACGAACCCAAAAGGCATGCCATACTTATCGAAGCATCTTCGATATATACTTTATGGCATTATTGAGCCTTCCAGACTTTTATTAGATATTTAGGATGATGACCCCATAAAATCATCCATAAAGTTTAGCAGCAATGTGTGATGACAAACATATGACCAATGTCATGATACGTCAACCAAAACCATAAATATTTACTGGTCTACATTTGGGTTGGATTAATCCACAAATATTCCCTTGAATCCGTTGTAGAATAGATAGAGATCCATAAGGATTGTCACAGATCTTTATGGTACACAGCTGAGTGATTGGCTTCCTATTAATGATGTTAGTGGTTGGGGTAAATAGTTTGCCCAAAGATCCGTGAACATGCTTGGCAAGGTACGCTTCTAGGTATAATATCCTTACTTCTTGTAAGGGGATGCCTTTTATGGCGCATCATTGATCATCCTTGATGTCCTTATTGTTCGTGCCACAACTAAAATTCCTTTGAAATCCTGGACTTTTGGCCGACCATATGGTGGGCTTGAATAGTTGTAATCCATTCGATAGATGTTCCATCTTCTATAGAATAGGCTTATGGCTATATTCCTAAAAAGTCCTAAAGAATTCTACTTCATTTTCCACTGTGGTTTCAATATAGTAGTAGTTTTCTCGAATATCCTTAAAGCTCAAAAGTGTTCTTCTGGAATGAAGTGAGTATAAGGCTTCCCTCACGATAAAATTAAATCATTGGACAACATAATATAGGCAACGCCATGCTCCACAATCAGGTTGGATATGTCTGAAAAGGTTGTCAAGGGGTGATTAGGTATAAAGTTAGCATATATAACTAGACAACTAACTTTCCTACAAAACATACCTAAGCATGAGTTAATTGGATTTGTAACATGTATTAACTTTTGTCAATTAAATTTTATTTGAGAATAGTAATGTTATCCAAACACCAAACTTAAATCCAGGAACATAAAAAATTGTTCACAAAGTAAACCAAATTTACTAGGGGTCGGCCAACATGGCCTTCCAAGATAAAATTTCGCTTGTTCAAATATGTTAGGTGAAGCAAAATTAGTCTTACTGATTGACTACGGGAATGATACTCCTTAACAACATTGGTAAAGTCAAAGACAGGTGCATAACTAATGGTCTCTTCTGCCATGACAGAAGTAGATACTGCAGGGTTATGGTTTAAGAATGTTGTCCTTTATTCTTGAAGCTTTAGATCATATGTTCCATGAAATCACACTTCTGGTTGTGCTACCACCCCCTTGGCAGGCCCTGATTCTACCATATATTATAAAACAAACTTGAAAGTGAGTGTGAGAGAAAGACAGATTCAAACTAGGAAACTGGAGGGGTTTGTTCGGTACATCTCTGCCGAAGCAAAGCATACCTTCGGTGCATCTCTGCCGAATTAGAGCATGCATGCCGGTGTATCCTTGCCAAAGCAGGATACTACCATTCAATAAACTCCAGTCGAATTAGAGCAGGCATGCATGCCAGTGTATCCTTGCCAAAGCAGGATACTACCATTCAATAAACTCCAGTCGAAGCTGAGCCTATACCATTCGGTACCAACCAGCCAAATCAATAGGGTACTTTCTCTCACAGGTGTGGTAGTAATTAGATTCAAAAATTTGGTGAACTTCCGCTCTCTACATTATCGCTTTAGGAGCAAATTAGAGATATGGAAGACGAGAAAATCTTCTCTAGTCAATATTATATTGGATTCCATAAACTTCAGAATTGCACATATTCAAGGAAGTAAAAGCTGCAATCATGTTTTGCTTTAGACAAAATATCATCTTTGTATGATTGAAATGGTCCGTAAGAGCGAGTCAAAAAGCCGTGGAATTCTCATTAGTGAAGTACTTCCATTTGATATGCTTTAGGCATCAGTCTTCAAATGAAGATCATGGTGGACGCTTATCTAGCTTTTCCACAACATAGTTGGCTACAATGGTTTCCCAGGCTTTCGTAGTCAAGTAGAGCGTCACATCTTGTATCCACTCAAAGTAGTTTCTGTTCGAAACATCCAAATCAGTGAAATCGAACTTGTTACCTTGTTACCTTTCGAAAATTAGCGGAATGGAGGAAACAAGATAGTGATTGGTGCTATGAAAATAAATCTCCATAAGCATCCAAGTTAGAACATTTGGGTTCTAAGACATGGTTTGGTTTAAACAAATTAATCATGAAGAACTTCAGGTTTCTACATGAGTGGTGCATTTTAGAAAACTTCATGCTTTTCTATGGCACTTTTTCATAACTCTGGGTTCAGAATTATGAACTTCAGGTTCATGGATTCTTACAAGCAAACACAATACGTATAGGAAAAAATGCAACAGATAAATACATGTAGGTCTTCAGAGCCTACGACAGGAATTTCATGAATTGAAAATTTTAGTTTATTGAACTTTGGGCCAATAAGAAAATAAGGGACAAAAAAAAATACAAACCTAATGAGTGATGCCTACGAAAATCAGGCGATGAGATTTTGGTGGTCCAAAAATTTGAACCAAAGCCCATACGGGGCTGGAAAAAAAAAAAAAAAAAAGGCCTAGCCCCAATATTGGGCCATGACAAATGCGGGCAGGTCTGCAGGTAATTGTTTCACATGAGTGGGCTGTAGGATGCAAGTCCAGGGACAGAGAGTGAATGTACTCTGACTCCGTGGTATTATGAGTAAAATGCATAAACAATTTATGTAGAATTTAAATTCGTAAAACATAAAGTTGGGTCATGCATTATGGTGAAGGTCCATGCAATCAAGGCTGAAAAAATATTAAGATTAAAATCGTTATTTTGAAAGAATCTAGATTGCGAGATGATATTGATGAACTGGTTTGTAGCATAGAAATCCCCTTCAAATTCCATATTTTCATCTTCAAGGCATGTTGTATATCCTTTCAATAATAAAAAAAAAGGTTGAATCAATAAAATGTATGAATTCAATAAATTCAAAATTTAATCAATTAAGAATAATTGAAACGTAATACTCTCTTCTTATTGAAGATGGATGAATTTTCTTTAACGCAGCGTCAAGAGTGTGTTGATAACATATTGTGGTTCATAATTAACTGAGGGAGAGTGAGAGAGGTGAGGCAAAAGAGATACAGAGATGGAGAATAAGATTAACCAAGGATGATTTCTTACCTTGCACGTAATACAATCCTAGAAGGAAAGGATCTTCTAGTATCTAAATACAATCTAGTAATGATGTACATAATCATACATGTGCTAGAAGTATGTTCACAACACTAAAAGGATATATAAATTATGTATAAAGTACTACAATATATTGAAAACACGGAAACAAGCATAAATGAGTGTTCATCCAAATAACCCATAAGTTTCCCGTAATTTATTGAAAACATAAAATACAAAATATAAGTCATTTTTTAGACTGAAATGGAATTCATTATTGTATATATGTACCTGATTTAAGTAATTAGCATTGGTTTTTGATGAGTCCATATTATACCATATATTTTACCCTATTCTTAGTATTAGCTTATTAGTTATTTTGGTAGAATTTTGATACTTTGTTATATATTTTTTATGTAGGACATTCGACTTCCTCTAGAGCAAAAAATGATCAAACGAATGAATTTTGGAGTGATTCTAACCGGAGGATGTTCGTAAGTCTTTCAAGATGATTGTAACAAAATTCCAGATTTTCTACCAAGACTTTTGACCTTGACGATGAAATAAAGGCCCAGCGCGCAGCTTTCCTAGATTGACGTTTCTAGACGTTTTGGGTATTTTGAAGGTCAAGATGGCATATTTTAAGGTTCTAAGGATTTGTAGGGGACATCTTCAGCTTTCAAAATAGATATTTTGGGACCAAATCGGAATTGATTTGGTCGGTCAAAAGACTAATTTTCTGAGAACTCCGAATTTTAGTTCAAATAAGAAATTATTTTCTGTTTTATTATTTTATTATGTTTCCTAGTTTTATTCTAAGACATTTTAGGGTTTAATTTTGTAGTAGTATAAATAAGGCTTTTTAGCAATTAGGAGAAAGGAGGGGGAAATGCATGCACTAGTTGGAGAATTGCTTTTGACAATTCAAGTTTATTTTCAAGATGTTTTCTATCCATGGTTTTAATAATATTTGGTTTTATGATTGGTCGTAACTAGTTTCGTTTGCTAGGGCGATGCCTTGAGCCTTAGCATGAATATGTAGATTTACCAATTACTTATGAATCCGTCTGTGACATTCAGATCAAATATAAACATGCATGACTCGTTACGCTTTGTGAAAACCCTTTGAAAAACCATGCAACCTCTAAGACGTGGCATTCGCCCTAGTGAACTTACAACTATCAATCACAAGAAACAATATTCAATTCCCCTGTGACATTTCGACTGAATTGCATCCGATTACTTATCTAAACATCCTAATGGTAGCTAACCATTAATATATAGAGACAATTTAAGCACATTGATTAATAATTCAAAGATGCATGCATAATATCATAAGCAATTAAATAAAGACTACATATTCATGCTAAGGCCCAAGGTATCACCCTAGTAAACGAAACTAATTACGAACAATCATATAACAAAATATTATTAAAACCATGGATAAAAAACACCTTGAAAGTAAACTTGAATTGTCAAAAGCAATTCTCCAACTAGTGCGTGCGTTCCCCCCTCCTTTCTCCTAATGGCTAACAAACCTTATTTATACTACTACAAAATAAAACCCTAAAAGGTCTTAGAATAAAGGGAACTTTAACGAAAAGCTCTCGGTACTGTTCACTTTAACGAAAAACCACATTTTTACACTAAAAAGTCAATCATCGTGCTATTCATTTTACCCTTTATTTTGTCCTTATCGTTAAAATTCAAAGTTTTCAAGCCTTTTTTCATTAGTTTTTCTTAGAATAAAACTAGGAAACATAATAAAATAATAAAACAGAAAATAAAAGGTTTCCTATTTGAACTAAAATACGGTGTTCTAAACAAATTAGTCATTTGACTGACCAAATCAACCCCAATTTGGTCTCTAAAGGTCTCTTTTGAAAGCTGAAGACGTCCCCTACAAATCCTCAAAGGGAATCTTCCTCAAAATATGCCATCTTGATCTTCAAAATACTCAAAACGTCCATAAACATCAATTTGGAAAAGCTGTGCTCTGGGCCTTTATTTCATCGCCACAGTCAAACGGCTTGGTAGAAAAATTTGGAATTCTGACAGAATCATCTTGAAAGACTCATGAACATCCTTTATAGAATCACTCCAAAATTCATCCGTTTGATCACTTTTTGCTCTAGAGGAAGTCGAATGTCCTACATTGAAAATATATAACAAAGTGTCAAAATTCTACCAAAATAACTAATAAACTAAAACTAAGAATAGGGTACAATATATGGTATAATATGGACACATCAGTTTCCTACCTTAATGCGAAGTGAATAACCCCATATATGTTGAACCATTATTTCCATATTAATACAAGAAGACATAATTCTATTGCCACTACTACAATATCAGCTTTAGGTGTCGGATGATGGTGATGGTTTAATAAGCCATTATGTCGGATAAAATATATCTGACATATCATTCAGTTAGTGTTGGATAATGATGAAATTTTGTTGGTTATATCCAACATAAATTCCTGGCGGTTATTTAGTGTCGAATGCAAACGCCATAAAATTATTATAACGGCCAATATTTTTGAATTCTTTTATATATATATATATATATATATATATATATATATATTTAACATATTTTGACGGTTTTTAAGTTAATAGTGGCGGTTATAACTGATGAAATTGACTATTTTATTATTTTAGTTTCTGGCGGTTATTATTTTAGTATTCTGGCGGTTATAACTGACAGAAATTGACTATTTTATTATTTTTTACGCCAAACGTGCCCTCTATGAAAGAAACCTTAGCAAGTTAGTATATAAGCTGATTTATCAGCTTCCCTTTTCTCATTGCTGCCATTCCTCATGCTGTTTACCCCATCTCTCTACACTTTCTCCTGCAATTTCTTCCAATCCTCTTGCTTTCAGAAAAACCCTACCCGCTTGCAATCAAAACCAAAGCTTATCCGGCCAAGCTGAAATCATCCATCAGTTCTCTCTGGTTTTGTATTGCAGCTCCATATTTTGAAACCTACAAATCTGAACATAGATCTGCCTTCATTTCTTTGCGGACCTGAGCCCAGCTCACCTATTTCAGCCGTCTCGATTTGCCGACGCACAAAGGTAAGATGCATCGATCTCGTTTCCTCATTAATTTCTTAATTCCAGCACAAATACAATAGTGAAATTTGAGCCTAGTCTATGAGCTTGTGTTGTAGACGACGACCCAAGATGATGGCGAACACAAGGAACGGTAGCAACATCAGACTTTAGATCTGCAAGAAAAATGAGCAGCGGCAACCACGATGTCCACAAATCTCAGAAATACAGGTATAAATGTTCAACCTAGAATGAGCATGGTCTCTGCATCCATAGATCTGATAGTCTCCATTATACTCATGTATTTTTTTTTGTATGCATGTTGCCCTGAATAAATGTGATAAATATTGAGCTGAACGTTGCACCAAATGGATTCATGTATTTTTTGCAGGGAGTGGAGAAAGATGAAGTTGTTTGTGAGCAGCAAGTCTGGGAGTCTTTTGAGGAAGATGAAGTTGTCAACAAATGTTTGTTGTTTCTTTTACTTTTTGTTTCAGATTTTGTTTGGCTTGGTGTAAACATTCAAGTAAATTTAAAATATTTTTTTTAATGGATGAAGAATGGATTTGTCAATTTAAATTTAAGTTTGTTTCATGGTTAGAATGGTTTTTGTTTCGTAATTCATGTGCATATTTTTTTTCAATTTTTTTATTTTATTTTAAAACATTAGCATTGAGCACGATTTCAAAATGGTGCTCTGTCAATTAAAAAAGTTGCCAGACCTATCAGAATATTAATGTCATATGTATCCTACACGAGGCATTCTGGCGTATTAAGCCTTTCTCTTGGCAGAATAAGACTATTTATGATGCACGTAAACATGTCGCTTCACTTTTCCGCCACTGCAACCATTTTCTATCGGATTTTACCTAATATGCGACATTAATAATCTTTTCTTATCGTTTTTATTTGTGCCAGTAATGGGTAGTTTTGTAGTAGTGTGCGTATTGATGTTATTGGACATTTATCAATATCCACTTAATAGATTCATTGACCAGGAACAGTTTTAGGATAAATATATAATAAGAGGATCTCTATGAATTCTTGAATAGTCACACTACCAGAAAATAGGGCTTGCCATACAAACATTTGCGACAAACCAAATTTCGTAGGGTAAACGGACTTTACCCGATGAATTTTGCAATTGATAGAGCGAAGATGGTTAGCATTTAGGGCTTACTCAAAAACCTTTGTGTGACAGAAGGTAATTATAGGGCAAGTCAACATTTCGGAACCTCATGTATGTAAATAAGACTCCTGTCATCAGCGTTATCCATGGACCTATCAAATTCTATACTTTTTGTGAGTATATTGTCTACTGAGTGAGAATCGAAAATTAAGTATAAGTATCAAACTTCTATAAATTTTTTTATGTATGGTCAACGAGGGTGGCACGATGGTCAGTAGTGGAGGGCAGCTGTGGTATGCGACAGGCTAGGTGATCGTATCTTAAATTTCAGTTCAGGTAGACGGGTCATGGGCTCACTCCAACAACACCAATACTGTCGCCACCTGGCCACCTGCTCAATCTGTCAGGTGTGGGGTTTTAATCCAAAAGGCCTCGGTAGTAGTTAGAGTGGGGTAATTATACTTAAAGGGCTTGTTGTCAAGCCTTCTGGCCGATATGGGACATAGGAATTCTAACACTCCCCCGCGCGTGAGACCCCATTTTATGGGTCACACGTGAAGTTCCACACATCAGCAACCACGTGGAGCCAAGCCAGGGCTCACCTATTCGCGCGGGGCCAATGGGGACCCACATATTCACGTGGCATCTCTTAGCCTATGTGGAGCCAAGTCAGGGCTCACCCGTTCGCGCGGGGTCAAAGGGGACCCACCAGTTCACGTGGATGTGCAGGCATGTCTCCTGATTCTGATACCATCTTAAATTTCAGGTAGACGGGCCTTGGACCCATTCCAACAACACCGATACTGTCCCGACTTGGCCACTAGCTCAATCCGTCATGTGTGGGGTTTTAATCCAAAAAGTCTCGGTAGTAGTTAGAGTGGGGTAATTCTATTTAAAGGGCTTATTCTCAAGCCTTCTGGACGATGTGGGATAGAAGAATTCTAACACTCCCTAGCATGTGAGACCCCATTTTATGGGTCACACGTGAAGTTCCACACATCAACAACCACGTGGAGCCAAACCAGGGCTCACCTGTTCGTGCGAGGCTAATGGGGACCCACCTATTCACGTGGCATCTCTTGGCCTACGTGGAGCCAAGTTAGGGCTCACCGGTTCGCGTGGGGTCAAAGGGGACCCACCAGTTCACGTGGATGTACAGGCCCGTCTTCTGACTCTGATACCATCTTAAATTTCAGGTAGACGAGCCTTGGGCCCACTCCAACAACACCGATACTGTCTCCATTTGGCCACATTTTCAATCTGTCAGGTGTGAGGTTTTAATCCAAAAGGCCTCAGTAGTAGTTAAAGTAGGGTAATTCTATTTAAAAGGCTTGTTCTCAAGCCTTCTGGCCGATGTGGGACAGAGGAATTCTAACACTCCCCCGCATGTGAGACCCTATTTTATGGATCACACGTGAAGTTCCACACATCGGCAACCACATGGAGCCAAGCCAGGGCTCATCTGTTCGTGCGGGGCCAATGGGGACCCACCCATTCACGTGGCGTCTCTTGACCTACGTGGAGCCATGTCGGGGCTCACCCGTTTGCGCGAGGTCAAAGGGGACCCACCCGTTCATGTGCATGTACAGGTCCATCTCCTGACTCATCTTAAATTTTTGGTAAACGGGCCATGGGCCCACTCTAACAACACCGATACTGTCCCTACTTGGCCATCTGCTCAATCCGTCAGGTGTGGGATTTTAATCCAAAATGCATCGGTAGTAGTTAGAGTGGGGTAATTCTATTTAAAGGGCTTGAGAACAAGCCTTCTGGCTGATGTGGGACAGAGGAACTCTAACACCGTAAGAGGTTGTTGGTGAATGTTATGGCTCTTGGGTTAACTCAAAGTTTGTTTTTCACTATTTTTGGGGTTAGTATGAAATAATTACATTTGTAAATTAATTTATTGATTTTTTTAGGCTTATTATATTAACACCCCAAACATTATTGAATACACCTCACACTCATCACAATGATTTTGGTTTTTTTTGTTTTTTTTTGTTTTTTTTTCTTTTGTGTTGAGTACTGTTTAATACAAAATCATTCATGTCGTGCAAGTATTTTCTTACTGCTAGAGAGTATTTAAATAGAGGAAAGTAGAAGCTACTTGGGGAGCCTTACAAAAGTGAAAGGGTTGAAGTTTCGACACGATAGAGAGAGTTAAGAGCATAGGTGGTGAGAGCAATCTGTTGGAAATTTTTTTTCCTTAAATTATTGTTTAGCGGCTCAACTTTTTTCTATCTAATCAACATTGATCAATGAGGGAGTGTATCTCAAAAATGATAATTTAGGAAATATAAGATGATGATGTGATGACTTTAGGCTCTTTATGTCCATTTGGTAGTTAAATTCGGCAGTATAAAGTAATGCCCTTGGTTGAGATGCACATTAAATGATATTTTATGGATCACATATCATACTCAAACACCATGCTGTAAATGCAAAAATTGTCTCTTGAAGGCACAAAAGCAATTTAGTATTATCTAATCATCAGATTATTTTTAGAACATGACTTTTGTGAAACAGCATCACCTATCTTCTTTGCGAAAAAAGGCGAGGACTGTAATCCACCTGTGATGGTACATTTTAAATAAGGTGAAACTTCCGACATGCTGATTTTATATTCCATTTTTAAAAAATAAATCAACCAATGTATTTGTAGTTTTATTGGTTAGGCTTTTGTTGTACAATGGAGAGAGTGAGAGTGGTTTAGAGAGTTGAAGAAAATAAATAATCTTGTGATATACATTTAAAAGTGAATTTGGGTGAATTTAGTATTTTTTTAAAATTTTTTAAAACTTTATAAGGTCGAAATTTTCATCGCATATTTGAGTATATAAATCATTTAATATTAAATTTTATTATGGGGTGCATTCAACATTATGTGAAACCACTCAGTACTAAGGTCTGGTGGTATTTCTCTTCACTTGTAAGTGAGAGGCCTTAAGTTTGAATCTCACAGATGGCGAATTTGATACCAAATTAGATTGCACACTGTGTGGCTTAGTCGAACCCTTTCCCCTTGGTGTAAAATATATCGTTGTAATAAATAAAAAAAAACATTATGTGAGGTGCTAATAAAAAAAGCCTTTGCTAATATAAATTAATTTATGTTGAAGCCTATTTTATCTAACAAGGAGAGAGAGGGCCGGCGGCAAGGAGAAGAGAGAAAAGAGAGATGTGTTTGTAGAATTGTAGGGGAATGTGTGTTGTTATCCCTCCTACATTGTGCCTTTATTTATGGTAGTAAAAGGAGAGAAGATATTCCTTCTTCCCTAAGGAATACAATATACAATAGAAAAACATAACTAGAATCAAATCTAATCTAGGATTTACACAATCACACTTAAACTAGGAATGTTTACAATACTCCCCCTCGAGTGTGTAAATACTCAAGGTAGATTTAGCATCATGCAGAAGTTGAGGAAGTCGACTCATCGGCACTGATTCTAAGGAACAACGTTTATTCTCAATAAGGTAGGAACTTGCATAAGTAATAAGTCTCACTATAAAACCCTAAGGCTATGGTAAAAACCTCAGTAGGGACAAAATCCATAGTCCAAGGAAAAATGTGTGAGAAATGCAAAGTCAAAAGAAACGTTTAGATGATGTCATCAAGGATATGACTAGCCCAAGGTGGGTGCCTCATTAAAACCTAGTTAGGTAGCAAAAACCCAGTGGGAAAGATGCTCCTAATCGTAGGGAAAAAGAGTACATTAAGATCAAGCAAGTATCTATAGGATACTCCCTCTGAGTTTGACATAGTTCCAAAGAGAAATAGCAAAGTTACAACTCATAAATTTACGCATACCAATTCCATGAACAAGCTTCTGAAACGTCGTCTTCGACAGTGATTTGGTGAAGAGGTCGGCCAGATTGTCTTGTGAACGGATTTGCGTGACTTCAATCTTCTGATGTTCTTGTTGTTGATGTGAAAAGAAAAACTTCAGCGCAATGTGCTTGGTGTTGTCTCCTTTGATGTAACCCTTCTTGAGCTGTTCGATGCAAGCTGCGTTGTCTTCAAAGATCATTGTCGGGACATCAACGGCGAATAAAGATCGCAGGAGCTTCGAATATGGCCCACTATTACTATCAACCAAAAGCATTCCCGAGTTGCTTCATGTAAGGCGAGAATTTCAGCATGGTTAGACGAAGTGGCAACTAAGGTCCATTTAGTTGACCTCCAAGAGATTGCGGTGCCTCCAACGGTAAAGACATAACCCGTTTGAGAACGCGCCTTATGTGGATCAGACATGTCTCCAGCATCGGCATAACCAACAAGGCGAGAATCAACTCGAGGGGGATAAAATGCAGCACCACTCGAGGATTCGTAGGGATAGAACAAGCCCAAATCTGTAATACCCTTAAGGTAATGAAAGATGTCTTTCACGCCAATCCAGTGTCTGCATGTAGGTGCATTACTGTATCTTGTCAAAAGATTAACAGCAAAAGAGATGTCAGGTCTAGTGCATTGAGCTAAGCATTGAGCAAGTATAATAAAGCACCTATCACACTTAGATAAGGAACTTTAGGCTCCAAAATCTCTTCATCATCCTCCTTCAGACGGAAAGGATCTCGTTTTGCATCAAGCTATCGAACGACCATAGGAGTACTCGAAGACTTCGTTTTTTCCTCATTAAAACGGCACAACACCTTCTGGGTATAGTTCGATTGATGTACTAGGATTCCATCTGAACAATGCTCTATCTCAAGACCGAGACAATATCGAGTCTTACCTAGATCTTTCATCTCAAATTTTGACTTCAGGTGCGTGGCAGTTCTTGCGAGCTCTTCAGGAGTTCCGATGAGATTCATGTCATCGACATATACTGCAACCATCGCTATTCGAAATGTGACTTCTTAATGAACACACAAGGGTATAGTTCATTGTTCACATATCTCTAACTAGTCAAATACACACTCAGACGGTTATACCACATTCTTCCAGAATGTTTCAAACCGTAGAGTGAACGCCTCAGCTAAATTGAGAGCGTGTTCCGGGGTTTCAAAATATTTGAACCAGTCAATATAAGTCATTCGGAAACTTTCATATACATTTCCATATCAAGATCCCCATAGAGATATGTGGTTACTACATCCATCAGCTACATATCCAGTTTTTCGGAAGCTACCAAATTGATAATGTAGCGAAAAGTAATCACATCCATAACAGGTGAATAAGTTTTGTCATAGTCAATCCCGGGGCATTGTGAGAAACCTTGTGCAACAAGACGAGCTTTGTAACGCACCATTTTGTTCTTCTCATTATGTTTCCGAACGAAAACCCACTTGTAGCCAATAGGCTTCACATGTGGAGGAGTAGGAGCTACAGGTCCAAACACCTTACGTTTCGCAAGCGAATCGAGTTTGACTTGGATTGCTTGTTTCCAGTTTGACCAATCTGTTCTACGTCGATATTCATCAAATGAACTCAGTTCAATGTCATTGCTCAACACCATCTCAGTAGCTACTGCAAATGCTAATGCATCGTCGACAATCATCTGATTTCTATGCCATACATCATCTAAGCTAGCATAATAGACCGAAATCTCATGATTCTTGGGAGGAGGATTTGTCTCTTCAAGGACGCTTCCATAATCTAGAATTTCCTCATGAATTGGGTAGAAGGAGTAAGCGACAGTCGAATTCACGGTAGGCTCTTCAGGATTTTGTGCCATGGTTTTCCTCTTCCGGCAGTGTGAATCCTTTGAACCAAGGTGTATGCCACGTTTTTGTGTAGGGGCAGATGATTGGCTAGTCGCTAATGTATGTGGATCACCAGAATTGGCATCCCGGGCTTCCAAAAGGGCAGTCTGTCGTACATTTGGTATATCCATCTTTGCAGGCATAATTCGTAGCTAGAATATGTGATTTTGTCATGCGCTGGATCGTTGAAAGCATCTGGCATGCTCTGAGCCATACTCTGAAGATCTAATATGCGATGCGCTTCAGTTTCAGACTGAGTAGTGCAGGGATCTAAATGAGACAAAGTGAGAGTCGTCCACGGTAATTCGCGTCATTTTTTAGGAACGGTGACGTTCTTATCTTTCCCTAACGACGGGAAGACTGCCTCATAGAAGTGACAGTCCGTGAAATGAGCGGTAAACAGATCGCCTATCAAAGGTTTTATGTAACGAATAATCGAAAGAGAATCATATCCGAGATAGATTCCCATCTTTCATTGAGGTCCTATCTTTGTACATAAGCACTTAATGAAAGCCTCTGCTAGGTCGTTCTGGGTGTAAACATGGGGTACAGGATGTTTAACTTCAACCCCAACCGACATATAATAGTCATCAAAAGTCTTAGATGTGAATTCTCCAGCATTATCCAATCGAATATTTTTGATTGAATAATCAGGGTGGTAAGCCCTGAGCTTGATAACCTGAGCCAACAGTTTGGATAATGCAGCGCTCCTTGTGGATAACAAGCACACGTGTGACCAACGTGTGGAAGCGTCAACCAAAACCATAAAGTATCTAAATGGTCCGCATGGAGGGTGAATCGGTCCACAAATGTCCCCTTGAATCCATTGTAGAAAAATGGGTGGATTCAAACGAATCTTGTCATAAGAAGGCTTAGTAATAAGCTTTCCCATTGAACATGTTTGACATGCGATTCCTTGGATCGAACCTAAACTTTGGGTTAGTGGATGCCTGTGTGAAGATTGGAGGATACGGCGTATCGCTATTTGTCTAGGATGTCCCAAACCATCATGCCAAAGTGTATTTTCGTGCGTGGTCCCAATAGTAGGGCCGGCCACATAGTGGCATTCTATGAGGCGTATAGTCGTAGTATACAGACCACTCGGGATACGTTCCATCTCCTCTAGAATACGCTTCTGGCCATATTCGTAGGAAGTTATGCACATAAATTCAACTCTGTTTTCTACGTAGGTTTCAGCGTGGTAATTGTTATCTCTAATATCCTTGAAACTTAATAACGTTCTTCCGGAACGTGGAGAATAGAGTGCCTCAGAAATGGTCAAGATTGTACCATTAGACAACATTATACGTGTCATACCGTATCCTTCCATCAGGTTGGATGGGCCTGAGAGGGTTGTCAGAGGTGCATTCTTAGGTATGAAGTTAGTGAAATAGATGCGTTCACGCAAAACGGTGTGCATGGTTGCATTATCTACCAGACAGCTAACTTTCCCACTAGTCATACCTACAACGAAAAATTAATTTGTATCGGTCACATTCAAAGATTAAAACTTAATATCCAAAAATAAATCACCAACTAATAATCCAAACATAAAGGAAAATTGTTCAAAAATCAACCAAAAACAAGGAGGTTCGGCCACTACGTGGAATTCGGCCCTAATTGTCTTATTGCAACTAAAAAATAAGTCTATGTCTAAGATTCTAATCTTCCATAAGGGTGGTATCCTCCTAAAAGTCAAAAACCTCCATCTTTGTAGTCTCATGTTCGTCCACTTGCATGAAGTTTGATTCAAACTTTTTACGACGAGAATGATATTCATCTACAACCTATTTGGGAGCTCGACAAACACGGGACCAATGGTCCTTTGAACCACAGTGATAGCACATGTCCGCATCCATGGTTTCAGGTGCTTTGGCCTTATTCTTGAAGTTTCAGGCATTGGGAGTGAGGTTTAGGCGCTTCTGGGCTTTGTTTCCTCCCTTAGATGTGCCTTGACTCTATTGATCTTGGTGGGATGGCTTCTGGCCACCCCTACTACGCCTCTTTTGGCGTTTTAGGTGTTGGTTTGTGTTATAATGTGCTTCAGGCATAACAGTTGCCCCAATAGGTCAAGCTAACAACTGATTCTTCTTTTCAGCGAGAAGTAAAACAGAGATCAAATCCGAGGATTTAGTGAACTTCTAAGCTCTATATTGTTGTTGCAGGACAATATTAGAAGCAAAGAAGGCCGAATAGGTATTCTCCAGGAGATCCTCTTTAGTCAAAGTTTCATTGCAAAACTTGAGAAGTGTTCGGATTCGACAAACTTAAGAATTATATTCATTCACAGACTTAAAGTCTTGGAAGTGCAAATGCTGCCAGTCGTGTCTTGCTTCAGGCAAGAATATGTCATTTTGGTCATCAAAACAATCAGCCAAAGCGACCCAGAGTGCACGTGGATCCTCCTTAGCAAGATACTCAGTTTGCAGAGCGTCATGGATATGTCTTCGGATGAAGATCATAGCAGTGGCTTTTTCAGCTCGCCAACAAGCTCGTCCGTTGCTTCTTCAATGGCAGGACTTAAATTCTTTGCAGTGAGGTGGAGTTTCACATCTTGGACCCACTTGAGGTAGTTCCTTCCAGAGACCTCTAAAGCGGTGAAGTCGAGTTTGTTCAAATTCGACATGTTCCTATCACAGAATAGATGGACAAGATGTGGTTAGTGTAATGGAGAAAAATCAATCCATTCACATAGGAGTAGAACATACAAGTTCTAATAGACATGTTTTGGTTTAATTTTGCATGAAAAACTTCAGGTTTTCATGGGTGATGTTTAATGAAAACTTCAGGTTTTCAAACAAGGCATGTTTATAAGAAACTTAAGGTTTCAAAATAATTATGAACTTCAGGTTCATATATTCCTGCAGGCAAACACAAATATATATGCAAGCAAATATGCAACAAGAATATGTAAAAATGTAACTTTAGATTTACAATTATAATTGAATTTTAATTATTTGGACTTCGGGCCAAATTAAAGTGTGGGTGAAAAAATATAAAACTCATTGGGCCTAAAATAATTAGGCAAATAAAACTCGGGGCCCCATAGAAAAAAAAAATGTTAATTTGACTTCAATTCATATACAATTCAATTTGATGCATATGCAATTTAATAATTTAATGCATTTACATATATTTAATTCAATTCATGGCAAATATCAAATTCACATAATTCAACAATTATGATTATGAGGCATACACAATTTATGTAGAATCTAAAATTCGTAAAACGTAAAGTTGGGTCATGCATCATGGTGAATGTTCATGCTATCAGCGCTGAAAAAATATTGAGATAAAAACCATTGTTTTAAAAGAACCTGATTACATGATGATATGGATTAACTGGTTTAATGCAAAAAAATTATTCAACGTCAGATTCCTAAGTGCACCAGTAGGAGCGTGCTGATAACGTGTAACCTATTTTATCTGACAAGGAGAGAGAGGGCTAACAACAAGGAGAAGAGAGAAAAGTGAGATGTGTTTGTAGAATTGTACGGGAATATGTATTGTTATCCCTCATACATTGTGCCTTTATTTATGGTAGTAAAAGGAGAGAAGATATTCCTTCTTCCCCAAGGAATACAATATACAATGGGAAAGAATAACTAGAATCAAATCTAATATAGGGTTTACACAATCACACTTAAACTAGGAATGTTTACAACAATTTATTGATTTTTCTTCTGAAATTGTCTTTATTTTTTCAAAAATAAATGAGATATTGACAAAATAAAAAATAAAAAAGATAAATGAGATAAAATGGAAATATAGGGATCAAATTAATAAATAAAAAAAGCGTTGAGTTAGTTTGAGAAATCCGAACCACCTTCGAGTTTGAGATGTTTTTGGTTGCTGGGGATAGTAATGTTAGATAGATTTTTAGACTAAATTTGCAAATCATGATGTGATATCAATAAGAAATAAACACGTTAATTAACATTTAAATAATAATTCAATTATCAACAATCATATCATATATCATTGTGCCAGGTTTATCACCTTTTGCCATTATTCTGCTCATTCTAATTATACTGGCTTGACAGTTACCATGAATAAACTTGTCACCCAAGACCCATCTATGTGAGATACTTCAGTAATTTCCACGCACACATATTGATATTGTTTACATGAAACAAGTATGAAAAAATGAAGACATTATCGATCACATAATCAACAGTCAATTGAAACTTCAAATTACATGAATTCAAGGACGTATTGCATAAAACTTGAAAGTTGCATAAATTCCAAGGACTTATTACATATAAAATCACACGAAACTTCAAATTACGTAAATTCCTGGGACGTATTTCAAAAAACTTCACACTACATAAATTCCAATGACTTGTTACATATATATAGCAAATCTGACTTTGGAAAGTCACGCGAAACATCAAATTACATGAATTCCAAGAACTTTTTAGTTCTTCTGCTTCAAATATTCCAGAACTTCACTAAGCACCTTCTCAGATTTCCCACCAATGGCCGTAGCCTTTGTAGCATCTTCCCCAACCTTACCAGCACAAACCCTCAGTTTCTTATCCTCCATCAACTCCACAATCTTCTTCCCTATCTCTTCTGCACCCACCAACCCTCCAACCCCGAAACCCCAACTCCTCTCCCACATTCCCAACCCCGCCTTCTCCACCACCTCCGCATTCACGCTCTGATCCCCATGCTGCGGCCACACCAGCATCGGTATGCCTTTTTGTGCCGCTTCCATAACTGAATTCCACCCACAGTGATTCACAAACCCGCCAATAGCGGCGTGGCTGAGAATGTCCTGCTGGCGCACCCACCCCTTCACTACTAATCCCTTGCCTTTAGTCCTGTCCAAAAACGTCTCCCCCAAAAGATCTTTCAGATCTTCTTTGTCGTCTTTATCGATTTTGCTTGTTTTGATCACCCACAAAAATCTATATCCACTTATATCCAACCCATCTGAGAGCTCTCGGATCTGCACATTCGACATGGCTGTTCTGCTCCCGAAACTCACGTAAACTACTGACCCTGCTGGCTGGCTGTCTAGCCATGGCATATAGTTCTGGTCCTTGTTCTCCTCCTTCTTGGCCTCGAAGTTTTGTAACGGTCCGATTTGGAGAATTGGTGGGAGATATTCCAAGACTCTCCCACTGTTTACAGCAGCTACAGTTTCTGGCTCGAAATCTTCGAATGTGTTCATTAGGATCCCTGTGGCTTTGGACAAAGCTCGAGAATCCGTAGCGATTAGTGAGGTATAAAGATGATTAGGGTTTTTAAAGGGAGGAGGAAGGCTTGCGGTAGGAAATGGAGTGATTCCGGGGACGTTGACTTCCTTGAGATTGCTTGCGAAACACGAAGGGTTTGCTAGAAGGGTTGGGAGGTAGGCCATGAGGCAGAAATACCTAGATGAGGTGGTTGAGATGATGTAGTTGGGGACACCGAGGTCGGCGGCGACTGGGGCAATACTAGAAGCTACTGCAAAGTCGGAAAAGATAGCTGAGAGGGGCGGGGATGATGCAGCGAGCGACGGGTAGAGAAGAGAGACGGAGCGGGAGGTGGCTTCAAATTGGAGGAAGAAAGGGTCGTCAGTGGTGGGATTGGAGGAGTTCGAGGGAATGACTTCGAACTCCATATGTTTGACTTTTGGATGTTGAGATAGGAAGAAGGAAATATGGGCGGACTCGGCAGAGGAGACAGAAGGATGGGCGGTGATCAAGGTGACCGTGCAGTTTCGAGAAGATAGCATGGCGGCAACGCGGAGAAAGGGGGTCAAGTGCCCCATTCCGGCGCTAGGCAATAGTGCTATATGAGGAGGAGGAGAAGCTGTGGCCTTTGACATGGTGATTGGGAAAAGTACACAATAGTAGATTAACACTGAGTTTACTGGGGAAAGGATCCTCTTATATAGACGAAAAAAATGGAACGCTTGATAATGACGGTTATGGAAAATGAGTAGGTTTTTGTTAAGGTTTCACTAGAATATGTACAGGAAGACAATCTTGTGAAGTCTAGATTTTTATGTTTGGTTTTCTTTGTCAAATATTGTAATTATATCACATGCTCAAACTTGTTTTAGGTTGTACTTTGTTTATGGGTTGTCTACTAGGAATAAACCCTCAAGGATATGGCACATCTCACTTCAAAAAATTTGTTCATGCATGTGCATTTCACATCTACATTTGTGTTACATTCTAACTAACATAGTTGTCTTGTCAAACTTGCGCGCGGATTTCCAGCAAGCTGGGCACGCAATTTAAGACTTGACCCATGTGGGATAACTGAGAACTTTTTGCCGAATGTCTGTTTCTCACTCTTGATCTCTTCAGATACGTGTCCTTTGTTAGTTGAAAAATGAACCAAAGCTTTTGGGGTTAAGGTCCCTAGCTGGTTTCTTTTGTCTTTTGGAGTTTTCTAATTTAATTTTCTAGAGAGAGAGAGAGAAATAAACATTAAGGCTTCACATCCTTCTTTGTTCTTCATTTATGAAACTCTAGTTGCAAAACCATTTTCATGCATTACACACCCAATCATTGTAGAATAGGGCACCCAATCATTGTAGAATTTTCATTAAATTTTGTGGTCAAGTTATTCAAGTTTCAAATCTGAGTATTGACTAGGCCCCCCTCATTCTATGGATCAAATTCGAGGACCCTGATGAAAATCAACGCCTTTGTGGACAAGCTACAAAAAAAAAAACAAGTGACTGTTTGGGTGAAGAGCCACTCCAACTTCGTCGACATTGAGCAATGCATGAAGAACCTGGAGAATTTGAGCAGGACTACCCCTTAAACTCATATTCCCTTCTTTGGCTACGGGAACATAAATACCATACGACTGATGGAGAATCCATCATGTCGACCGTTACTCTGATCCCAAATGATGTTGCTGATCTGGGTACAGGCGCTTCGCGCGACAGGCAAATCACTAACATCTTCTTTGGAAGCAGAACTTGAGTTGCGCGAGATTCCCCTCCCCCGAATGCGGCAAGAGCCTCAAGAGCAAAACCCCACCGTTTGAGGTTTGATGAGCCTGAATTTTCTGATAAGCAGGAACGATGATTCTCTCTGGATAGAGAAAACCCAAGGGTCCGACCAGATAGAATCATCCTCGTATCTCTATTCGACCAACAATTAGAGTCAACAGTGTTTTTTCCCTAGCATAAAATTCATGCCCCTAGTGGAGAAATTCTCCCAACCTCGATTCAATTGTTCCACAAAGACTCTGACCCAGACTATCATATCATGCAGTACTAGAACGTTATCGCCTTATACAATAACAATAATGCTTAGATGTGTAAGAAGTTTTCGTTCACCTTAGAATAACCCGCAATCATGTGGTTCTCAGAATTGCTAGCTAGGTCCATTGACTACTTGAAAAGCCAAACTGACCTCTTCATGAACACTTACTCGGTGTACCGCGATTTACATAAGCGTCACATAGCTATATACCTTAGAACCTCTTGAAGTGTTTCCACATAGAGCCGGCGGAAGTGGAAAAAGATGATAAACTGGCTACCATGGCATTCAAACAAGGCCTCTATGTATATTCGCCTCTTCCATAAAGCTGAACAAAAGGAAATATGATTATGTTACTCAGATGAAATGCTTCGATATCACGGATAACCTGACAGACTAGGATGATAAGACTCAAATGACAAGTATTGATTCCAATTTGAAGAAAGTTGGGGTTCCAACATAAAACCAATTAGTAATATAAAGAATAGCCAACTTACTTATAAGTCTATGCAAGGTCCATCCTTTCATCAATGTGGGATTCACTCTCAACATTCCCTCTCACGTGTGGCAAATTTTCAAGCCTAACACGTGAACAACACAACGGGATGACGTGGAGCACGTGTGGCCATTTGGCTTCACACGTGAGACAACATGTTCTGATACCATGAGGAAAGTTGAGGCTCCACCATCGAACCAATTGGCAATATGAGGAGTAACCCAACCTCTTATAAACCCATGCAAGGTCCTTCCTCTCATCAATGTGGGATTCATTCTCAATACGCTCCCGACGTCTCCAGATCGAATAGAAATAGCATTATCCAAACTACACGCAATTTGATTACCTTATGCTTCAAGACAAGTCCATGGAGAACTCATCTCCCAACGCCCCACCATAGGCTTATCGTCAAAAGTGATCCCCAGATGTAATTCTTACATTATGTCTTCTTTTTTTTCTTAGAACTACATAAGTGATTTGATTCTTCTTCTGGAATATATGTAGGCAATCATTCTCGATTCCAATCACCAAAAAGAGAAAAGAAATAAATATTGAAGATAAGATATCCAGACTAGGCAATCCCCAAAAGGAATCTTATTCCAAAGGATCTCCAATTAGCAGAAGTGCTTTGGCCAAGCTGGCCAAGCTAGCCAAGGTAGTCCGATTAAAAGCGTTCAGGTTTGATACATAGGGTATGACAAAGGATTCCAAAGGTGTTTCCAACCCACGAACAGGTGACCTAGTCTTCAAAGAACTTCAGTTAAGATTCACTGGGAACGGACAAGCAATTTGAACTAAGGGACAAACCTCTTAGCAAAATGTTGCAAGTATTATAATTCTCGGCCAAATGGACTGGGGAAAGGTAAGAAGATTAGATTGTTTTTCCAAGTCATCCTGGGTACATTTCAAAGTTTTCTCATCCTTAGTCCAGTAAAAGCATTTTTTACTAGTATAGAGCAAAAGATCTTTCATGGGTTTGATATTTAGTTTTTGGTACTGAAATAAGGTGATACTCCAGATATCATGATGGTGATCTTTATGAATACTAAGTTTGGGAGGTAAAATATTTCTCCAAATCAATATTACAGAGGAAAGTTTTTGAGCTTTGACTCGAGCCCACAAACTTACTCATATTCCAATATGTTACTTATTTTCTCTAAAAGTTCATTTACTTTGGAAAGATTAAGATTTTATTCCACGAACAAGGAAGCAAGGGATGAGAAAATGAGAGGATTCATACAAACACATGTTTAATATCAAAGTCCCACAAATAGAGCACAAAAAAGTACAACTATTTGGGGAAGACAAGCCCTCACCCCTAACATGAAAATTCTCCTATAAAGACTACGGAGCAAGCTTGGCCGAGATCATCAATTCTAATGAAGCTTAGTCATCACCCGCGTCCACTTCGAAAGGAAGACAAAGAGGGCTCCAATGAATAACCCTCTAAAGAATCTCAATACTTTGTTGAAATTGAATCCGTATGCGAAAACTGCAAGGAGAGTGTTGCATAGGGATGAATGTTATGGAAGAAGGTACAAGAAGTAAGGGATGCTATTATGAGATTAAGGCTTAACTCGTTTTTGCTTGACAAAGATTGGTACGAAGGACCTAGTTTTTTGTTTTAGGATCATAAATATCGAAGGTTCAAAGAGAGAATTGGGCTCAGAAAAAAGAGTATGGTGTAGAGGATGAGGCTTCACTGATGTAGACAGAGAGAAAGAAATATGAAGAAACCCCACCATAGAAGAATTATTTAAAGGCAAAGTACCTGGGGATCTAGCAGTTTAAATATGAAACATTATTTACCTTAAGATTTGTACATACAAAGACCGAAGTCACTCGAAGATATGAATGGCCGCCTCTTGCAAAATGTTCCCGCGCAGCACCCGATATCATTACAAACTTTATTGTTGGAACAAATTCGCGTACCTTCGTGAGCGATAATTAAGCATAAACTCGACCAACTTGCAAAATAGTAAACAACCGTGAGCAAGCCTAGGCCCGCGGGTAAGGGGGCGTGCCCTCTAAGACGGTCAAGTTTGTGAATGATTTTAAAACTCAAGTAGTGACTAAGAGAATTGATGTGTATAGATTGTGTTACCATAGATGAACTCAAGGTGGGTATTTATACCCAAGGGAGTGAAACCTTTTGAGGATAGTAAGTAGATATTGCATCCCCTTAAGAGTTGTGATTACTTGCGGCACATGTATATCCCTATATTGTAGGACTCCAAGACTTATAGGATCTGATTATGTCATTATCTGCATCAAATCGCGTGTCTTGCAGAACAAGCATGGTCATCCAATAGAGTGCGATTCTGCCAAGTGCCCCGGAGTAGAATGATTGTGGCATCTTGCTTTGTCTGATACAGCTTTGCTCGAAGCTGGTGAGTCCATTACCAAATTTCTCATGTAGCAGCATCCGAATCAACCTTACTTTGGACCTGAAAAATCATGGTCCCACATTTATGGCACGACACTCGAGACTACACATCTAAATTTGAAACGTCTCCACTACTCCATAGAGAATCAAATCACCATACTAAGATAGAAGACCAAACAGTACGTATTCCAGTTTACTCTAAAATGCATGGTCTTTGGATAACTTCCATCCTCAAATGGAACAAGTTACCTTTCAGATACAAGTAAGGAGTAATTATGGGACCATGATTTTTCAGGGTCGGACTAAGGCTGATCGAAGTACAATTACCTTAAAAGTCTAGTCATGGACTCGACATTTCTGAGTAGAGCTGGACCAGAAAGAGCAACAGTGCCACCATCACCCTGTTATAGGAAATAAGAGAAGTTCGAGCAACTTCGTAACAATGACCACGCTTGTTTCATAAGACACGGGGTTTGATTTGGATATAGAATCAGGCAGATCCCTTATCAGTCTAAAGAGTTCCTACAATTTAGGAATTGTCATGTGCCGTAAGTAATTTCAACTCATAAGAGGGTATACTGTCTACTTCTAGATATCCTCTTAGATTCTTTCGGCTTAGAACGAGGCTTTTATCCTAAAAAGGTCTATCTCCTAACAGTATAAATACACCCGTCTAGGATTCATCTTTGGTAACGCAATCTATGTACTATAATTCTCTTGCACGCTGCATGAGTCTCAAAACTAGCTTACTAACTCGACTTTCGAAAATCTTTTGACCATCACACCCCCTTCCCCCCCCCTCGGCGCAGCAGTCTCAGGCTTGCTCATGATTGTTCTATGTTTTGCAAGTTACTTTCATTTGTGCCTCCACAATCCACGATAGTGCGCAAATTTAGTTCCAATATATCACATTGCCACATAAATATTACTTCAAAACATAAAAATACATTTACATTCAAGTATTACAAACCCCAAAACAATAGTCTAATGAAAAACATTAGTACGCTACTGCATAATTAAATGTGTAAGGATATGCAAAATGAGGATTTATTTTTTAAGGTTGTGAAGCCTAATAAAAATTCATAACAATTAATGTAAAAGTACGAAAAACGTAAAAATATATATATAATTACAAGTTGTACAACTTTTGTAAAGAGATCAACTCCGTAATTCGCCACCTTAATTCTATAAACCATAAATTCAAATTTAAACTTTGATTATCATTACGTTTACGCTCCATTCTTCTCATTGAATTTCAATTAATTTCATTTTTTTTTTGGATACATGATCTTTTAGCAGATGCAGAAAGATGAATGGTTAGGATCGTTTATATTACATTTAGATTTTTATGGTTAGTGAAATATTGCTCGGAGTTTGTAGAGTCTATAAAAACCATATAGCATTTCAATTAACTGTGAAAATCAGAATGTGATAACAATAATTCGAACCGTTCATCTTTCTACATCAGCTAAAAGATCATGTTTTCAAAAAGAAAATCTAAAAAACGAAATCCAAGGAGAAGACTGGAGAGTAAACTACAATCGATGGTTAAATAAAAATTTAGGGTGTATGGATTATGGTGTCGAACTTCGGAGCTGCCCTTTCATGAAAGTTGCAAAGCATGTCATTACGAGTGACTGTATATATATATATATATATATATATATATATATATATATATTTTTTTTTTTTTTTTTTTTTTTTCATTTTCATTTTTCAAACTTCTACATTAAGTATTATGAATTATTATTAATTTGCACTCAAACAAAAATATTCCATTCATGAGGGTTTGGAGGTTTTAACAATGTAAACGACGATATAGTCATCATCTAAATGTAGAGGATGCAATCATGAACGTTTATATACTCTTTTTACTTTTTTCACACTTGTACATTAGTTATTAGATAATTTTTATTTATTTCGAACTCTTCTAAGAACATTGTTCACGATGATTTGTAGGGTTCTTTCTTTCTTTTTGTTTTTTTTTTTTTTTTTTTTTTTTGAGCAAACAATATTATCTACACTAAGGGGTTGGTGAAGTGGGCTAAGCTTCACAATGGGCTAGCAATAATGTGGTTCAAATTCGCCTTTGGCAAAAATTGAACCTAAGACCTCTCACTTACAAGTGAAGAGGAATACCACTAGATCGTAGTACTAAGTGAGTTTGTAGAGTTTTAAAAATCCAACAAATAATGTACCTAGACACTTGGCATTCGTGTCTTGTTTTCCGTGTTCGTGTCGTTTTTTGTGACATACCTAATATTTTAATGGGTAGTGTCGTGTAACACCTGTTAAAGTAAACGAGTAATATGACCCGACACAAAATTGACCCGTTAATATTATCAGGTAATATGACCCGACCCGTTACCCGTTAAAGAAATATATTTTAAATCAATAAATAATTAAAATTAAAAACATAATTTGACCCAAAAATAATGAAAAACATAATACTAAATTAGTATATGCATCCCACATTATCGCATATATATTACTTCAAAACATATTAAAAAAGCATTTCTCTTTCAAGTATTACGTACCCCAAAATAAGAGTCGAATGAAAAAAATTAAAGTAAATTACTCCAAAATACCAAATGTTCAAGGATGTGCAAAATAAGGGACTTGTACATTAATGATTATGAATTTTATATATTTTGAACACCCTTAAAAATACTATTCATGAGGATTTGTATGGATTTAAAAATTAATGGCGATGTACCCATCCTTAAAGCGTAGAGGATGCGATTACGATCATTTGCATATTTCTTCACATTTTTTGCACTTGTAAATTAATTATTATATTTTTTTTAATATTTTTGGTATTTCTAAATTACTTGATATTTTTATTTTTAATGTGTTTTATAATTTTTTAATCTCACTCTTTGCCTATAGTATACTATAAAAATAAATAAATAAATATAACTTAATTTTTTTAAATTTATATAGAATAATAATACAATATATACATATACACTATGGTTATTGTGTTTCATAGTAAGTTTTTTTAGTAGTTTAAAAAATTAAAATCATCAAAATAACTTCTTCTTTTTTTCAACTTGTCGAAATAGGTTACCCTCGTGTAAACCTGTTAAAGACCCATTATTAATGGGTTCTTATCGCATTGACCTAAAACCCATTTTTTTCGTGTCGTTTAGGTGTCGTTGTCACATCCGGCTCGACTCCACTCAGACTAGCACGATATTGTCCGCTTTGGACCCCAACCACGCCCTCACGGTTTTGTTTATGGAAACTCACGCGAGCAGAACTTCCCAGTGGGTCACCCATCCTGGGAATGCTCTGGCTCCGTACTCACTTAATTTTGGAGTTCCTATGGAACCCGAAGCCAATGAGCTCCCAAAAGGCCTCGTGCTAAAGGAGGTGGTGGGCATGTACATATAAGGCATAGAGGATCCACTCCCATGGCGATATGGGATCTAACAATCCACCCCCCTTAGGGCTCGACGTCCTCGTCGGCACACTTCCTGCCAGGGATTGGCTCTGATACCAAACTGTCACATCCCAACCCGACTCCACTCCGCCTAGCACGATATTGTCCGCTTTAGGCCTTGACCACGCCCTCACGGTTTTGTTTCTGGAAAGTCACGCAAGCAGAACTTCCCAATGGGTCACCCATCCTGGGAATGCTCTGGCCCCATACTCGCTTAACTTTAGAGTTCCTACGGAACCCAAAGCCAGTGAGCTCCCAAAAGGCCTTGTGCTAAAGGATGTGGGCATGTACATATAAGGCATAGAGGATCCACTCCCATGGACGATGTGAGATCTAACAATCCACCCCCTTTAGGGGCCCGACGTCCTCGTCGGCACACTTCCTGCCAGGAATTGGCTCTGATACCAAATTGTCACCTCGCAACCCGATTTCACTCCGCCTAGCACGATATTGTTCGCTTTGGGCCTCGACCACGCCCTCACGGTTTTGTTTCTGGAAACTCACGCGAGCAGAACTTTCCAGTGGGTCACCCATCCTGGGAATGCTTTGGCCCCGTACTTGCTTAAATTCAGAGTTCCTACGGAACTTGAAGCCAGTGAGCTCCCAAAAGGCCTAGTGCTAAAAGAGGTGGGCATGTACATATAAGGCATAGAGGATCCACTCCCCTGGGCTATGTGGGATCTAACAGTCGTATTAACGGGTCGTGTAAGAAATTGCTAGGTCTAAATGTACCCATCGTCAAAACATGAGGATCGTATTTTCACACAGAAATTGCTAGGTCTAAATGTACCCATCGTCAAAACATAAGGATCGTATTTTCACACTTGTAGACTAATTATTATGAATTTTTTAATTAATGTGATTTGGTATTTTTAGTGTCCTTCGGAATTTTTTTTAACTCATTTATGCTAAATTATATACTATGACTATTGTAGTAACTAGGTTTTTTTTTTTTTTTTTTTTTTTTTTTTGAACTAACAATATTATATACACTATGAGGTGGACTTAGCCTCACAATATACTAACAATAATGTGGTTCAAATTCTCCTTTGGCGAGAATCAAACCTAAAACCTCTCACTTACAAGTGAAGAGGAATACCACTAGACCCAAGGCTGGTCTTGAGATCTTTGAGGTCCAGGTCGATGCCAAAAAATATGCTGTAATTTCACGCGTAAGACTTCGATAAAGTACTTCAAACTCAATAATTTAGAAATACAGAAAAATCAATTTATTTTGTATTGAGAGGAGAATAAAAAAAATCGGGGCGTACAAGGAGATAGATGATAAGTTTTGTTTCCTCTTTATCTAAACTTTTAAATTATTTTTGTATAAATTGTGATGTATTTTTTCTTATTTACTAACCTTTTCAATATGGGATTAAGAAAAATAATTATTTTCGAGTCTTTAATTGATATATATATATATATATATATATATATATATATGTGTGTGTGTGTGTGTGTGTGTGTGTGTGTAAGCAATGAATGAGCACCAAATTAAACCAAGTAGATTAGTATTAGTAAAGACATACATAATTAATTTATTGAAAGCTATTGCTAGGAGACCAAAATTTTAAATTAAATTTTGTAAATCATATGATGTGGTCGTTGATGATTGGATTATTACTTACGTGTTGATTAATGTGTTTATTTTCTATTGGTGACTCAACATTTGGTTTGCAAATTTGGTCTAACAATTTGATTTACCCAGCTAGCATTACTCTTTGTTGAAAGTTAGACTTGAATTGGAATGAACGTCTAGAAATTGCAACCCACATAACTACTAAGTAGTCTTTACAATCAAACAGGGGGCAAAAAAAAAAAAAAAAAAAAAAAAAAGCAGCTAAACAAAAAATTGTAAAAATTGGAAAGAAAAAAAAAACATAACATTTCACACCCAGGACTTCCCCATTAATTTTAAATAGAGGAAACCAACAATTATGGTTAAACTTCTTGATTATATGACCAAATTTTATAAATTTATACTCTAATGGAAAGAAGTTTATAAAAAATTAAAAAACACACATAAGGTTTTGAACTCACCATATCTTTCTCAGTTTCAAGGAGCAAAACCCACCCTTTTTTGTTCAACTTCTTTTTCATTTAACCAAATTTTATAAATTTATACCCTTCTAAAACATATATGAATATACCACCATAAAATTTTGGTGCCCCCGAACAATCGCCCTGCCCATATTAGGCCAGTACCGGTCCTGACTAGATCGTCGTATTAAGTGGCAATAACTATGTTTATTTACTAGTTTAAAATTATCAACTAATTTTTTTTAACGGGTTGAAATGGATTACCGTAGTAAACTTGTTAAGAATTCGTTATAAGATGATTCGGTAACGAACCTATAACATCCCACATCGACCAACGGAGAGGGAGTGATGTGCCTTATATGTACATGCCCACCTCCCTATAGCACGAGGCCTTTTGGGGACTCACTGGCTTCGGATTCCATTGGAACTCCGAAGTTAAGCGAGTTCGGGCAAGAGCATTCCCAGGATGGGTGACCCACTAGAAGTTCTCGTGTGAGTTCCCAGAAACAAAACAGTGACTGTGTGGCTGGAGCCCAAAGCGGACAATATCGTGATACGGCGGAATCAAGCCCGGGATGTGACAAAATGGTATCAGAGCCACTCTATCGTTCGGTGCGAGTGTGCCGACAAGGACGTCGGGCCCCTAAGCAGTGTGGATTGTAACATCCCACATCGACCAATGGAGAGGGGATGATGTGTCTTATATGTACATGCCTACCTCCCTATAGCACGAGGCCTTTTGGGGACTCACTGGCTTCAGATTCCATTGGAACTTCGAAGTTAAGCGAGTTCGGACGAGAGCATTCCCAGGATAGATGACCCATTGGGAAGTTCTCGTGTGCCCAAAAACAAAACCGTGAGGGCGTGGCCTAGGCCCAAAGCGGACAATATCGTGCTATGGCGGAGTTGAGCCCGAGATGTGACAGAATCGATTAGTAAAAGTGTTGACACAAAACTTGTTTTTTTCGTTTATTTTTTATTTTTTATTTTTTTATGTCGGGTTATCGGGTTGTAAAAAATATGCCAGATCTATCAACACCGCTATGATCTAAGTATTCTTCAACAAAATCGTCCACTAAAAAAACTCTAATCAATTACGGTTGACAAAAGTTCAATAAAAATCAATTTCGCTTGTGGTGAAGATGTTGTCGCTTCCGCATTTATATTCGGACGGAACACGATCTAGATGTTTTTTTTATCGTTCCTCAGTTAGTTTCCTACTTTCCTCCAAGAGAGCGTTTGGTTTTGCCTATTCATCTATTCTTCACAGTTTATACGACTGAGGTGTTTTGTTATAGTTTCCTTCGGATTTAGTTTTCTTGCATCGTAGTTGTTGGAAAATGTTAGTAGTTTAGATATTATATTGTTTGGGTTGATTTGCCCCCTCTCTGTCCTTTTTTCTTTTGGCCTAACTCCTCAATTGTAATAATTGATTCAAATTCAACGACTAAATTTGATAACGTCCAACAATAGTTTAAGTAATGGGTTAATCTTAGTTTATTACCCTAAAGTTTCTTGGTTTTAAACATTTGATATATCATGTTTTTTCATCCCAGAGTGGCACCTAAAGTTATAATTTGGGGACACGTTCATACATCCGTTAAGGTTGCTGTTAAATCAACCGTTAACTGGTGACGTGGCGCCCACGTGGACAATGACTGGATCCCATGTGCCACTATAGAGCCCACGAGGATTAAAAAAATTAAAAAATAAATAATAATAAATGAACCTCTAGGCCCCACTTTGTTGAAAGATGCCGGCTTTTCCTAATTTTCCAACCCATCTGCCTCCATACCATATTCTTCTACAGCACATGCCTCGCTGTTCTTGATTGGGTTCATCCTCTTAGCGAACACCTCGTCTGTTTCCAAGTCCACCATGAACTTGATGGCAGTCACTCCGCAAAGAACTAGCGACGGGATCTTGACCTAGATAGAGGAGAAATCAATGCTACCGTCGGTGCAGGCATGCCACAACTTCAATTTCGCCGCAGATTTGGCGGCGTACGGCTGAAAAGGGAGGTGGAAGGGTGGATTTGCAGGGAGTGATAGGATGATTGGGTGGGTGCAGAGGAGAAAAGGGAGGGAGGGTCAGGGGGATAGGATGAGGTAGAAGACGACCTTTTTATAATTATTTTTATTTTTTAATCCACGTGGACCCTATATTGACACATGACGTCCAATCATTGTCCACGTGGCCACATCACCAGTTCACGGTTGATTTAACAGCAACCTTAACGGATGTATGAAAGTGTTCCAAAATTATGACTTTAGATATCACTCTGGTATGAAAAAATGATGTATCAACTGTTGAAAATTAAGAAACTTCAGGGTAGTAAGTTGATATTAACCCTTAATTAATTAACTAATAAATTTATAGTATAAACTTAAAACCAAAAAATTATTAAGGGGGCTATGTTTAGCCCTTTCAGTTGGAGATGACATATTACTATTGCCTGGCATTGTTCATTTAAAAATAAATTTTTGTAGAGCTATAATTCTGGACGGGACTACGTTCAGCCTTTTTCAATTAAAGATGGCGTTATATGTTTTGTCTTGGGCCTAGCCTGTTAGTAGTTTTTTTTTTTTTTTTTTTTTTTGTCAAACGATAGGTTTTGTCAGATTTGATGTTAGATTAGCCACTAGTGAGGTTTGAACCCACGCCGTCATGCAAGGGTTCAACATCTTTCTACCACTGTATTAAAGGGCTAACTTTATTTGTAGCCGTTAATATTCATAGTTATATTTCGTTTGATCGTCTGTTTGTTTTCAATTAATATCATAACATGTTTGATTTTTCGCGATTTGATCTGCTTCTATTGGTATCATTTTGCCTGTCTCCTCTGTTGTTTGTATTTTCAGTTTCGATTTGTAGAAATTTTCATGTTTCCTGGTTTGTTTTCAGTTAGTCTTTGGACAAAAAAAGGGTTCTATTTTGAAGAAAGAATTTGGTGAATTTGTCCTGCACCCAAATCTGAACAAGCTCGCTATTCCGCCCCCGCACCAAGATTTCTACATCCCACCAACCCCACCGCTGAATTACTGCTTCCAGGCCCGCCTGAACCACTCCTGCACCTAATACAAGGTTCGCTTCGACTGCACCAGTTCGACTTACCGATGCACCACCACCACGCACTAGTAGAAAAAACCCTTGCGCAACGAAATTTTACACGACGGAACACACATCGTCGCGCATAACCACTTTGCGCGATTAAATTTTAAACGACGAAACAAAAATCATCGCTCAAAGTCACTTTGTGTGAAAAAAATTTAAAATTCGTCGCGCAAAGTCTTTACAAAAATGAAAAAAAAATTATTTTTTAAAAACCTTTGCACGATGAAATCCAAATATTTCGTTACCTAAACCAATTTATTTTCTTGTTTATTTAATTTTATATTACAAATTTTAAAATATAATTATTTTCATAAGTTTTCATTATTTTTAATGTCTTGCGCAAAGTCTTTACAAAAATGAAAAAAATTATTTTTTAAAAATCTTTGCGCGACGAAATCAACATTTGGTCGCCTAAACCCTATTTATTTTAATTTATTTATATTTTAAATTATTAAATAAAATTATTTTCTTTTTTATTATTTATAAAAATTATTTTATAAAATTTTGTGCAACGAACATATATTTCATCGCACAAAATCTTTAAATTTGGGCGGGCACCAAAAATGGGATGCGAGAATTTTTTAAGACTTTGCGCAACGAATCTTTCATCGTGCAAAACTTTGTTAGACAAAACCTAAAAATTTGGGTAGGAGCCAAAAAAGGGACGCGGGAAATTTTTTTTTAAAACTTTGCAGGACCAATATTTTATCGCGCAAACTCGTATCCTTCGTCGCACAAAGTTTTACTGTTTTTAAAGCCAAATAACTCCTCCACAATTTTCTCAATGTCTTTCTCTATTCTCTTACCTCTCATCTTCTTCCCTCTCCTCAAATCCGACCCTCTCTCTCACACTCAATTCTCTCACTTAATATCTCTTCTCTATCTCTGTTCAAAAAATATTAAATTAATTAAATAAAACAATAAAAAAATCAAAGTGCCTTTGTGCAACAAAATATTTCATCGTACAAAGTGCCTTTGTGCGATGAATATTTATCTTCGCCGTGCAAATCCTATTGTAACGAGCTTTGCGCGACCAAAATTTCGTCCGCAAGATTTTGAGCGATGAAATCATACTTTGCACAACAAATCTTATTTCGTCGCACAAAGTATTTTTTGTAGTAGTGACTACCTCGCGTCTGCTTGAAGCACGACGTACTTGACCACCCACCATTGCCTGCATGACTCAGCGCCGCCGCACCCAGATCCATCCCGCATCAGATTACCTATGCGCTGCGCACCACCCGTTGCCATACCCGCAAATTCAACTCGCACCCAACCCGCACCAGTACCAATCACTTTTGCCATTGCTGTTTGACGTCCAGGATCGTTTGATCTTCTGAAGACCACCGATATTCACACAAAGGAAAAGGAAAGAAGAAGGGAAAGAAAAGAAAAAAAAATTAGAAACTGGTTGAGGTTTTGGCCCACACGGGAAAATAAAAAAATGAATGGAAAAATAAAATAAAAATAAAAATAAGAGAAATTTTTTTATGTTTTGAGGCCCACACGGGCAAGAAAACAATGGCTGTTTGTTTGTTTTTTCAAAGTTTGAGCCCTTTTGAGGCCCACTCGGATAAATTTTTTTGTGGAGTTCGCTACCTTGCTTGCCTGTCATTCAAGTGCTTGGATTTATGATCACCCGAGTGATAATGTTTGTTTCTATCTGTTCATTGTTGCAATTGGGATATGAAAATCTTGTCGGTTTAGTAACAGATTGCACTCATATGCTTTCTTTCATACTATCAAGATCAGTTTGCTAGTTCAATTTGCCAGGTCCATTTAAGTCTGGTTCAGTCCAGTGTCATCTATTGCTTGTCCAATTCATCGTCTAATCCAGTTCACCTACCTGTCTGTCCGCTTATAGCGAAGCCTGCTTGCATGTCTGCCTAACGAAGGCTACATCCACATCTGCTTGTTGCAAACTCACATTGTTTACAGGAGTTTGACGGTGGTGTTGGAAAATGTTAGTATTTTAGGTATTATATTGTTTGGGTTTTCTTATAAGTTTAGTTTTAGGCCTAGCATGTTAGTATTAGAGTTAGGTTTGTTCTATATAATATAATGCGTTGTAACTCCATGAAATAAGCCAGTAAAATTGTAGTGATGTTGTTGTAGCCGTTTTGACAATCTTGTTTAATAAGAGGGATACTTAGGATGCGGTCCCTAATCCTTAATATTCTTTGATTAAAACCTTAATGGTATTCAAAGTTTGATCAAAGTCCCTTGACTTTGTACACCTCATTATATTACTATTAATATTTATATTTTTATAGTTTTGACATTAATTGTTTGATATTTTATGAGATTTATAATCCTATAAATTTAAAATCCCTCATTATAATACTATTAGAAACAGTTACAATAAAAAATTCAAACATTTTGATTCAATAAATAAAAACTATGTAAAAATACGAAATAATAAATGGCAAAAGAATGTATCCATAGTGTTAAAAAAATTGGTACATTTTACAAAAAAATTGGTACATTTCACATATAACAAAGTGGTACATTAATAAAGAAGAATGGGTACATTATAAATAAATTAGGGCACAGATAAAAGATTAAAAAATTATGAGTACAAATGAATTTTTTTAAAATATAAGCGCTAAAAGAAATTAATACATGGGTACAAAATAAAACTAAAAAGAAAATACTACAAATTTAAAAAAAAAATGTTGCAAATTAAAAGGGGGTACAAACTAGAAATATAAATATATGATACAAAGTTTAGTTATAAAACATAAATATACCATATGTAATTTTTCTATCATTGATTACATATACAATGTCACGTGACGGTATACACATGGGTACAAACACAAATAAAAATTTAAAAAATATGGGCACAAAAAGAAACTAATATATGGGTACAATTTAAAAATGAAAAGAAAATTGGTACAAATTAAAAAATATTTGCAAATTAAAAATAGGTACAAACTAAAAATAAAAAGATATGATAAAAAATTTAGCCATAAATATAAATAAACTAATTGTAACATTTTTTAACACTAAAGGAATATATTTAAAAATAAAAATATTTTATTATTCAAATAATTAATGATGTTACCTTGATCAAAAATTGAAAATGAATAGGATTTTAATCAATAAAGTAGCAAAAAGAAGGATGTGAACCTTATTTCTTCTTAATAAAATAATATATATAGTTAAACGTTCGTTTGTTTGTCCGTTTATTTTGAACTGTATTTGCTGGAAGCAAAAGCTCAATAGCAGTTCGGCTCAATTTGGAGGGCTTTGTACGTATATATAGTTATAGGACTGGAGATGGTTAAAAAATATTTCTTTATGTCTCGTGTTATTATTTTCAAGCAGCGTATCTTTTAATTTCTAAAATTCACGTTTAGATTTTATACTATCTTATAATGTTTGAATAAAACATTTTCTCAGTAAAAATAACAAAAATAAAATAAAAATTGTCCTCTCCCACAACTTTGGAGAAAAATAAAGTACAATATCGTTGTTAATATAATACCCATTACAAATGTATTCGTGATCTTCAGTTATAAATTATTCTGACTTAGTCCTAAACCAAAAAAAAAAAAAAAAACCATGATACCACACCGCTTTCTCTTCTCGCTGAACTTGTTTTTGCATCCTTCAAAGACAGAGCTAAACTCAGTGAAAGAGTGTTTGAGGTTTGCAAGGTAGCTCCACAACCAAGCTGCACGAGACTCATCCACGCACAGCACCACCGGACATTCCTTTGACCTAGCTATTCTTCCATCAAATCAAATATATCATCAAATTATTGTCCAACAACTATTAAAGAAAGTGATGATGTAAGTGGCGACGAATTAGTCAAGATTACCAAATTATTTATACCTTGGTTAATTTGAAGGGAAATTGCACCATATCAATCATTATATATGACAGTTCCCCACACTGGTAGTAGGTTTAATAATGTTGAAAGAAATTTTATCATTAGATTATTAGTAATAGGTTTACTGAGATGTGATCTTACTTGATATGATTTGGGAAACACGTTTTGTATCAACGTGCCTGCATGCATTACATTACTTTATGATTTATAATTAGTATTAGGTTTACTTAGATATGATCTTATTTTATTTAATTTTAAAATAAAATATTGTTATTAGTTTATTAGAAATAGGTTTCCTTAGATATGATCTTGTTTGATTTGATTTGTGAAACACGTTTTTATCAACATGCCGCCATGATTACTTTGCTGTATAATTTATAATTATTACTAGGTTTACTTGAGTGAGGATCCTCATCGGATCCTCTTTGTTAGGATTTCGGGAATCTCAAATTACATTTGTTCATTGTACATCGTGCGGTAAAAAATCATTGTAATTTTTTTTATTCAAAATTGAATATAAACAGTATCTGATGAAAACTGACCACATGATGCACGATGAACGTATATGATTGGAGGATCATCCTCACAAAGAAGATTCGGGGAGAATCGTCTCTCGATTTACTTAGATATGATCTTATTTTATTTTATTTTAAAAAGAGAATTATATTATTAGTTTATTACTAAATTTACTTAGATATGATCTTGTTTGATTTGATTTGTGAAACACGTTTGTATCAGCATGCCTGCATGCCTTATATTACTTTATAATTTATAAGTATTAGGTTTATTAATTAGATATGAGTTTATTTTATTTTATTTGTAAAACAGGTTAGTATCTATGTCCCCATAATTCTTTTCTATCCAAGAAGTAGTGCCCAGATCAATACCGATCACCATTCTTTGGTTGCCGAAAACTCAATTCTTCTAAAGAAATTATTATCCACCTCACTCACTTTTACATAATGTTCTAAAAATTGTTAGGTAGTACTAGTAGTCGAGCAATGAGTGAGGGACTAGCGCCTAAAGAACTAGGCAGGGCTTAGATGAGTTTTTTATTTTATTTAATTATTATAGAGAAACCTAAATTTTGAAATAGAAGAATATACAATCTATAAAGTACTACAATATAATAAAAATATAAAAAACAAACATATAATAGTATTCATCCAAGTAACTAACAAGTCTTCTGTAATTTATTAAAAATATAAAAAGCAAGAATAGAAGAAATTTATTTTAGAAAAGAAATGGAAGTCATTTTTTCAATTGTATATATGTAACAAATATTTGTTATAAATGTGGGTTTCCTACCTTAATTGAGAGTGATATGATCCCGGATTGTCCTATTTCAAGGTTAATTGTAAACAGAATTCTGAGGTGGAACCAGTAGCTCGCATCTCATTAGATGGCATCCCCTCCTCCCGGTTTTATTAAATTAAACTTTGATGGTTCGATCAATTTGGAGAAAGTTGCCGATGTTTTTGTTCTAAGGAATGACGAGGGGCAAGTTGGTGTATGTGTAGTTAATCTAGATGGCACCACTATCTAGTTGTGGAGGCCATTGCTTTAAAGACGGACATTTTGTACGCCAGACACAGGTTTTAGAAACATAATGGTGGAAGGGGACTCCAGCCTGGTGATTCAGGCAGTGCAAGGTGCTTGGAAAACTCCTTGGCACCTTAAGCCAATTGTGGATGATATTAGAGGGCTAGCCTCTGAATTTCTTTGCATAAGGTGGAACCATATCTTCAGGAAAGAAAACTTTGTGACCGACGCTTTAGCTCACTATGGCCTTTAGACTTGGCATTCGTGTCGTGTTTCTCGTGTTCATATCGTTTTCGTATCATACCCGATATCTTAACGGGTCATGTCGTGTAACATCCGTTAAAATAAACGGGTAAAATGACCCGACCCGAAAATATTAACAGGTAATATGACCCGACCCGTTACCCGTTAAGGAAAATATATTTTAAACCAATAAATAATCAAATGAAAAATATAGTACTAAATAAGTATATACATACTATATTGTCACATCCAAAACCAAAACATAAAAACGCAATTTTCTTTTAAGTATATTTTCACTTACCTAAAGTCTTTAATAGTTTTTTAATTAATGTAGAAGTGCAAAAAAAATATAGAAAAAATGTATAAACGCTCGTAATGACAAGCTTTACAACTTTCATGAAGAACTTAACTTCGAAATTCGCCATTATAATCATATAAATCATAGATCGAAATTTAACCGTTGATTGTTGTTTACATTTACGCTTCATTGTTCTCATCAAATTAGGTTTTTTCAGATTTTCTTTTTTGAAAACATGATCTATTAGAGGATGCAGGAAGATGAACGGTTTTGATCGTTGATATTATATTCAGAGTTTTACGGTTAGTGAAAATATTGCTTAATGTTTATAAAGTTTCTACAAACTATATGACATCGACTCATATTTCAGCTAACCGTAAATATCTAAACGTGATATCAAAGATCTGAACCGTTCATCTTCTTACATCCACCAGATGATCATGTTTTCAAAAAAGAAAATTTAAAAAATGAAATTCAGTAAGAAGAATAAAGCGTAAATGACAATCGACGGTTAAATATAAATTTAAGGTTTATGGATTATAGTGTTGGATTTTGAAGCTAACCTCTTCATGAAAGTTGTAAAGCTTGTCACTATGAGTGATTGTATTTTTTTTTTTTTACATTTTTTACACTTCTAAAATAATTATTATTAATTTTATTAATTTTTCCGTCAAATAAAAAACATTATTCATGAGGGTTTGGAGGATTTTAAAAATCTAAACGATAATGTAAGTGTAACCATTATCTACTCGTGGAGGAATAATGATGAATGACGAGTGTTTATATATTCTTTCACATTTTTCATACTTGTATGTATGTCTTCTTAGGTTTTGCCTATACAAATACTATGCTAGTTTATTTTAATTGTGGACAACAACATGTTAAGTAAAATTTATCCTAGTAATGATAATAAAGAACTCTCATAATAAAAATAAATAATGTCTAAAACTTTTTTTTTTTAACTTATATAGAATAATAATACAAAACTATATATTTAATATAGAATATATTGTATATATTAATATGGCTATTGTATTTTATAATAAATCTTTTAGTAATTAAACTTTAAAATTGTCAAAATATTTTTTTTGCTTAACGGGTTACCCACGTATTACCCGTGTGTATACCAGTTAAGAACCCGTTATTAACGGGTTCTTAACGGGTCACCCGATAAGTTATCGTGTTGATCCGAAATCCGTTATTTTCGTGTCGTGTTAGAAACTGCCGGGTCTAATGGCCTTACCATAGCAAACCCTTATTTCTAGGAGTATTGTTTACCGATTTCGGTTATGGAGGCCTTTAAATTTGATTGTATGGGAACGGTTGTATTTGTGGTTTCAAGATTTAATAAATTTCTTTCTTTATCAACAAAAAAAAAAAAAAAAAAAAGAGAGAGAGTGACATGACCCTATATATATTGAACCATTATTTACATATTAATACAAGACGACATAATTCTATTGTGCATCCATCTTACTGGACGTTTATCAATAGGAAGAGGGCTCACTAACTTAAACTCTTTATGTTACCTCCTTCCATTGGATGGATTATTTTGTAATCACCTTTCTTATGTATGTAAATGAGTCTTTTTTCATTAGATTTATCTATGAACCACTATGTTGGGACTATGGCTAGACCATGGGTTTAAGTGGTCTAGCCCACACCATTACTTTTATACATTAATCGTTGTATCTCTCTAAATAGTTTATCAGCTCTTTGATTGCTTTTAGGGCATATACCTCTAACATATTTGAGATCATTTAACAAAATTTGGGTGATGAACAAATAAAAATGAACGATAACAAAGAGTTTTGAAAATCAATATGTGAAGACACTAGGAAACCGAAACCGATCTAGCTTCTCACATACCTATCTATTGATTAATCCAATTGACATTGTTAATCATTTTTCCTTTTTGCATAGACAATCTGTTGTACTTTGGCTAGTCCGTAAATATATACATGAAACTTGTCTATGGTATTTAGTAGAAGAATAACATATAAAACTCATTACATTTTGTGAGAACTTTGGACAATCATGGAAATCTTAGGCCATCTCCAACCGATCCGGCCAGAGGGCCAGAGGGCCGAAAATGGCCCTAAAACCGTCTCCAACCGAGGGCTAGGCCAGAGGGCTCTGGAATCTGGGAGGGCCCCACGGAATCGGAGAGGGCTAGAGGGCTGGAGGGCTGGCTGCTTTCGGCCAGCCAGCCAGCCCCGGGCTGGCTGTTTTTTTTTTTCAGCTTTTTCATTGCTGTCGGTTTTAACCGACAGCATTAGGAAGTTTCAATTTTTTTTTTAATTAATTAGTATTGCTGTCGGTTGTAACCGACAGCATTAGGGAATTTAAAATTTTGAATTCTAACGGCTAGTGAGTCCACTAGCCGTTGCTTTAGGGTTTTTTTTTTTTTTTTTTTTTTTTTTTTTTTCTGTAACTAGCAGGTTACCGTTCTGATTTTTTGTTTCTTTTTTTTTTTTTTTTTTCTGAAAATTGCAGGTTACCGTTCTTACATATTATTTTTTTTTTTTTTTTTTTTTTTTTTTTTTTTAAAACATTTCTTTTCTTCTATAAATATGGTGAAGTTCTTTCAATTCTTCACTTCAATTGCAATATTTGCTTGTTCAATATTTCATTCTCAATATTTGCTTGTTCAATATTTCATTCAATATATTTCTCAATATTTGTTTCAATTTCTCAATATTTTCTTCAATATATTTTCCAATATTTCCTTATCTATAATATTTGTTTCAATTTTTCAATAATTTCCTTCAATATATTTTCAATAATTTCCTTCAATATTTCCTTCATTTTTTTCCAAAAAAATGGCCTCATCTGCAATCAAAGGTAGGCCTTGGACCCGAAAAGAAGATGAAGCTCTTTGCAAGGCTTATAGATGGGTCTCAGAAGATAGTGTGAGGGGGATTTCTCAAACAAGTGAAGGTGTTTGGACTCGTGTGTCCAAAAAATATTTAGAGTTCTACGAAGGCACCATTCCACCGAATACCCGAAACCACGAAAGTTGTTCTTCAAGGTGGAAGAAACATCTTCATCCAAGTTTGAATAAATGGCATCAAGCACTAGTAGCAGCCGCAAGTAGACATGCAAGCGGCGCCAATTACTATGACGAAGTTAGTGTTTTCTCTGTTTATTTTAAATGTTTAATTATATTACATTTAATTTTTGTAATTATATGTCATTATATTACATTTAATTTCATGAATTAATTTCCTAAATTTTTTGTAATTATATTTTCTAGGTACGTCAAGCGGAGGAATTGTATATGGAGGGCAGCTCAAAACCCTTTCAGTTTCACGGTTGTTGGGAAATTTGTAAAGGGTGGGTGTTATTTGAAGATCCACCTCAACATAGAGTAGATCCTTTGGGTGCTGCATCCCCATCTGTAGATCCTTTGAATGAAGGTGGATCTTCTGCCATTCAACAAACAAGGGTAGAAAATCCGATTCCGTCCGAAGCTTCTTTACCTAGGGCTATGGGACGAAACAAGGCCCGAAGGTTGAGGGAAAAGGGCAAGGCAAATGATGATTATGCCGCTCAACATGAAGTGGCGGCCTCATTGCGATTAATGGCGGAGCAAAATGCCCTTGAGGCGGAAGAAAGGAAGCATAGGCATGAAGAACGGACCAAACAAATACAAGAAGAGATGGATGATAAGAATATGGAAAGGGACACTTCGAATTACACTCCAATGAGTAAGGCCTATTTTGATAGGAAAAAAAAGGAAATTATGGCTCGGCGGCAGTTGTTTACCTCTGACTATACTCCTACAATGGCGGATGATGAAGATGATATCGATTATGGATATTAAATTTAAGTTGTTGTAGTTTTTAAATTTAAGTTAATGTTGTTTTTAAATTTAATTTGTAGTTTTTAAATTTAATTTGTAGTTTTTAAATTTAATTTGTAGTTTTTAAATTTAATTTGTCGTTTTTAAATTTAATTTGTAGTTTTTAAATTTAATTTGTAGTTTTTAAATTTAATTTGTCGTTTTTAAATTTAATTTGTCGTTTTTAAATTTAAGTTGTAGTTTTTAAATTTAAGTTGTTGTTGTTTTTAAATTTAAGTTGTTGTAGTTTTTAAATTTAAATAATAAATTATGTTTGGCCCTATGGCCCTTTGGCCCTCGGTTGGAGACGGTTTTTTGTGACAGGGCTAAAACGAGCCCTCTGGCCCTCTGGCCCTCGGTTGGAGACGGAGGCAAATATGGCCCTGTACTGTTCATTAAAATATTAATATCTTGGAGAATCTTGGAGGGCTAGAGGGCTCAAACGAGCCCTCTGGCCAGCCCTCGGTTGGAGATGGCCTTAGAGTATGTTGACTTCGACGTACTCCCCATAAAGTGGTGATGCGATTGGCGTCAATATGGATAATATTAAATGACTAACCTCTCAATTTCTTTACATAAAGTGGAACAATATTTTCGATGCCTATATTTAATATTTCATAAAATAGACTGCCACATCAAATTATGTCCAGCAACTGTTGTTGGAAAATAGTTATTTATTTAATATTTGGATTTGGGCTTAGCCCATTTGAATTAGGTTTTCGTTTCCTTGCTTATTATAGACTAGGGTTAGTTTTTTATAAATAGAGAGCTTTGTTATTCAGAGATAATAATTAGTCACGATATAGCCTTTTAGGGTTTTGTAGTCATTCCAACATTCTTCTCTATTAATAATATTTTTATTATTTTGTAATCTTGTTTGTTTCGCACTCTGATATTCAACTTGGTATCTGAGCAGGTTTAATCTGATTCTGTTCGTATTTGTTTGTCTATCAGATGCCGTTTACATTTAGATTGTTTAGTTATTATTTTTGTTAAGGAAAAAAAATTGAATTGAATCTGTTTTTGGTGTCTGAGTCGCACCGCTGGAGACAGGTCTCACCGGAGCGGAGCTGACGCCTGATGTCTGAAGTCTAAACGTGCTGTTGTCGAGTCTGGATCTTAGATATGTTGCAACCATCACATCTTGCTGATTTGCACCTTGAACTGCCGCAAATCCTCATCAATTCACTACAACTTCACGCTGGACCCGAAAATGCGTTTTCCCACCACCGCACTGCTCGTTCTCACTATCACCCAGACCCACAAACCCCATCTGCACATTGTCGCTGCAACTAGAAACATAGCACATCCACCGTCCTAATCCACCCCGCCGCCAAGCCATCCAGTCACGCCTCCGCCATTGCCTGAAATCCCGCCGCTGTCTCTTGCTTCCTATACTGAAAAGCTTGCAAGCACACCTCGAAGTCTGAGTTCAGAATGTTGGTCTTCACTTGTTTTGCATCTAGTTTGCTAATGTGAACCGAAGAAAGAGAAAATGGAGTTGAAGCTTGGGCCCTTGTTGATTGAAGTTATTGTTGGGCTTGTATTGGTTGATTTGGATTCAGAATGTAATTTGCTTGCCAATCACTCGAGTGCTTGAACTTGTGACCACCCGAGTGATAAGTTTTGTTTTTATTCGTTCATTGCTGCAGTTGGGATATAAGAATCTAGTATGTTTAGTGATGGAGTCCATACTCCCAACGTTTGGTTATCAAAATTTGTTGATTGCTGGAATTGCTTTTTCGCTCGCTCGCCTGCTCGCTTGGATTTTTGTTTGCTCGCTTGAATCGCTTGCCTTGTCGTGTCCGCATAACTGAGTTTGCCTTGTCATGTCCACCTGACAGAGCTTGCCTTGTCGTGTCCACCAAACAGAGCTTGCCTTGTCTTGTCCGCCTAACGAAACTTGCATCCGCATCTGCTTGTTGACAAACTCATGACGTGTACCGCCATGAGTTTGACGAGGGGGTGTTAGAAAATAGTTATTTATTTAGTGTTTGGATTTGGACTTAGCCCATTTGAATTAGGTTTTTGTTTCCTTGCTTATTATGGACTAAGGTTAGTTTATTATAATTAGAAAGCTTTGTTATTCAGAGATAATAAGTTAGTCACGATGTAGCTTCTTAGGATTTTGTAGCCGTTCCGGCATTCTTCTCATTAATAATATTCTTATTATTTTGTAATCTTATTTGTTCTGCACTCTGATATTCAACTACTGTAACAGATTTGTTCGGAAAAAAAAAATCAACAACCGTAATAGAAAGTGGTGATGTGATTAGCGACGAATTAGTCAAGATTACAAAATTATTTATACCTTGGTTAATTTGAAGTGCAATTGCACCATATCAATCATTATATATGACTGTTCCCAGTATTGGTGGTCGGTTTAATAATGCTGAAAGAAAATTTTATAATTAGTTAATCATTGGAGTTTTTAGTAGAATCTCATTCAAGCTCATTGTCTCAATTGTTCACTATTAAAAGTTTCTCACACTTTATAACATTTTGTTTCTCTATAAAGTAAGATGGATCTTGGAGAGCAAAAGTGGGCTTGAACCTTGAGTTTGAGTTTTGAAGTGTGATAATTAATATATATTTAATATATAATTTCAAAATATGGGCATCGGAGCTCGAGCTCTAATAATTAAATTCAATAATTAATTATCTTTTTATTTTAGATTTAATTTGTTAATTGTTTAATCAACAGACTCATTCTTTCTATAACAATCTGTCCCTAATTATATGGTTTTATTAATTTAAAAGAGTGAATTGACGAAAATGCCCGTAGAGGCGAGATTGTTGACCTTCGTTGACCAGCGTATAGAGAGACATAAGAAACAATCTTTTAGTGTATCATTGTATTACTCGATGGTACGAACTCGTGGACCCAAGCAGAATCATACTCGAAATCTTAGTTACGCTTCCTTCTAGAAGAAATAAATTGAAAATTTGCATTTTTCTACCTATTGCTATAATTAAGTGGTTAGACCCACGTTCATTTTTTTTATGGGATTGGAAATCCAAACCGTTATTTCTCTCTCTGAAAAACTTTTTTTTTTTTTTTAAGGAACACTTTAGATGCGGTCCCTAACTACCAATATTATTTGACTAAAACCATTGTGGTTTTTTAGTTTTTGATCGAAGTCTAACATTAATGTTATAATGTATTTCTATGTAGGTTATTATATTTTTAAACTAAAAATAAAATTTGTAGTTATTTATATAATGAGATTTTAAATAAAACCCATAATTTATAGGATTAAAAATATTAAAGATGAATTATACTCTCCAATATATTGTGTGTATATATTAATATACGTGAGTACGTTCATCAAAACTAACCAAAAAATTATTGTACCACAACATGGGTACATTCTTAAAAAAAAAAAGATATTAGGCTTAATAATATTATTAAATTTATTCTATTAAACTTGACATGGATACATTCTCAAATCAACGAAATAGAATGTACCCATATAAGTTTAAAAAAAAGAAAACTAATGAAAAGTGCTTGAAAACTTTTAGTTTTAACGATAAGGACAAAATAAATGGTAAAGTGAATAGTGCCATGTTTGACTTTTTAGTGTAAAAATCTGGTTTTTCGTTAAAGTGAACAGTACCGCGGACTTTTCGTTAAAACTCCCTAAAAAAAATGGATTACGGAAAAGATTGAATGAATTTTATATAAAAAAAAAATGGGTACATTTTATATTAAAAAAAGGGTACATTTTCATATAACAAATCGGTATTTTAAGAATGGGTACATATAAGATTAAAAAATTAATTTAATGAGTACAAGCTTATTATAATTTTGTTTTTTATATTTTGGAAATGTTTGAATTGAAAATTAATTAGGAGTTTAATAAGGGTGTGAGTATTAGAACTCTAAATCAATTACTAATTTTTATTATAAAATTATTTAACCTACATGTAATTCACTAATATATTAATGCTAGGGACTTTGATCAAAATCTAAAAATGATAAGGTCTTAGTCAATGAATATTAGAAACTAGGGACCGGATACTAATTTTTCTTTTTTTTTTTAATCATCACATCCATTTCTTTTGTTATTTTAACCATCACATCCATTTCTTTTGTTTTCTTTAACCTCCATTTTCCCATCTTTTCTATTCTCTTCTCTCTGTCAGGCACTCTCTCTCACTCAATCTCACTCAATCTCTGTCATTATCACTCGTTTGCCTCACCCTACTCCCATTCTCATGTCTCTCATCCTCTCATCCTTCCCATCCTCCCTCTACCATCACCAACACTGAGACTAGAGCACCACCATCACCATGCCCCCTCAGTTGCGATCTCCAACCGGAACCCCCAAACCCCCTCAGTCGCGATCTACAACCGGCAGAAGCCTTTCTCTCTCATTCTCTCTCTGCACAGTGGTACCCCCACTGTTTTAAACCCTACTCCGGTGAGTTCTCGTTGTCTCTGACAAAGGTATGTTCGAAGATCACCTCAAATCTCTATTGATTGCGTTGTAGGATGAGTTTGTAGAAGTTTAAAGAATTTTTGTGACGTGTTGACGCAGAAAACGCATCTGGGAGTTTTTCCAGATTTTTTCGACGGACCCGAGAGTTTTGCAAGGTATTTCTGGCCAACTTCGACCACGGCTGGGCCTTGAATGGGTATAACTCGAATCCCTACCCTTCTAGCATTATTTTGTATTTCAGTGGTGAGTTTTATTTGAGTTTTGGGAGCTAATAGGAGCCGTGGGAGTTTCCCGGCCAAGATCCGGCCTTCTTCTTCATTGGGTTCGGCGGGTGTGACCTGCGAGCCCAGATGGGCCAACCCGTCCCTATTGAAAAAAAAAGCCCAAAGCGATCCATGAACCTGCCCAAACCCATGACCCATTAACCCTAACCCGGATCCTCGAGACCGACCCAAACCTATTTCTGAAATTGGAGGGAATATTATTTTGAAATATTCCATTACCTTCCAATTAACTTTAACATAATATTTCGTCTGAGGATGGAATATTCCGTTGAAGTTAACTGTTGATAATTAGTTGACTTTTGTTGACTTTTTTGAAATTTTCTCGGAAACTGTCCTAGGCTAATTTCAATGCCTTGAGTCCATTTTTGGCATCCTTTTAGTGAAATTCTGAAGTTTTAACTTAGTTAACCAGTTCGGCGTCTCGGCTGACTTTTTAGGGTTGACCGTTGACTTTTTACAAAATTTGCATGGGACCCATCTTAGCGTATTTCGACGCTCTGATTCTGAATCCGTACTTTGTTTTTCCAAATTTAGTCGTTTAAGTTGAGTTTTACTAATGGGTCCCAAAATTATATTTAGGTGCGATTACTATCGAAGACTCTGGCTTTCCCAGCTCGAATGGATGTGACATCACAAGTACCTACGAGTGGGTCTTTTCGTTTTTACTTATATATACGTATATGTGATTTTTCTCTGACCATTGCTTTTATATATTATGATGTGACATGCCATGTTTATGTTTACAAATAGACTTTTCGCACACTCTACGTTTGTAATATTATTTGTGAGCATAAACTTGTGGCATGACGTTCTTGCGTTTTATCTGCTCATTACTACATGATTGCACGGTGTCTCTCAGTTATTTTATTGTCCTGGGCCAAGGACCAGCTTTATGTATAGTTCATATCAAGGTTCTAAAAATCGTTAGGTGCTAGTCGGGCGGCGAGCAGGGCCTAGCGCCTAGGCGGGCGCTTAGGCGGCCTAGGCGGATTTATGTAAATTTACTATATATCTTGTAAATAAGTGCCCATTTACACTTAAAAATATATATACTTGTATGGATAATAAAATAATGATAAAATGCAAATTAGGTACACCATTTCCATAAGTATTGGATGAACTTGTAGTAAATCCATCATTTGCAAATTAGGTATACCATTTCCATAAGTATACCACCATAAAACCAAAAAAGAAAAAACACACAATTAATAAAAAAATATATAAAAAAAAACCGCCTAGAACCGCCTAGGGCCGCCTAGGACCACCTAGGTGCCGCTTAGCTCTCCGCCTAGGAGCCACCTAGGCCCGCCTAGGCCGCCGCCTAGCTTCCAGCCGATTTTTCCAAACGCCTAGCCCAAAATCGGGGCGGGGCACCACCGCCTAGCGCCTAGGCGCCGCCTAGGCCAATTTTTAGAACAGTGGTTCACATGCATCGTATACATTCGCTTTGGATCCAGAGTTAGGTGTCAGCCTGTCCTTTTGTGTGATGTTTTGGACTCATATGTGATGCGACTTGTGCAACTCACGTGATGTAGTACTAGAATGTAAAACCTACACCTAGCCTGTTCCATTGTTTGAATATCTCTGCAATGGACTTGTGTGCCTACATAAATTAATGAGCATTGATTTATTATAATAACGAGTTGAGATTTGATGTTGATATACCTTGTTGTTGTGCCTACATCTTTTAGCTCATTGTGTTGCAGGCTATCTATTTCATACTATTATTATAATATTTTTGGGAAACCAAATACTTGTTTTACAATGAGGGTTACACTTTTCAGAAAGGCTTTACAAAACTATATTTTCAGGCCCACTCCCTTGTTTTTCGCCCCTCCAGGATTTTAGTGGCAGACATTTCGTGACGACGAGGATTGTTGGTAAAAGCTGCTATGTATGAGCCTTTTCCTTTCTGTATAAATGTCCTTACTCATCTTTTACTGCAATTTATCTATGCTCTAACATCACTTGTGTGATATGGGCTCAATCTCGCTTGCACGCGCGCTCTAAATTAGTCACTTTTAGGATTTAATTTATTCACATTTTCCACATCACTACACTTTATGGCTTCGTCACCTTCCAGGTGTCGGCCAGCACATCGCTATTCGGGTGTCAGGCGGACATTTCGGGTCAGGGTGTGTCACTTTCAGATGAAGTCTGCAGAGGATGAAAAAATGCCAAAAACTATACACCCCTCTAAGAAAATGCTTCCCTAAAGATGCATCCCATATACATACACGTTGTGAACATGCATATGTGCATTATATATATATATATATATATATATATATATATATATAGACACACACACACACATACATCCATCTGCAATTCTGTATTGCATTTAGAACACAGAAAAAATAAAATTCTCTTTCTGAAACTTGTTGAGAACCATAAAGATATTCGCCAAAAACCAAGTTTTCTGGTGTTGGAATCCTGGCTTGATCATTGAATCCTAGGGAAGCAGACATTCATCTAACTACAAATACTGAGTAGGACGAAATTCTGTTTCAAGAACATTGTGGTATGCAAGCCTCAACCACTATTTTTATTTATTTTTATATTAATTTTGTTTGTTCATATTTATTAAGTTGTATTTATTATTTATTAGCATATTCGAATTTATATATATATATATGTATGTATATTTGTGATTCATTGTTGATCGTTATCCAACAATTAGTACCAGGTTTACTTAGATGTGATCTTATTTGATTTGATTTCTAAAACACTTTTGTATCTAAGGGTAGGCACGGTTCATTTCTGCTCAGTTCCATCCTTAAATTGGAACTGGAACAGGGAAATATCAAAGGTTTAGTGCACTTCCGTTTAAATTGATTTCTAAAACCGTATGGTTCGATTCACAACGGTTCCGGTTTGGTTCATGCCGGTTCACAATTCCGAATAATGAATCATTTGAATCTTGCAAACATATATTTAGAGCACATAAAAATAGATTTTTATATTAAATGATAATAATTGGATCACACAACGAAGAACATGCATGAATCATAAAGAATGATGAACTACAATAGAAGAAGATTTGAATTTTTAATGGCACCAAAACATTAGAAAGTTCATGAATATTAGAGAAAATTGTAGCAATGGCCCTTCAACTTTAACCCAATTAGAGCAATGGTCATTCAACTAAAAATCCATGACCATTGGTCCCTTAACTCATCAAAACGTATAGTTACGGTCCTTTTCGTCAACTCCGTTAAAACTTCCGTCAAAATGAGTCACGTATTACCACATGAGGTTAGAATCAAGAAGAAAATATGGGAAACTAAATGAAAAAATTGTAAAAATGGTCCCTCAAATATAACCCAGTTGGAGATATGGTTCCTCAACTTCACTCGAATGGAGCAATGGTCCCTCAATTTAACCCAATTGGAGCAATGATTCTTCCAACACGACTCATTTTGACAGAAGTTCTGACAGAGTTGACGAAAAGGATCGTAACTGCACCTTTTGAGGAGTTAAGGGACCATTGGTTATGAATTTTTAGTTGAGTGGACTATTACTCCAGTTGGATTAAACTTGAGGAACCATTGCTACAATTTTCTTTGAATATTATTCATCAACAATTCACAAACACAAACACATAACTAACAAATTTAGCTTACGTAACTCATTCTGGTTATTAATTTAACAATTTAGAAATAAAGACTGAAGCACTCGTGTTAAAAACATGATCAAAAGGTTGAAATTCACAAAATTTTCAAAACCCAATTAATTATTTATATCCATGGTTTTTCTCAGTTCTAAGTAGTTTTGCCAACATGAAAGCCTGAACTGGTATGTATGGTTCAGTCTGATTCTTGGACTTATGTTTTTTTTGTCAAAACAATTTTTTAAGGTTTATTTTATCATGGTTCAATTCGGTTTCATGGTTCCACGGTTTTCTGCGACCCCTATTTGCATCAACATGCATGCATGCCTTACAATACATTATATAATTTTCTTTTTCGAACAAACGATATTATCTACACTAAGGGAAGAGGTGGGATTAGCCTCACAATGGATTAGCAATTATGTAGTTCAAATTCACCTTCGGCGAGAATCGAACCTAGGACCTCTCACTTACAAGTGAAGAGAAGTACCACCAGACCGTAGTACTAAGTGGCATAATTTATTAGTATTAGGTTTATTTAAATATGATCTTATTTTATTTGATTTCAAAGAACAGAGTTTTTATCACAAATGATCCCTGAAATTGACCCACCCCATCAAGATAATCCTTGAAATTGAAAATCAATCAATTTAGTCCCTGAAAATAGGTGTCATAAATCATTGTGGTCATTCCGTCACAATTTTGTAAAAAATTATGTTCTATGTTATGTGGCACATAAATGAGTCCCACAAGATTTATGGTTCTTATTACAAATGGCACATTAAATTGACCCACGACATCAACATGGTCCCTGAAATTGAAAATCAATTAATGCCTTCCTTGAAAATAGGTGTCACAAATCAATATGGTTGTTCAACATATTTTTGTCAAAGTTTTTGTTATGTGCTGATGTGGGTTTAATAATTTAAAATTAATTAAAAAAAGTTGTCAAAATACCTTTCTACACAATGGGATTATCTCAAGGCAGAGTCGCCGTTCTCCGCATCTCCATGATCATCGGGGAAGCACCCAACAAACTCTCCAAGATTAAGGTTGTGAGGATGTCGATTGTCCAAATGCTAACGGTGATATCACATAAGTTGTCACCAATCCAAGTTGTCCCCAAATGTGGTCTTGATCCTGTTTAATTTATGTGAAGGGTGTCGAATGGTGTAAATATGAGTGTTTTGAGAAAAAAAGTTTCTTCAGAGAAGAGACGGCGAAGGCTAGCATAGATGGAGGTAGAATAGTATGGGTTGGATCGAAGGTGATTGCAAGACTGAGTTTCTGAGTTAACAACTTTTTAAAGTAATTATTAAATTATTAAATTTGTTTCTAATTTATTTTTAATTTAATTAAACTTATGAGACCCATTTATGTGTTGAATGTGCACATAACAAAATTTTTGACAAAATTGTGACGGAAGGATGACATTTTTATTTGAGACACCTATTTTAGGACTACATATATCAATTTTTAATTTCAAAGACAATTTGTGATAAAAAAAAAAAAAAGAAGGACTTATGGGGACCATCAAAGTGTCATATCAACACATAACAAAAGAAATTTTTATTAGTAGTTTATTAGTACTAGGTATACTTAGAGGGATTTGGATCCTCGCCGGATCCCTTCCATGGGGATCCTAGGGATCAATGCACGTGGACCGTTGATCAAAAATCGTGCGGTCCCAATTAAATGCTTTTTATATTTTTAAAAGTAAAATAACCTCGTTTTGCGTGAAAAATATAAAAAAAGAAAAAACTGTGGCCACACGATTTTCGATCAACGGTCCAGATTCGTTGATCCCTAGGATCCCCATGGAGGGGATCCGGCGAGGATCTTCGTCCTACTTAGAGATGATCTTATTTGATTTGATTTGATTTGTGAAACACATTTGTCTAAACATTCCTACATACCTTACATTACTTAATAATTTATTAGTATTAGGTGTTTTGTCTCAACATTCCTACATACCTTACATTACTTTATAATATATTAGTATTAGGTGTTCTTAGGTATGATCTTATTTTATTTGATTTGTGAAACATGTTATAACCTACGTCCCAATAATTCCCTTCTATCCAAGAAGTAGTGCCCTGATCAATACCGATCACCATTCTTCGGTTACCGAAAAACTCAAAGCTCCTAAAGAAATTGTTATCCGCCTCACTCGCTTTTACATATGTTCTAAAAATTGTTCAGTATTAGTCGCGCAACGAGTAATGGACTGAAATTTAAAAGATTAGACGGGGGCTTAGATGAATTTTCATTTTATATCTTAATTTATTATATCGAGAAACATAAAATTTCAAAATAGAAGAATATATAAATTATAAAATACTACAAATATTAAAAATATCAAGAATAAAAGTATAATGGCATTCATCCAAAGTATAATATATTAATTAAAAATAGAAAATTAGATTTTAATCCTAAATAAGATGAAGTTTAGAAAAAAATGTCTTATACAAGATTAAAAATTAATTTTAGTCCCTATACTTTATTTAATGCCAATTTTATGGTGTTCATAAATTAAATTTTATGAAAATATTATAAATTTTAATTCTCATTATGGTAAGTATCTTATATAAGAAAATATTTTCGTAAAGATTTTTCGGTAAACATGTTTTCGCATATTTTCTTATGTGCCACTAATTCATTACAATATATTTAGGTACGAATATAACATCCCCCATCGACCAACGAAGAGGGGGTGATGTGCCTTATATGTATAGGCTCCCCTCCCTATAGCACGAGGCTTTTTGGGAACTCACTGGCTTCGGATTCTATTGGAACTCCGAAGTTAAGCGAGTTCGGGCGAGAGCATTCCCAGGATGGGTGACCCACTGTGAAGTTTTCGTGTGAGTTCCCAGAAACAAAACCGTGAGGGAATGGTAAGCCCAAAGCGAACAATATTGTGCTACGACGAAGCTGAGACTGGGATGTGATAATGAACATTTCGGTACACTAAGTTAGTATAATATGTTTAGGTACGGACATTTCCGTACACTAGTTTATTATAATATATTTAGATACCGACATTTCGGTACACTAGTTTAGTATCATATATTTAGGTACGGACATTTGGGTACACTAATTTAGTAAAATATATTATGATACGAACGTTTAGGTACATTAATTAGAGGAAGTAAAATAAATATAATGAATTAAAATGTGTATAGTAATAAATAATTTTAATTTTAATGTAATGACATTAAATAAGATATGACACATTAAATAAGATATGACACACCCCGACCCGGAACATCCACTAGGACTCCGAATCAAGCCGTGCTGGCCGACACCTGGAAGGTGACGAAGCCATAAAGTGTGCTGATGTGTAAAAATGTGAATAAATTTAAATCTAAAGCGTCTAAGAGCAGAAGTGCGCGATGAGCAGGATTGAGCCCATTTCACACACAATGTCAGAGCATAAGTAAAGTACAGTAGCATGGGTAAGAATCATACCCTCAAGGTAGCCACCTAAACTGGAATATGCCACGAATCCTCGTCGATACGAAACTTTAGCAATTAATACCTGGAGGGTCACAAAACAAGAAAATGTGAGTGGGCAAAAACAAAGCTTTTAGAAAATATTTCTTTTTCCAGAAATAGTAATAACCCCTCGTCGTAAAACCTGTATAATTTCCCAGAAAATAGAATGCATAAACACATATGTATACCAAAAATCATTTCCACCATCCAAAGTCTCAAAATGTATGCCATGCAAATCTTATATGAATAATCAAATCAAACCGATGAAATAGAACAAAGTATAATAATATGTCTGCCGGATCCACCTAAGGTGGCCTGTACGGCTGAATCTATAGATCATCAAGTGTACTTAGCCAGATCCACCTAATGTGGCCTGTACGGCTGAAAGCTCATCAAATATGCTCAACCGGATCCACCTAATGTGGTATGTATGGCTGAAAGCTCATCAAATATACTTAGCCGGATCCACCTAATGTGGCATGTACGGCTGAAAGGCAATCTGTACGACAATGTCGGAGTTCCAATTATTGCAACTTGTACGACAGTGTCGAAATTGCATAAAATGTAAATATAATCATGTCATAACTCTATCATTTCAAATAACACTACAAACTTACCTGAACTTACCTGTACGTCCGCAGCACCAACCATAGTATATGAAGCTAATAAATACATAATCTAACTTATAAACATTTAACATAATATTTCAAAGCATATAACCAATTAAATGACTTTTCTTGGAAAAACACAAGGCATATATACATAAATAGAAAACCAAAATGCCCACTCACCTGGAAGCCGCGCTACGATTCCCTAATACGAGCATCGAGGCGTCCCGAACGATCGGCTCCTAGAACAATCATCGAATCACATCTCAACACTCTTATCAATAAAATACGTAACTCACATATAATATATCCTCTAGGACATTTTAGAATGGTTTAAGACCCATTAACCAAAAGTCACCCGTTGACCAAAGTTCGACGGTAGGGTCACAACTCTACATAAGTCGATCCGAAAGATCTGAATCTCAGATTTCAGATCAGTAAAATTCAGAGATTCACATTAAACTTCTAGAATAACATACTAAAATTTCGTTACGATCCAACGGTCGGATCTCCACCAATTGCCAAAACCAAGTGGCGGTTAACATTTTATTTTATGAACTTCCAAATCCAATTCGAGGAGATCCGTACATCAGATTCCCTATCTGTAATTTCCTATGATCCTCGAATACTACGTATTACAATGTATCAAAGTTTGGTGACGATCCAACGGTCGGATCGTCGATTCATATTTTCACCTAACCATGTATCGTAATGAAATTAGGTTCAATTGCTCAATCTACGTCATTCGATTATCAAAACTGAAATTATGAATACAAATATAGCCTAAAATTGACATTGACGGCCCACTGGCCATGTGCCGCCGCACGCGCCGCCGTGGGTGGCGGTCGACAGCCTCGACTCACCGGAAAATCCAACTATCTCCAAAAATTACCAAATTTTTCAGAAATGAAGATCTCAATTAGTAGAGTAACTTTCATACCTGTGACCAAGGCCAATTTGACTTGGAAACATCCCAATTTTACCAAAACCGTGTGGAAACCCTTGAATTTGGGTGTGTTCAATCCAACTCCAAAACAACTATGCCGCCCTCCATACTTGTTTGGGCTTTGTTCTAGGCCTCAAGAGGATGCTATGAGTGGTGGTAATTGAAGGAAATCGTTTCGAAAATCACCGGAGAAAGGAAAAATCCGCCAAAACCACCGTGGGTTTATGGCTTCTATCCGATAAAATTTGACAAGAAATTTAATAATCTACCACCACAGAGATGTATGGCTTATCGAGAGCGTTCCATAGACACCGGAATCACCTCCAATGAACCTTGGACGGAAGAGATACAACCGGGTCAAGAAACCGGGTCGTAGGTCCGGTTGGCTGGTTTTCTCTCTTCCTCCTTTCCCTCCATGCTCTCTTTTCCCATTCGTCCTCCTTTCCTTCCCCCTTTGTCCTTGCTGACATTTGGCAGCGCCTCTTCCCTTTCTCCTTTCCTAATTCGCCACCATCTCCCCTCATTTTCCCTCCTGAAACTCTCACCCAGTCCTCCTCCTTTTTCTTCCTCTTCCGTTCCTCCTTTCTTTTTCTTCATCTTCTCAGAAATAACCTTAAACTAATATTATACAAATATATAAGATAATAAATGGTAATCTTTAGAAACATACTTTTCGGATTTGTAGCTCCGTAAAACTTTAACCGTAACTCCAAACTCGTTTCTGCTTGCACCTACGAGTCCGTACCGTCGAGTACTTCAAAAATACGCCGAAAGAATATTTTGTATGCCTCACTATACGTTGGTCAACAAAAGTCAATACCCTCGCCTCCATGGCATTTTCGTAAAATCATGCTTTTAAAATTTATAAAAGCGTAAAATTAGGGACGGGTCGTCACAAGATATCTACTAAATATTAAAACAAAAATTAATATAAATTTGAATTAAGTACACATTAGAGGACTAAAATCAATATCAAATCTAATACTAGATTTTTATTAAATTTTAATCTTCTTCAAGGATTAAAGTTCAAAAACCCCTAATAAAAATATGGTGAACAACCACTTAATATTACGGTCTAATAGTATTTATCTTCATTTGTGACAAAACGATCTGCGAGCTGCAAACAAACCAATGTTGGTTTCATCTCTCCCAAATCTGATTGTTTAAAGATAGAGAAATACATTAGATTAATATCTGCACCCAAACACATAAAGATTTATCAAGATAAGTATTCTCTATTTTGCAAGAAAGAGTGAAACTCCCTGAATTTTTCAACTTAGGTGGCAATTTCCTTTGTAGCACTGAACTACATTATTGGGATAACATCATTATCTCATGCTCAGCGAATTTCCTCTTGTTGGTACAGATATCCTTGAAAATATAGCATAACTTGGAATTTGCTTCACTACATCAAGCGAAAAAAAAATTAATTTCAACCTTTTTAATAACTTACGAAAAAAAAATTGCTTTTCAGTTTTATCCTTTTTGAGACGTCGAGGATATGAAACTGGTGGCATATAGGCTTTCATAGTCTCTATATTATTTCGAACCTAAGCTAGAACTTCAGAATTTGCAAGAGTTTTGTGGAGCCAAAAATAATCACAAGGCGACACGTGGATTTTCGGATTAAGGAGACAAAAATGCCCTTGAGGTGCATTAGAATTCCTACGCGCGAGCAGCCGGTAATTATCGTCGGTCAAGTCAAAGGTGCCCATAAAAGGTAAACAAATCCGAATTATTTCATCCATCCACATTTTAGGTAGTTATCTCATAAATCTACCAATTATCCCACATAAATGGAGATAATTGGCAAATTAATGGGATTATTCTTCCTTAATTTGTCAATTAACTTAGCCATAAAGCCTCACCATCACCCCAAAGGGCTGGTCCTCTCTCTCCAAAGAGGGGCCGGCCACTTCCTATTTATTTCCCATATTTCCTTCCTCTTTTCCTCCTTTTTTAAGCCAATCATTCAATTACTCATTATAACCCATTTTCATAAATACAAACACATTCCCTTTTGGTTTAATTAGCCAATAAATGGGTCAATTAAACCTAGATCACACTCAAAAAATCCTTCCAAGGGCCGGCCACCTTTTCTCCAAAGGGGACCGGCCATCTCCTATATATATGACTCTTTTTCTCACAAAACCTAATTCCACTCATTTGGCAAAAATACTCTAAACACTTTTTCTCTCTAAAATTCTAACTTTGGCATCGGAGGTTCTTCGGCCAAAGCCCCCCCCCCATTCATCGTGGGCGCGTGAGGTTTTTGGCCTTGACCTAAGGTGTTAATTGTTTTGTAGGTGCAAAATCGTCCAAGACCGAAGAGGAGAAAATTTGCATCCACAAGTTCCATTTGCCACTTTTGAATTTTTTTTGTCTTCGGTGCTGTTTCTACTTCTTTCCTATTCCTAATCGTGATTGCCATGAGTTGTTCTTGGTTATCTGGATTTACTTCAGGCTCTTTCTGATTCAAAGCACTAGCAATCTGACCAACTTGCATTCCTACCTTGCCAATTGAAGCTTGCAGATTTTGAGGCGTTGTGTAAGTTGCTTGAATGAAATTATTTGTGTGTGCAGCAATCCGATCTATCAAGTATTCCATTAGTGTCTTCTTTTCTTGTGCACAAGAAACAATCAGGCCGAGAAGAACACGAGCCCAATGGAACATTAGCCCAGAAGGAAGTTAAGGGTTAATGAATTTGGAAGGACAAAGTCGAACGCCTTAAGAGCCCATGTTCTCCAGACGTCATGTCAGCAATTAGACCGAGCACTTCCTCATAAAGTACCTTCCAACCATTAAGAGATAAGTTGGCCACTGACAATTTTGAAGTACGAGGTCCTAGAAACAAAGGGAGTAGGCTTATTCAAACGTCAATTTCAAGTCATGTGATTGCTAGAAAGAAACAGAGGCCTACAAAGAAACATAAAAGCTGATAGATAGAGCACTCAAGTATTGTTTTCCACCAACCCTAGGGTCGAGCAAGAAGCTCGGCCTCGTCATCCAAAGAAATGATACAAGTGGACCTGCATAGTGTCACCTCATTGTCAAGTGTTAGCCAAATGGTGGAGTGACAGCTAGCAGTCAAATCTGTGCATTCTATTGCAAAGAAAGTGATAGACTCGAGCAGTGGCGAAGCTACGTGAGGGGGAGTAGTGGCGGCTGCCACTCCCTTCGTCGGAAAACATGCCTAGGAGTGCTAGTTCAGCCCCTCCGCTCTCGTCGAAATCGAGGGTCAGGTGCTGGTTCGGTCGGGATTTGCAGACGAAGGCGTCAAATTTTCAGAGGAAGGGCGATGAGGGAGAAGGTTGGGTGGAGGGAACGAGGGCGTCGAATTTTCAACAACTGCAATGTTTTGGCTTTCTACAAACTAGAATGAGAGAAGAAGACGATCAATTTCTATTCAAAAAGCATCCTAAGTCACGTGTTATCTAGGCCATGTGAGTTTTTATGTAAAACAATAAGCATTGATGTGTTGTACACCACATAGGTCATGTGGGAGGCTGATAGCCTCACCATCTTTTATTAAAAAAACAAAAAGGCTCGACTTTCTTAGAAAATCCACCCCACCCAAATTAAATCCCTAATCCTCCATTTCCTAAATCCCACTTCACCCAACCGAAAGTCCAGCATCATCAGAACACTACCAATCTCTTCCCCAAACTTCACGTACCTATCGACACTTCAGGATCAACTTAATTAGGCATTTCATGATCAATTTGATATTTATATTTATTTTGTGTTTGAGAAATAACTTTTCTTAATTGCAAGGAATTAATGATCTAATTAAAAAAATGATGTAAAAGGGTTACACTAAATTGTTGTTTGTATAAAGATTATGAATAAAAAGTTGTAATTTATCGTTTAATATTTCAATGGTATTTTCATCTTCTTTTTTTTTTTTTAATTTAAATTTTTTTTTTTTAGCTTGAATATTTTGGACCATCCGATATTAAAATCCTAGATCCACCACAACTTGGAGGAGAAGGCTACGATGGGATCAATGAAGGGCTTCGAGTTTTTAGAATCTAATCCTAACCAATTTAAGCTTCTTACATAGCTATGATATTACCGCTTACAACTGCTTTGGTGAAGAGACAGTTTTTTGTTTTGAATATTGACTCAAAACTTTGCACACTCCAATGAGAAAGCAACCGCTTCGATTGAACCTTGCACTCTTTTGAATTTTGCCCTCTTCCCGTCAAATCATGGCTTCGCCACTAGACTTGAGCACAATGGTTAAAGACTTAGAGAAAAGGCCTCTACAAGGAGAACGAGTACTCCTTACAGGGGATCAGAAGAATTGATAGAGAAATTGTACTATATTTAGCCGAGTGCTATTTGTAATCTCAATACTCTATTTATTTAAGAGACTCAATGGATGTAACCCAGTTTTGAAGGGTGAACCACTTAAGTTCGTTGTCTATTTCTTATTCTTGCAATGTCCAAGCCCATGAAAGGCCAACACTTGACTATTCTAATCTTTGTTGACCTCACCAGTTTTGAGTGTTAACTAACTCTGTAAATTCGAGTGGTGACACCAAGCTGGATTGTAAGTGTTCGAATACGGGTTATTTCGCTGATGGAAATCGTTCACTTGATTAACTTGCTTTTGCATATATTTTGGAAATGACCCATTATTAGGGCATTCAGAACTTACATGTGTACCTGCACATATCTCACAACCACATCAAAAGACTTTACAGATTTAACAGGCATCAAATTGTCAAACTTTTATTTAAATTAGAAATTTATGTAGGCATGGTAGACATGGCATCAATCTCGAGCACTGTCAAACTTTTATTTAAATTAGAAATTTATGTAGGCATGGTAGATATGGCATCAATCTCGAGCACTGCAGCATGTTTAGATAATCTGAGCATAAGGATCAAATGATTCGGGCCATTGATATTTGATCCAACGGCTAAAATAGGGGGCCCCTAAAAGTTATAATAATTGTAGCCGTTGGATCAAATTTCAATAGCCCAAATCAAATGATCCTTGGGTTCAGATTATTGGGATCTGGAGAGGATCCGGTTCCGTCATCTATCTACTCCCCACTGTAGAAATGGGTTGTTAGTGTCATAAAAAGTGCAAATGCCTCAACAAATGTCTTTGTCATTAGAGCTCATCCACTAGTGGCATCAATCATTCTCTTATTTTTGAGAGTCAATCCTTGATAAAATGATTGCAATTGCAACCATTCCGGTATAGGACACTTCATCAATAAATCTCTGAACCTCTTCCAACTACCATAGGAAGCTTCAACTTCAAATTGAGCGAAATTTATGATCTCATTCCACAGCTTAGGAGTCTTCAAATGAGGGAAGAATCTTTGAATGAATTGATTTGCCATGTCATCCCATGTTCTTATAGAATTAGAAGTCAGATAGTTAAACCAAGACTTTCCATTGTCCTCGAGTGAAAACGAAAACAACCGCAATAAGATAGCATCGTCAGTTGCCCATTGATATTCAAAGTTTCACATATCTCAACAAAGTCACTATTATGTAAATTAGGATATTCAATAGAAAGACCATATAATATGATGCCAACATCAAAATGAAACACGAATTTAACTCATATTGATTAGCGGTAATTTCTAGCCGCACAATACACTATAATGTGGTTCCAACAGTAGGAGCCAAATAATCCATAAGTGCACGATTTTCATTAGGATCTAGAAGCGTCATCTTTTCAGTTGGTTCTTCCTACTTCGTTTGCTTCCTTGGTAGGTGTTGGAATGTTCTTTCAATTTCGGGATTTTATGGTACAAGTTCAAGATTTCGAGAATAACGACTGTGCATGAACTCCACAAGAATACCTGGAAATGCAATAAAACATAAATTAAAATAAAACTAAAATACGTAGAAATTGAAATAAGTAAGAGATGAAATTAAATTTCAATAATCGGGTAGTGGTGCCAAGAACTTGTTGCGAAATTAAACTAACTAAAATCAATCCAACTTAGTTTCAAATTTTATGCTCACATGTGTACGACGATAGTATAGAAAATAAGCACTTATTATCATTCCACATAAATTAATCTAATTCTAACTAACTTAAATGTAATTGCATGTTATTTTAATTTAACAAAAAATCATTAATGAAGATCGGTTTGCGAGTTGAAATAATAGTAAAAACATATAATGAAAACAAGTATGATCAATAAAACAAACAGTGGAAGCAAAAAAAAAACAGTGAATTATAATCAAGGAGAAATTAGGTTCACATCCTTCTTTTTGCTACTCCATTGATTAAAATCCTATTCATTTTCAATTTTTGATCAAGGTCTTTGAGTATTAATAACATCATTAATTATTTGAATAATAAAATATTTTTATTCTTAAATATATTCCTTTAGTGTTAAAAATGTTACAATTGTTGCAGTCATATTTAGAATAGGAATGTGATTGTGTAAATCCTAGAGAATATGGGAAAGTATCTTATATTCCTATTAGGACTAGATTACCTATTAATTGTTGTAATCCTAAAGGAAAAGATATTTACCCTTTCTACTACTATAAATAAAGGCACAATGGGGTGAATCAAACACACCACACAATTAACTCAATCTCTCTTCTCTCCAAAGTGGCCGGCCCCCTCTCTCTCACTCTCTCCCTAGATCGCTCAATCAAATAGGCCTACAACACGTTATCAGCACGCTCTTGCCAGAAGCTAAGGAATTGACGAGCTAAGGAATTGACGCATCATAGGAGGAGGCTATCATCCACCAAATTCAAAGGCTTATTTGTTTTCTGCTAATCAGGTACGCTTAAAATAAAGTAAGATATTTGAAACGACTATGAAGCATGAAAACATTCCCCATGATGCATGAACCTCCTATGTTTATATTTTCTTTTCGATATATATGTTTGTTTCATGCATCGCACAATTAAATTGTTATGTGGAATTTGTGAGTCAAAGTATAAAAAAAATTAGAAGCAAGTTAGGGTTTCCTAAACCCTAAGGGATTTGAAAGAAAAAAAAAGAAAAAAAAAAAGGAAACTGGATTTGGTGTGGCACCGCACCATCCATGTGCAAAAAGGACACCAGGCTTCGGCATGGAAGGTTTCCTGCTGGGCCTGCAGCCAACGGCCTTTCACGGCCCGCACCCATATCAGCCAACCCTCAGGCTGGGCTTCCGCGCAAGGCCCGAAGCCTTCCCAGCGCCACACACGCACTGCCCCAGTTACTGGGCTCCCCCGTGTGACAACCCAAGGCCACCTTTTGCTGGGCCTTTCCCCCGTGCCTTTCCCCTTGGTCCAAACCCAAACCCAGCTGCGGTTGGGAGGTCCTCACCTAACCCGTGGCCTGCAGACCACCCCCGAGGCCCTGTTGGGCCGTGTGTCTTTTACTCAAGGCACCCCGTGCCTTCTCACACCCACGGCATAAGCCCAAAAAATTATTTTTGGGCCATAATTTTGATCCAATAATATTATGTTAATATTATTTTGCTTCTACAATCGACCTTTTATGGCCCGATTTATTGAATTAATTAAAAGTGACCTGCAGTCCATTAATCTGATAATGAATCCAAAATTTCTGACCTGAAGATCACTTTTGGACATTAACGATTCAATAATTTCTCTGTATACTTTGAACCGTCACATACTTTTGTAGTAACGAAGCTTTCACACTTGAGTTCCCGAAGAACCTCAAATCGACTACACTTAGTTAGTATATTGCATTCTGTTTTTCTTGCAGGAACCTCTCATTATGAACTTATGGTTCATAAAAATACTAAATTGAACCTGTAGTTTCAAATTTAGTGCCTTTGAAACCTGAAGTTTTCATTCAAAACATACTACATGAAACCTGTAGTTTTCATGCATAAATTAAACTAATACATGTCTAAAGAACCTGTATGTTCTACGATATATGTCTATGGCTTACCATATGACTACTCACGTTTTTCCCTCCGTTTTAGGGTCATGTCGAACTTAAACAAGCTCAATTTCACCACTCTAGAAGTCTCTGGAAGAAACTATCTGAAGTGGGTTCAAGACGTGAAGCTCCATTTAACTGCAAAGGGCATTAGAGCCATCATCGACACTCTTATCGCCGACAAACCTGTTGACGAATCTCAGAAGGTTATTGCAATGATCTTCATTCGAAGACACATCCATGATGCGCTGCAGACCGAGTATCTCGCTGAAGAGGACCCACGCACCCTTTGGCTTGCTCTGGCTAACCGTTTCGATCACTAGAAAGACATATACTTACCTGAAGCAAGACACGACTGGCAGCATCTTCGCTTCCAAGACTTTAAGTCTGTAAATGAATATAACTCTGAAGTTTGTAGAATCCGTTCTTTGTTGAAATTCTGCAAAGTGGAACTAACCGAATCAGATCTCCTGGAGAATACCTATTCGACCTTCCATGCCACCAATATTGTCCTGCAGCAACAATATATGGCACATAAATTCACCAAGTTCTCAGATTTGATCTCTGTTTTACTTCTAGCTGAAAAGCAGAACCAGCTTTTGATGAGAAACCATCAAGCTCGACCCACTAGCTCGCACGCCACACCTGAAGTGCATGTGATTCATTCTCGCAGCCAGAAACGACGACAACATCATCGTGGCCGTGGAAATGAGGGACAAGCCCAACCACGGGCCCAAGGTCAACAGAGTGCCACACCTAAGGGCAGAATTGTGACCTAGCAGCGTCCACCACTCGCCCCTAAGGTCCCAAACTTCAAGAACAAGGGCAAAGCTCCCATTCAGGCTGCTTCTACTGAATTGTACATGTGCTATCGTTGTGGATCAAATGATCATTGGTCACGTGTATGCCGAGCTTCCCTTGAGCCTATTGCCAAGTATCATTCCCGTCGTGAGTCTAACTTTGCACATGTGGATCATCTGGAAGATGCAACTACATCAATGGAAATATCGGATTTCCAGGAGGCATCAGCACCTATAGACGAATAAATTAGACATGTTTCTAAGGCGTTTACCCCTAGTGGCCGAACCCACTAGGAGTGCCTGGCCCCTACCCCCTATTTCGTTAGGTTTATGGTTTCATTTTCGACAATTTTCCTAAGTGTTTGGAATAATTTGTTTGGTTTTGGTTTGTTTTGAATTATGGATTGTTATTGGAATGGATATTATTTTCTCGAATTGCTTAATTGAATTAATGGACTTATATTTATACACGTGACCAATTCAATCAATTTATTTCTAGGTATGACTAGTGGGGAAGTTAGTTGTCTGGCAGATAGTGCAACCAGGCACACCATCTTGCCTGAACGACACTATTTTACTAACTTGATACCTAAGAAAGCTCATTTGACAACTCTCTCAGGCCCATCCAACCTGATTGAAGGATACAGAAAGGCACGTATCATGTTGTCTAATGGTACAATCTTGACCATTAAGGAGACACTCTATTCTCCACGTTCCGGAAGAACGTTGCTGAGTTTTGGAGATATTCGAGATAATAAATATCATCTTGAAACCACTGAAGACCATGGTTCTGAATTTATTTGTATCACTTCGTACGAATATGGCCAGAAGCATATTCATGAGAAGTTGGACCGTCTGCTGAGTGGGTTGTACATCACAACCATTCGAGGCATAGAAGCCCACATAGTGGCCGGGCCTATGCTTGAGTTCCAGGACACTTTGTTGCTTTGGCAACGTGACATGATGCGCCGTATCCTCAAATCTTCTCACGGGCATAAGTTACTTCCCTATGTTAGGGTTCCGACATGCCAAGCATGTTCTATAGGGAAGTTGAATATTCAACTCTCCCACACAAAGATTATTCATGACCCCCCTAAATTTCTTCAGAGGATTCAAAGGGACGTTTGTGGACCTATCCAACCAACCTGCGGACCATTTAAATATTTTATGGTGTTGGTTGATGCATCGACAAGATGGTCACATGTTTGCTTGTTATCCACACGAAACGCCGAGTTTGCTAAACTCCTAGCTCAAATCATTAAGCTAAGGGCTCACCACCCTGATTATCCGATTAAGTTTATTCGACTGGATAACGCTGAAGAGTTTACATCACAGACTTTTGACGAGTATTGAATGTCAGTAGGGATTGATGTGGAACATCTTGTGCCCCATGTTCACACCCAAAATGGCCTGGCAGAAGCTTTCATAAAGCGCATTCAAATGATAGCTCGGACTTTGGTTATGAGAACCAAACTGCTGGTATCTGCTTGGGGCTATGCAATACTACACGCAGCTATGTTGGTCCGCCTGAGGCCCATCGCTACCCAACCACATTCACCGTTACAGTTGGTCACTGGATATGAGCCTGACGTCTCCCATTTACGGGTGTTTGGGTGCGCCATTTATGTGCCAATAACGCCGCCACTACGTACCAAAACGGGTCCTCAGAGAAAAATGGGAATCTATGTCGGTTATGATTCGCCATCAATTGTTCGATACTTAGAACCCCTGATAGGAGATCTCTTTACTGCACATTTTGCGGATTGTCACTTTGATGAGACAGTCTTCCGATTGTTAGGGGGAGATAAGCATGCTAATGTTCCCGTAGAACGCCGCTAATTGTCGTGGTATGCTCCCATTATGTCTCATTTAGATCCCCGCACTGCCCAGCCTGAAACTGAGGTGCGTCGAATTATAGATCTTCAAAGTGTTGCTCGAAGCATGCCAGATGCTTTTAATGATCTAGCAAAGGTGACAAGATCACATATACCCGCTGCAAACACACCTGCAAGGATAGATGTACCCCGTGTACGTCAACAATACGCCTGGGAAGGCTGGGCCATCCCCGAAGGTGGGGAGGCCGCACCCTCCACGCGGAAAGGTACATTGGCGGCTAGCCAATCATCTGCTCCGACCCTGAAGCGTGGCAGACCCTCTGGTTCAAAGGATTCACAACCCCGGAAGAGGAAAACGGCACTAACTAGTGACCGTAGTTTGAATCCGACCATCGCTCACTCATCCGTTCCAACGCATGAGGTTATTCTAGATTACAGTGATGCTTCAGACGAAACATGCCGGCCTCCCGAGAATCGCAAGATTTCGGTCCACTACACAATATCGGATGAGGTTTGGAATAGGAATGAGATGATCGTCGATGATGCATTCGCGTACTGAGTAGCTACTGACATCATGCATAGCGATGACATTGAACCACGTTCCATCGATGAATGCCGATGTAGAACCGATTGGTCAAACTAGAAACAAGCCATCCAGGTCAAACTCGATTCGCTAGCGAAACGTAAGGTATTTGGACCTATCGTTCCTACACCACCACGCGTGAAGCCTATTGGCTACAAGTGGGTTTTCGTGAGGAAGCGTAATGAGAAGAATGAAATAGTGCGATACAAAGCACGCCTCGTAGTGCAATGCTTCTCTCAGCGTCCTGGAATTGATTACGAGGAGACGTATTCCCTCGTAATGGACGTCATAACGTTCCGCTACCTAATCAGTTTGGTAGTTTTTGAAAAACTGAATATGCAGCTTATGGACGTGGTAACCGCGTATCTCTATGGGGATCTAAATACAGAAATTTACATGAAAGTTCCAGAAGGACTTCCATTGACTGGTTCAAATAGTTCTAGACCACGGAACACTCTCTCAATTAGGTTATCCGGGCGGATGTGGTATAACCGTTTGAGTGAATATTTGACGAGTCAGGGTTATGTGAACAACGAACTATGCCCATGCATGTTCATAAAAAAAGTCACATTCCGGATTTGCAATCATTGCAGTTTATGTCGATGACATGAACCTCATCGAGACTCCCGCAGAGCTTGAGGAAATTGCTGCACACTTGAAATCGGAATTTGAGATGAAGGATTTTGGGAAAACTCGATACTACCTCGGCCTGGAGATCGAGCATTGTTCGGATGGAATCCTAGTACATCAATCGAACTACACCCAAAAGGTGTTGCGACGTTTTAATGAGGATAAAGTGAAGGCTTCGAGTACACCCATGGTCGTTCGGACTCTAGATGCTAAACGAGATCCCTTCCGTCCAAATGAGGATGAGGAAGAGATTTTGGAACCCGAAGTTCCTTACCTAAGTGCAATTGGGGTTTTATTGTACTTGGCTCAGTGCACTAGACCCGACATCTCCTTCGCTGTGAATCTATTGGCTAGATACAGCAATACGCCCACACGCAGGCACTGGAATGGTGTCAAAGACATTTTCAGCTACCTCAAGAGTACTACGGATTTGGGCTTGTTCTATACCGGCAAATCTCCGAGTGTTGCCGCCCCCTATAGCCCTCAGATTGATTCTCGCCTTGTTGGTTATGCAGATGCTGGATATTTGTCTGACCCACATAGAGCACGTTCTCAAACGGGTTATGTCTTTACTATTGGGGACACCGCTATATCTTGGAGGTCTACCAAGCAAACGCTAGTCGCGACTTCGTCTAACCATGCTGAGATTCTCGCCCTGTATAAAGCATCGAGTGAGTGCTTTTGGCTGAGAGAAGTTATGGAACATATTCTAAGCACTAGTGGTCTTACATCAATCGTTGACCTTCCTACGACAATTTTTGAAGACAATGCAGCATGTATCGAGCTGTTAAAGAAGGGATACATCAAGGGAAACAACACCAAGCACATAGCTCTAAAGTTCTTTTACTCACACCAGCAGCAGCTGCATCAGAACATTGAAGTCAAGCAAATCCGTTCCCAGGACAACCTGGCTGACCTCTTCACCAAGTCGTTGCCCAAGTCTACATTTCAGAAGCTCGTCCAAGGATTCAGTATGCGCAAATTAAATCGCTTGTAGTTCTCTTATTTAGAAGTTATGTCTAACTCAGGGGGAGTATCTAGAAGCATACTCACATGATCTTAATGTACTTTTTTTCCTACGATTAGGAGCATTTTTCCCACTGGGTTTTTGCTACCTAACGAGGTTTTAATGAGGCACCCATCCTGGGATGATCATACTCCGCTGAGTTCACTACACTCGTCTAGTTTGACGTTTGTTTAAGACATTATGCACATTTTCTTACTTTTTCCTTAGTCTATGGGTTTTCCCCATATCTTGGGTTTTACCATAGCGAGGTTTTTGTGAGTTTTTACACATGGATACTTCAAAGTAAATTTGAGACTCGCGATCACCCGTTGTGCCGATGACTTCATCAACTATTCTACCTTATCTGCTGAAGATCTGATGCGATGGTTTGTTGAGTATTTACACACTCAAGGGGGAGTGTTCAGTCATATTTAGAATAGGAATGTGATTGTGTAAATCCTAGAGAATATGGGAAAGTATCTTATATTCCTATTAGGACTAGATTACCAGATTACCTATTAAATGTTGTAATCCTAAAGGGAAAGGTATTTACCCTTTCTACTACTATAAATAAAGGCACAATGGGGTGAATCTGTAGACATCGAAATTTCGGTGAAACAAATGTTCACCAACGCATTAAAGTTTTGATATGTCAAGGCATACATGGCATACGCCACGTGTTGTACAAATTGTACACATGGCGTGTGACTCAACAAAATAGGAAGAAATACCCTTGAGGATCAAAACAAGTTTTTCTTCTCATTTTGGAAAATGACAAAGCAAGCACATTTTAAGTTTAAAATTATACTAAGTGGGAAATTAGGCCATAAATTTACCACTTCAAAGTTTAAAATTATACTAAGTGGGAAATTAGGCCATAATTTTACCACTTCAAAGTTTAAAATGGTATTAAGTGGGAAATTAGGCCATATGTTAGACCACTTCAATTTCAATATTGCATTAAGTGGGAAAATTAGGTAATGGTGCTTGGGTGGGAAAATTTTGTGGTGGTAATTCATTCCCAAAAGCCTATAAATAGGCTTCTCCATCAAGGTATCAAATCACCAATTCATAACCAATTCACAAATACATCTCTCTACTCCCAAATTGGAAGAGAAATCACTTAGAATTGTGTCCTTGGAGCTTTGAAACTCTAAAGCTCTCAAGCAAGTCCCGAAGGATCAAGAAAGCTCTCTTTGTTCTTCGCCAAATCCGCCTTCAAGATCAAGCCCTAAGGCCCTTGAAGAACTTCCACCAATTCAAGATCAAGCCCCGACGGCCCTTGAAGAAAGTGTTCATCGTTCACCGTTCTTCAAGATCAAGCCCAAAAGCCCTTGAAGATCCGTTCATCCGTTCATCCTAAGATCAAGCCCAAAAGCCCTTGAGGAATTCCGCACAACCGTTCTTCAAGATCAAGCCCAAAGGCCCCTTGAAGTCCAGTTCATCAACCTTCAAGATCAAGCCCTAAAGCCGTTGAAGAACTTCCACCAATTCAAGATCAAGCCCCGACGGCCCTTGAAGAAAGTGTTCATCGTTCACTGTTCTTCAAGATCAAGCCCAAAAGCCCTTGAAGATCCATTCATCCTAAGATCAAGCCCCAACGGCCCTTTGGATCAATAAGATCAACAAATCCATTCATCCATCAACCTTCAAGATCAAGCCCAAAAGCCCTTGAGGAAATCTGCACAACCGTTCTTCAAGAACAAGCCCAAAAGCCCCTTGAAGTCTCGTTCATCAACCTTCAAGATCAAGCCTAAAAGCCCTTGAAGAAACTTCCAACCGTTCATCCAAGATCAAGCCTCGACGGCCCTTGGATCAATCACACATCCACAAATCAACACCTTACGGAGATCGAATCAGAGGATCAAGGTTAAGAGAGATTGCAACACCAAAATTAAATACAAAATATTTGTTTGTACGCGTGTTCCTTTCGCGTTTCGTTTCAGGAAATTTTCATGTTCACAAATTTGGCACGCCCGGTGGGACAATCTCTACCTCTCATCTCTCTCTCCGTTCAAGAAAACCAAAGCACACCTCAAAATCAATGGCATCAAAGGAAGGCCAAGGCATTCTCGCAACCATCGGCGCTACCTCTATTGAACAACAGCTGGCTCAAATGAGTGAAGCAATTGCAAGGCTCACAAAGACCGCATAGGGGCAAAACTTGCAAGTCACCGCACTCATCAACTGCCTAGAGGCACAACGCAACATGAAATCAAAACCAAGCTCCCTTCCAACCAAGAGGACCGCAGATGGCTTTGATCTAAACGCCTACAAACTCATGGCGAAGGCTGGGTACAACTTCTCTTCCTCTTCAAATCCTGGAAAGGAGATTTCAAGCACTGTCAACGATAAAGAACGTGACCTCACCAAGACTCAAAAGAAGTTGAAGGAGCACGGTTACGGAGTTGACAACAACAAGGCTGGACTTGGCTTTACACCAAATGCACCCGTGAAGATTTCAAGCATGGTGAAAAATGCTAGCACTCAACATATCAGTGTAAGCGTTGAACAAGATCAAGAGGAGCCTAAACCCGCCCCTCGAACTTCAGTCTTCGATAGATTGAACCGTTCAAAACCCAGAATTTCGGCACTTGATCGCATTGGTAGTCAAGACCGAACTTCCGTCTTCAAGCGGCTTAGCACACCAACACCTCAAAGCTCAAGTCACACGGCACCTTCTGCGCAACCACCGCTAGGGGCAAGTGACCAAAATGCACCTACCAACGATGAAGAAGGATGAACATTGGTGACCTACAGAAAAAAGAGGAAACCAAGACCGCATGCCGCAAGACACACCACTACGATCATGTTTGGATCCTTCGATCCCGTTCCCCTCAAAAGGACTCATGACCGTTCCAACCAAAGAAAAACTCACAAGGCACCTTCTGCATAACCACCGCTGGGGGCAAGTGACCAAGACGTACCTACCAACGAAGAAGAAGGGTGGACCTTGGTGACCTACAAAAAGACAAGAAAGCCAAGACCACAAGCCACAAAGCCAAAGGTGAAGCAAGGGAGAAAACACCTCCGCCGCAACAATAGGAAGTCCAAGAGAAGCGCAAAAGCCACTAAACCAACATACAGTGGGGAACTCATGGAGCAAGAGCCACGCATTCCTGTCTCTTTACAAGAGTATTTCCCGAAAGACTTCTTCAACAAAAGCTCCTCGTTCACACGAGCCTAAAAGGCGACATAAATGCTCCTCGTTTGCACGAGCCTAAAAGGCGACACCAATGCTCTTTTCCTGCACGAGCATAAACTGCAAACGGCACCAACGCTCCTAGCCTGCACGAGCCTAAACTGCACACGGCACCAAAGCTCCTCGTTCGCACAAGCCTAAAAGACGACACCAAAGCTCCTGGCCCGTAAGAGCATAAACTGCGTACGACACAACCAAAAAAAAAAAGGTATTTTGAACTACGTTATGACTTGATCTCTTCTTTGGAAGGGTACATAGGCAGCTCAAACATTCAACTTTGAGTTTAGTCACATCAAAATAAAGAATAAAAAAAAAGAGAAAAAAAAATGTACACTAAATGAAACAAAGCTCGTTTATTTATTTCTCTTATAAATTACAGAAATTTACATTTAAAAAAAAAAAAAAAAAAAAAAAAAAAGAGAAAAGAAAAGAAAAGAAAAGGGAGCCTTCACAAGGGTTGATCAGGTGGCGCCTCATCACTCGGCGGAACCCCAGGAAGAAGAGGCGCTGGAAGTTGATTGTTTGGAGCCTCAACACTCGGCGAAACTCCAGAGGACGAAGGCAATAGGTGCCTTTGAAGTAAATCCATAAACATCCGATGGTCACTCTGAATCTGACCTTCTGATTCCTGCAGCTGGTCAAGCTTTCTCTTCATGCTCGTCAAGTAACCATTGGCAAGCATGTGCAACTCCCTGTTCTCGTGCCGGGGCCCTCTAATCTCCAGCTTAAGGCTCGCAACCTCAGCCATCAAGGATTCGACCTGGCGAGTTCGAGCAAGAAAGCGTTGGCCCATATTCGATACGGAGCCCGCGCATTGAATACTGAAAGCCAAAGAGTCTTGAACAGCCAGCTCATCAGACCACTTGGAGAGGATCCTGTTGTCTTTAGAGGTGAGAAGATTCCTAGCTACCACCGTAGCGGTGATGTCGTTCTTCATCACAGAGTCCCCAATTGTAAGAGGACCGGTGGGGGACAGGAGGGATGGGTGCCATATATTGTCTGGAGAAGACATATCGACATCTTCTCCAACATTCAAGTCAAGACGACAATCAGATGGGCAAGCCATTTGCGAAAATGATGAAGGAATGAGAGGTCAGGTAAATCGAATTCTCAGAAAATACAAAAGAGGCGAATTCTTTGCAGGCAACAACTCTCTTAGCATGCTTTTGGCGTATAATCAACGCCTCTATAAAAAAAAGGGAAAAAGCGACGGGGCCGCCTGTTCGGAAATCGAAGAGGCAACGAGGCCACCGGTTCAAAGATCAAAGAGGGGCAGCTCCACGGATTTCAAAAAATCAGCTTTTCCAGGTTTGTCGGCATCTTTCACAGGCAATTTCAGCTTTGCGTAAATCACGGGTAACTTTGTCAAAGATTTCTAACAAAGTTAAAAACCCCGTGAATCTTACTGTTTCGATTACCCAACGGTTGCCGACAAGAGTAAAGGAATAGTGCCACTACATGCGGTCTGGAAATTCTTATATATGTCGACCTTCGTTCTCCATAGCAAGGCAGACCTGCAAAAATGCCCAAACCCTTCTTCACCTCAGAGAGTAACACTCCCAGCAAAACCTCTCGAAATACTCAGTCTTCTTCCTCTCCAAGAATGCCTTTGCAAACAAGTCACACCAGAGCAAAAGTATCTCATATCATCAGGGTCGAAAGCGAAAGTATCTCATATCATGCTTTCTCCCTATCCTTTTCTTTGTCCTCCCTCTTCACTACAGGACAATAAGAAGGAGAGCAATCGGGTGGCACTTGGTACCAAGCTTCCAATCAGGAACGAACTGCTCCATTCCTTCCATGATTGCTTACCTAGTCTTGCTCTCGAGTACTCATCTGCCTGGAGAACAGACAAGACGAGCGACAATGAAGCATCAACCTTGAAGATTCATCTCCTGACCCTCTTCAATATGAATTGGGGAGATTGAACAAAGAAACAGGCCATCATCTCCACCTCGTGTCGGCTTGCCAGATGTTCAAATCCTGAAACCGCTCGTGGGCCCGTTTCCATTCATCAAGATCAAGCCTCAACGGCTCTTGAAGAAATCACAAGTCCGATTCAAGATCAAGTGTCCACCACCCTTGAATCGAGCTTAGCTCCCGGTAAAATGAGTAAATTTAAAACATTTGGAGCTAGTCTAGCAGAAGAAACTTCCCAGCCCAGTTCAAGATTAAACCTGTGGAAAGCTACTTCTTCAAAAGCAAACGTATCTCATATCATCAGGGACGAGAGCAAGAGTATCTCATATCATGCAATCTCCCTGTCCTTTCCTTTGTCCTAGTTCTTACCTGCAAGACAAGGATAAAGAAAAGCAATATGTCGGAACTTTCACTCAAACTTCTGCATGATGAGCCGCTGAGAAGTGATGTTCTGAATGACCATTCAAATGCAAGGTTTGCATTCAACTCCTGCATCAGGGGGCAAATACTGCAAGAAAAGATGTCAAACCTGCATGAAAAAAAAAAAAAAAACTAGGGAGAATACCACATCTACCTGAAGAACAGATGAGGCAGGTGAAATTAATACATCGAAGCATGTGGAGACAAGCGCAACCAATATATGTGCTGGTTCATCCGCTACTTCTTCAAAAGAAAACGTATCTCATATCAGCAGGGTCGAAAGCAAAGGTATCTCATATCATGCTTTTCCCTTTTCTTTCCTTCACCCTTGCTCTTACCTGCAAGACAGGGAGAAAGAAAGCAATCAGTCAGAACCTGAAATCAAACGTCCAATCTGGGGCTGATTGATCGAAACCTTTTGCGTGGTTGCTTACCTAGCCTTGCTCTCAAGTGCTCAAGTGCTCTGAAGGACCATTTAAAGGCAAAAGGTTACACACCACTTCTTCCAGGCAAAAGAAACAAGCAGAGAAGAATGCAACATGGTGAGCTGAACAGATCACTATAGCATGACACCTTTGCCTGCAGAACCGCATGATCCATACGGAGGAAACCAGAGAATCCTCCAACCGAGTTCAAGAATAAGCCTGTGGAAAGTTAACAATTGGAGGAAACCAGAAAATCTGCCAGCCGAATTCAAGAACAAGCCTCAACGGCACTTGAAGAAACTTGCAACACAAAATTCAAGATTCAAGCCTCTACGGCCCTTGAAGAAATTTGCAGTCCATTTCAAGATCAAGCCTCAACGGCCCTTGAAGAAATTTGCAACCCATTTCAAGATCAAGCCTCAACGGCCCTTGAAGAAATTTCAAACAAAATTCAAGAACAAGCCTCAACGACACTTGAAGAAAACTCCAGCCCGATTCAAGATCAAGCCTCGACGACCCTTGAATCGACATCTACATTGAGGTACTTCAAAACACATCTTCTACACGTGACAAGCACATGTATACGATGCGCCTTGAAGTGGGGGCATTTGTAGACATCGAAATTTTGGTGAAACAAATGTTCACCAACGCATTAAAGTTTTGATATGTCAAGGCATACATGGCATACACCACGTGTCGTACAAATTGTACACATGGCGTGTGACTCAACAAAATAGGAAGAAATACCCTTGGAGGATCAAAACAAGTTTTTCTTCTCATTTTGGAAAATGACAAAGCAAGCACATTTTAAGTTTAAAATTATACTAAGTGGGAAATTAGGCCATAAATTTACCACTTCAAAGTTTAAAATGGTATTAAGTGGGAAATTAGGCCATATGTTAGACCACTTCAATTTCAATATTGCATTAAGTGGGAAAATTAGGTAATGGTGCTTGGGTGGGAAAATTTTGTGGTGGTAATTCATTCCCAAAAGCCTATAAATAGGCTTCTCCATCAAGGTATCAAATCACCAATTCATAACCAATTCACAAATACATCTCTCTACTCCCAAATTGGAAGAAAAATCACTTAGAATTGTGTCCTTGGAGCTTTGAAACTCTAAAACTCTCAAGCAAGTCCCGAAGGATCAAGAAAGCTCTCTTCGTTCTTCGCCAAATTGATAGAAGCATATTTATGCGACTTAGTTAGCTTGTTTTCGTGCATTTATGTTAATTGTTCTTAGTTAATTTAGTAGTTTAAGCTATTTTCGTGTGTTTGTAGGTCCAAAGGGGTAAAGTAGCAAGAAAGTGCATTTTGGAGCCTTTTGGAACAGTTTTGGGCATGTTTTGGATAGCTTATGCTTGGAGCAATGTAGATGGACGAAATTGAAGACCAAAGCATGCTAGGAATCAGCCAAAGAGAGAAGGAAAAATTAATTCAAGTCAAGGAAGGAAAAGGAATCTAAAAAGAAGAAGGATTGACCAAGTCAAAGTTTCCTAATCCTAATCTACAAGGGTTTCAGCCACAAGAAGGGTTCCTAAACACTTTAGGACACCTAAATCCCAATTCTAGAAGGTTGCTGCACTCTCTCCTTTAATTTCCCTTCCTTGCCTCACATGGGATCCTCCTTCCCACTTCATTTAGGACATTTAGCACCCAAATCTGCAAGGAATCCTTCCTTGCCGTGCAAGGAGGTTGATTTCCTTTACTCCCTAGGTCAGCCGCATATTACTTACCCTTTTTCTTTGGATTCTGACTTTTATTTACCTTTCCCCTTAGGCTTTGGAATAAAAACCTTGCCTAAAATCATTCCAAACCGTGCTCTACCTTCCCCTATAAATACAAGGCCTTTGCTGCACCCTAAACACACCATTCCACCATCCATTCACTTACCTATCCATCATTCACTCAACAATTCACTCATTCACACACTTTCAGCCCAAAATCCCTTCTTGCCGCAGCCCTCATTCTCTCTCTAGACTTCCATCCCTCATCCAAACACATCCATACCCATCTTAGACCCTTTGTGCCGCAGCAAGGTGGAGAGGAATGAGCCTTGGACGTTTCAAGCTTGAAGATTGGAGCATTCTAGGTGTACTTCGTTCTTAATTCAATGTTTACTTTATTATTCTCTAATCTTGTTGTGACTATGAGTGGCTAAACCCCTACTTAGCTAGGGGGGAATTCAAAGCCATGAACATGCTTGAGATATGAATTGATTTCTTCCAATTGTGACTTGATGAATCGTGAATGCAATTCAATTAACTGTTTTATTCATAACTTGTTCTTGTATGTTGATTGAGGATGCATACTTAGTTTTCATGCAGGAATTTGATGCTAGAATGTAAGGGAGTTTCACCTAATCGTTATGAACTTACATTCACAAGTAGTGAAGGTTGCTTGTCACAATCGCGTTAATTGGATTCCTGGCAAACGTATCATGCATCATAGTTACGAATGCCTTGTCAACACTTATGATTTTCATGGAACTTAATGATCTCCAATTGTATCTCTTCTATGCATCATGTAGGGAACCGTTGGAGAATAATTTGGGTTGTCGTATGCATCATCCAATTCAATGACATAAGGAAAATCTGAGGGTTAATTAGTGCATCACGGTTAATCTGGGGTGTTGAGGTTCATGGTTCATTGAAAAGCAATTGGAAATCGATTCGTATACAAGTGTGTCATGTGTGGAGAAGGACCCTCTAGCTAGCCCATCAACCATAAAAGTTTTCAAACTCGTTCTCAAATCTGTTTTACTTTACAAAGTCTTTGTTTTACTTTCAAAATCGTCCAAACCAAAACCCCCCTTTTACTTTCTTGTTTTAAAGTGTCTAAAACCTGTTTTCCTTGTGTTTTCAAGTGTTTTGAGTCAACCTAAAACCAATTTTCGTCCAAAACCTTTCCTAGTGTTCTAAATCTGTCTTTAAAGTGTTTTTAACTTGTTTTGAGTCTTGTAAACCTTTCCAAACGTTTTTAACTTTGTTTTTGTGTCTTTAAAGTCGATTAGCAATCCCTCCTAATCCCCGGTCCAGAACGATCCCTACTTGCATACTTACTACAATTGACAACAAGAGGGTTTAATTTGAGTGCTTAACTTTTATCACATCAAATTTTGGCGCCGTTGCCGGGGATTAGCAACTTTGCTAATCCCCCGTTGTTTATTTTTGTTTATTTTTCGTGTGTTTTTGTTTCTGAATTGGTTTTGTTTCTTGTTTTTAGGTACTAGTTTATGACTCGAAGTTCTCAACCAGTACGTGAGCACATCTTAGACTTTGACGACGATTTTGAGAGAACTTTGAGAAGGCAAAGAAATCAGCAAGCATCTAACCCACCTAGCCCTGTACCTGAGCTTGAAGAACACGAAGTAGAGGAGGAAGAAGTCCCCACGGCACGAGTTGTCCTAGACATGGCAGCGGATAATCGAACCATCAAAGAGCTTTCCGCCTCGGGTGTGGACAATGCCATGCCCCTATGCATCCAATACCCCACGGCAGCTCAAGGGAAGACCGAAGAGTTTGAGTTGAAATCAAGCTTGTTGCATCACATCCCAAAGTACCATGGGCTGTCCATGGAGGATCCAAACAAACATCTCAAGGAGTTTGAAGTTGTTTGCTTGAGCATGACCCCGGTGAACGTTGATGGCAGCATTTTGAAGATGAAGGCTTTTCCCTTTTCTCTCTTAGAAAAGGCTAAAGATTGGTTGTATGAACTAGCGCCTGGGACGGTTACATCTTGGGAAAGTATGAAACGAGCATTCTTGGAGAAGTTTTTCCCTACTTCAAGAGTCATTCTCTTAAGGAAACGGATTAGTGGCATCGAACAAAATGAAGGTGAATCATTTCCAGCTTATTATGAACGTTTTAAAACTCTTGTAGCTTCATGTCCACAGCATCAAATGAAGGAGGAGCTGCTCATTCAATACTTCTACGAAGGACTCCTTCCCCTTGAACGCCAAATGCTAGATGCCTCAGCGGGTGGTGCGTTGGTTGACAAAACTCCGGTGGCTGCCAAGACTCTCATTGCAAACCGAGCACTCAACGCACAACAATATGAAGGTGTTGGACAGAGGGGGAGCTCACGGCCACACAGTGTGAATGAGGTAAGTACAATTTCTGAAATGCAATCACAAATAGCTAATCTTACCGCTCTTGTGTCTCAGGTTGTAATTGGATCAAAACCACAAGAAAATCAAGTTTGTGGCGTGTGCTCCATCCAAGGTCACCAATCCGAGACATGCCCACAGTTGATTGAGAATGGAGGATGGGAATCTGCCAATTCTATTGGATTTCAAGGCCAAAACCAAACCCAATACGATCCATTCTCGAATACTTACAACCACGGATGGAGGGACCATCCAAACTTCAAATGGAGAGAGCCACAACAAGCAGCCCAACAAGGGGGATTTCGGCCAAACCCCCTGGAATTTATACCAAGCCGTATGCACAACAACAAGCCCAACAAACTTCTGCCTCATCTCACTCAGGTACGTCCATGGGAAGTGATCAAGCTATTCAGTTACTAACCTCTATTTCGCAGGGGTTACAAAAACAAGACAATCGGATAGCAAATAATGAGAAGGAGATGATGGACATGAAGAAACAAATTGGGCAGATTTATGAGTTTCTTGGACAGATTAGAGAACAAGGTAAGCTACCTAGTACGACGAATGTGAATCCGAAGGGAGGCTTCGAATCTGTCAAAGCCATCACTTTGCGAAGTGGAAAAGAAGTTGGATCTGACCCCAACCCGTCCAAATCTGCCCAAAAGGAGGACGGAAAGTTGTTACAAGAAAAGGCAGAACAAGAGGAAGCCACGGCAAAGGGTGATGCACCCTTGCCGCAGCCTTCTAGTGCACCTAAACCTCCCAAAACGTCCAACACAAGTAAGTTGGGTCCAAATTTGATTAATTCTAACCCTATTCCCCCCAATGTACCCTTTCCTAGCAGATTTATGCAATCAAAGAACGAAGAGGAGGAAAAAGATGTTCTAGAGACGTTTAGGAAAGTGCATGTCAATATTCCGCTTCTTGATGCAATTAAGCAAATTCCCAAGTATGCCAAGTTTTTGAAGAAGCTTTGTACAACAAGGAAACGGATTCGGGAGAAAGAAGTGGTCCAGGTAAGTGAGAATGTTTCTGCGATCTTACAAAGAAAACTACCACCTAAATGCAAAGATCCGGGTAGTTTCACGATTCCTTGTGTTATTGGAAATACTAAGTTTGAACATGCTATGCTAGATTTAGGTGCATCAATTAATGTCATGCCATATTCTGTTTATGCATCTATGAATCTAGGAGAGCTCAAAAAGGATGGTGTTGTTATTCAATTGGCCGATAGATCTAACGCATATCCAAAAGGAGTTTTGGAGGATGTTTTTGTGCAGGTAGACCATTTGATTTTTCCTGCAGATTTTTATGTGCTTGACATGGAGGAAACCGCCCACTTTCCATCACTGCCACTCTTACTTGGACGACCTTTCATGAAAACAGCCAACACTAAGATTGATGTGGCTAAAGGAGCAGTAACGATGCAATTTGGTGGTGATATGATTAATTTTAAAATTTCTGAATCAGTTGAGCATACTAATGATGTTCATTCTTGTTGTGCTATTAATGTAATTAAAGATATAAGGCAGGAATGTTCATCACTAATCAAGCAGAATGGATTTCAACCCACCAAAGAAGAAGGAATTGGAGTAGGAAATTCGGTCACAACCCTCAAAAAGCCCAATCTAGCCAAGAGCAACCATTGTGCAATTCTTGACAAATCTGCCACTTCAATGCAATACATGGGTAAGTCTCAAATTCCAAAATCAATTCCCATTTCGACTAATAGGTTGTTACCTTCTTTGGTGCAGGGACTTAATCGAACAAAAGGTGGTGAGAAAGTTCACCTTGACGTAAGGAAGCAAAACACCAAAAACAGAAAGGATCACTATCCGCTTCCATTCAAGGATTCAATGCCTAGACGTTTTAAGAAGTATGTCGTGAAGGCCATTCCCTTCCATGCCGTGGGCACCAATGGAGCTTAAATCAAGGAATCGTCCGGCTGCACGACGTTAAAGCAAGCGCTTCTTGGGAGGCAACCCATGCAATCAACAAAGGAAGACCGAGAAAGCACTCCACATCCAGATTTGCGTCCCTAAACCCTTCTCTTTGTTGTTTCTATTCTGCCATATTTATTGAGTTTGATTCGTTGTTTGTTTGTTTGCTTTTGTGTGAGTTTATGTTTGAAACATTGAGGACAATGTTTGATTTAAGTGTGGGGGGGGTAAACAAGCTGTTTTTGCATGAATTTCGTGGGTTTTATTCACCTATCACTTGCAATGTTGTTTTTCACTGTTTTTATGTGTTTTTAGTGTGTTTTGATGCATTTTAGCGTGTTTTGACATAAAAATCCGAAAATTTCATAAAAATTTGAAAAATTGTTTTGAAAAAGCCAAAAAGATTTGTTTTTGTGTGTTTGTTTGTGTCTTAGGGTACCTTCCAACACAATGATGAGGATTTGGTTTTTAATTGCATGACGGTTAAGGGAAGTTGTAAACACGGATGGAAGTTTGATATACCTTTGGTTTATGTTTGGTTGTCGTTGTTGTTTATGAATTCGCATTTGATTACAAAAAGGAAAAAAATCAGTTTTTGTAACATGCTTGAAGGAAGGAACCCAAATTAACGCTACAACCCTGTGAGACTTGAGCCTAAACGTTCTTTGGAGAGTTAAAAATCTGTGCATTCATTGTTTTCTAAAGTCGTTGCATGATCTCATTATTCTTTGCTTGGTTACTACTTAGAAGGCGTTTCATCATTTTGTTCCAAATACTAGAACTCATATCTGTTTCATTCAAAACATGGTATTGAGTGCATAACACATAAACAAGATGAAGTTGTGTAGTGAACCAAGAGCCAAACAGCCATCCCCGTGCATTATGTTTAGGTTTAACCCCGTTGAGCCTCGTTTAGCCTATTTTCTTTGTCAACCCACATCATCCTCACCTAGCCTAGAATAGGACCATCCATACCCTTGTTCTTGAAGCATAGTGGAGCATGACTTAGAGGGAATTCTTTTTTAGTAACATATTGCAGAAAACAAGTGTGGGGGAAGGGATTTTTCTATGTTTGAGTACAAAAGGAAAAGAAAAAATTCGTATGAAAAGAAAAGAGAAAGAGAAAAGTTGTGAAAAGAATGAAAAAGAGTTGAAAAATATGTGAAAAGGAGCTCTAAAGTGTTGTTTGTTGAAGAAAGGGTCCAAAAAGTTGAATTAGGCCCTAAGTGTTGCATGAATCTTCCCTTGTGTTTAAAAGTTGATTTCTGCATTCTAAAATGAATTCTAAGTGTCAATTTCATTACTCTGCTTGCTTTTGCCTAAAGAACGTTTGTTTATCCTTACCTTTCTTTGTTAACCATTACCCTAGCCCCGTTACAACCCTTAACTTCAATCTTGTGTGTTATGTGTTTCAATTTGTGGAGTTTGGAATTGGTATGAGCATATGGTGTCACTGGTTGTCGCGTCTAAGTAGTAGCATTCCATTCATGAGATCATATTTAAACATGCTTAATAACTCCAGAAAATGCTTTCTTTGTCATAAACATATGTGAGCATTTGTTTTCATTTTTACATCAATCTTCTCACATATAACTAGTGTAGGGTGTGGAGTCAGAAAATCTGTGTGAAAAAGAGTGTATCTTGTAAGGAATTGGGTGAATTCTCTAAGGCATGTTACTACATTCAAATCATTGTTTTAATTGATTAAATGCGAGCTAGTAAATGGCGACTGTGATTAAGTATGTGCTCGAGCGTAAGGATGACTAAAATCTATGTGAATGATGATCTTTGGCATGTCATGTGCGTTGGAAATCCCTGAGGCAAACATTGGAAGGTTTAGATTGTGTTTTGTTTTGTTTTATTTTGTTTGTTTCGTTTTGCTCGAGGACTAGCAAAAGCTAAGTGTGGGGGAATTTGATAGAAGCATATTTATGCGACTTAGTTAGCTTGTTTTCGTGCCTTTATGTTAATTGTTCTTAGTTAATTTAGTAGTTTAAGCTATTTTCGTGTGTTTGTAGGTCCAAAGGGGTAAAGTAGCAAGAAAGTGCATTTTGGAGCCTTTTGGAGCAGTTTTGGGCATGTTTTGGATAGCTTATGCTTGGAGCAATGTAGATGGACGAAATTGAAGACCAAAGCATGCTAGGAATCAGCCAAAGAGAGAAGGAAAAATTAATTCAAGTCAAGGAAGGAAAAGGAATCTAAGAAGAAGAAGGATTGACCAAGTCAAAGTTTCCTAATCCTAATGTACAAGGGTTTCAGCCACAAGAAGGGTTCCTAAACACTTTAGGACACCTAAATCCCAATTCTAGAAGGTTGCTGCACTCTCTCCTTTAATTTCCCTTCCTTGCCTCACATGGGATCCTCCTTCCCACTTCATTTAGGACATTTAGCACCCAAATCTGCAAGGAATCCTTCCTTGCCGTGCAAGGAGGTTGATTTCCTTTACTCCCTAGGTCAGCCGCATATTACTTACCCTTTTTCTTTGGATTCTGACTTTTATTTACCTTTCCCCTTAGGCTTTGGAATAAAAACCTTGCCTAAAATCATTCCAAACCGTGCTCTACCTTCCCCTATAAATACAAGGCCTTTGCTGCACCCTAAACACACCATTCCACCATCCATTCACTTACCTATCCATCATTCACTCAACAATTCACTCATTCACACACTTTCAGCCCAAAATCCCTTGCCGCAGCCCTCATTCTCTCTCTAGACTTCCATCCCTCATCCAAACACATCCATACCCATCTTAGACCCTTTGTGCCGCAGCAAGGTGGAGAGGAATGAGCCTTGGACGTTTCAAGCTTGAAGATTGGAGCATTCTAGGTGTACTTCGTTCTTAATTCAATGTTTACTTTATTATTCTCTAATCTTGTTGTGACTATGAGTGGCTAAACCCCTACTTAGCTAGGGGGGAATTCAAAGCCATGAACATGCTTGAGATATGAATTGATTTCTTCCAATTATGACTTGATGAATCGTGAATGCAATTCAATTAACTGTTTTATTCATAACTTGTTCTTGTATGTTGATTGAGGATGCATACTTAGTTTTCATGCAGGAATTTGATGCTAGAATGTAAGGGAGTTTCACCTAATCGTTATGAACTTACATTCACAAGTAGTGAAGGTTGCTTGTCACAATCGCGTTAATTGGATTCCTGGCAAACGTATCATGCATCATAGTTACGAATGCCTTGTCAACACTTATGATTTTCATGGAACTTAATGATCTCCAATTGTATCTCTTCTATGCATCATGTAGGGAACCGTTGGAGAATAATTTGGGTTGTCGTATGCATCATCCAATTCAATGACATAAGGAAAATCTGAGGGTTAATTAGTGCATCACGGTTAATCTGGGGTGTTGAGGTTCATGGTTCATTGAAAAGCAATTGGAAATCGATTCGTATACAAGTGTGTCATGTGTGGAGAAGGACCCTCTAGCTAGCCCATCAACCATAAAAGTTTTCAAATTCGTTCTTAAATCTGTTTTACTTTACAAAGTCTTTGTTTTACTTTCAAAATCGTCCAAACCAAAACCCCCCCCCTTTTACTTTCTTGTTTTAAAGTGTCTAAAACCTGTTTTCCTTGTGTTTTCAAGTGTTTTGAGTCAACCTAAAACCAATTTTCGTCCAAAACCTTTCCTAGTGTTCTAAATCTGTCTTTAAAGTGTTTTTAAACCGTTTTAAGTGTTTTTAACTTGTTTTGAGTCTTGTAAACCTTTCCAAACGTTTTTAACTTTGTTTTTGTGCCTTTAAAGTCGATTAGCAATCCCTCCTAATCCCCGGTCCAGAACGATCCCTACTTGCATACTTACTACAATTGACAACAAGAGGGTTTAATTTGAGTGCTTAACTTTTATCACATCACAAATCCGCCTTCAAGATCAAGCCCTAAGGCCCTTGAAGAACTTCCACCAATTGAAGATCAAGCCCCGACGGCCCTTGAAGAAAGTGTTCATCGTTCACCGTTCTTCAAGATCAAGCCCAAAAGCCCTTGAGGATCCGTTCATCCGTTCATCCTAAGATCAAGCCCAAAAGCCCTTGAGGAAATCCGCACAACCGTTCTTCAAGATCAAGCCCAAAAGCCCCTTGAAGTCCAGTTCATCAACCTTCAAGATCAAGCCCTAAGGCCCTTGAAGAACTTCCACCAATTCAAGATCAAGCCCCGACGGCCCTTGAAGAAAGTGTTCATCGTTCACCGTTCTTCAAGATGAAGCCCAAAAGCCCTTGAAGATCCGTTCATCCTAAGATCAAGCCCCAACGGCCCTTTGGATCAACAAAATCAACAAATCCGTTCATCCATCAACCTTCAAGATCAAGCCCAAAAGCCCTTGAGGAAATCTGCACAACCGTTCTTCAAGATCAAGCCCAAAAGCCCCTTGAAGTCTCGTTCATCAACCTTCAAGATCAAGCCTAAAAGCCCTTGAAGAAACTTCCAACTGTTCATCCAAGATCAAGCCTCGACGACCCTTGGATCAATCACACATCCACAAATCAACACCTTATGGAGATCGAATCAGAGGATCAAGGTTAAGAGAGATTGCAACCCCAAAATTAAATACAAAATATTTGTTTGTACGCGTGTTCCTGTCGCGTTTCGTTTCAGGAAATTTTCGTGTTATCAGAATCAAACACACCTCACAATTAACTCAATCTCTCTTCTCTCCAAATTGGCCGGCCCCCTCTCTCTCACTCTCTCTAGATCGCTCAATCAAATAGGCCTACAACAACAATTAGTATATTTATATTTATGGCTAAATTTTTTATCATATATTTTTATTTTTAGCTTGTACCTATTTTTAATTTGCAAATATTTTTTAATTTGTACCAATTTTCTTTTTATTTTTAATTTGTACCCATATATTAGTTCCTTTTTGTGCCCATATTTTTAAAGTTTTATTTGTGTTTGTACCCATGTGTATACCATCACGTGTCATTGTATATTTAATCAATGATAGAAAAATTACATATGGTATATTTATGTTTTATGCCTAAACTTTGTATCATATATTTATATTTTTAGTTTGTACCCATTTTTAATTTGCAACATTTTTTTAAATTTGTAGTATTTTCTTTTTTATTTTTATTTTGTACCCATGTATTAATTTCTTTTAGCGCCTATATTTTTTTTTTAAATTCATTTCTACTCATAATTTTTTAATCTTTTATTTGTACCCTAATTTATTTATAATGTACCCATTCTTCTTTATTATTGTACCGCTTTGTTATATGTGAAATGTCCCAATTTTTTTTGTAAAATGTACCAATTTTTTTTAACACTATGGATACATTCTTTTGCCATTTATTATTTCTTATTTGTACATAGTTTTTATCCATTTATTCAATCAAAATGTTTGAATTTTTTTATTTTAACCGTTTCTAATAGTATTATAATTAGGGACTTTAAATTTATAGGATTTTAAATCTCATAAAATATCAAACAATTAAAGTCAAAACTATAAAAATATAAATATTAATAGTAATATAATGAGGTGTACAAAGTCAAGGGACTTTGATCAAACTTTGAATACTATTAAAGTTTTAATCAAAGAATGTTAAGGATTAGGGACCGCATCCAAAGTATCCCTAATCAAATTGAGTAAAACACTAGAGCACCTAACTCACCATAACCAATCCAACTTAATTATTAATAAGTACTCAACCTCATTGATAGTCAAATTTCCCTAACTCATATAATATCTATGACATCTAGATTATTACGTATATTCAAATATGCAACCATCCATGACATATGGATTAGTTAAACGTAATAGAACTCATTATGATCCATGAAAATTTATGTAAAGACTATATAAATCCTAGAGTGTGACTTCTACTACTCGGTAATTCATGGTATCTATTTGAAAGAACCTCCAACTCAAGTTGTAAATAGCATCGGCACAACAAACGATACTCAATGAAATTGAAAACCTAAAAATAATTCACTTAAACATTCTTGATCATGACTACATCGTAGCCTTAGCCAGAAAAAATTAGTTCTGAAACATAATGTAAAACATCTCCAAAACAGCCAAGAAAATATTTAAAGTTCAGAAAACCCTAGAATTCTCTTTTCTCTGCCGCGCCTTGCCGCTGCTCTCTATATTCTCGAATAATCCTTTAATTGCCAACAGCCAACGTTTTTATATTGCACCCAAATACTGTCCAAATTTGTAGGATAAGAACCCGAGTCCAAGCCCATAAAGCAGGGGAATCTTCCATCGAAACTTCAAGTAATAAATCCTGAAATCATGGAATCCAACTCCTCTGTTTCCGTTTTCGTCTTCACGGTTCACCAAATTTGCCGCTACGCTTTCACCGACATCTTTCACCAAGATCATCAAATCACCAAGGATGGAAATGTGTTGTGCACTTGCACGATGACGTCGGTTCGAACCCGTCAGTAACTTATCTGACATCTAACTTACTAACACTATCGCTCGACTAAAAAAAAAAAAAGACAATCCGGTACTCTTAATTCATCATCTCGAAGAGGACCACGGACTGAAAATTGGTTTGAAGAAGAATTACCTCTCTCTGGTAGTGAATGGGATCGCGAATTTCCATTTTTTTTAATTTGTCGGCTGCCCATTCTTTTGGAGCAGATAGGAGGATTAAAATCGAGCCATGTGATTGATAAGAGGCTACGTGCAATGGAAATGCTCCACATTCTTCTGACTAGTCGATAATAACCCCCTTCCAATCTTTGTTAAGCAATTTGGCCCTACACAAAATTAGACTAAACTAGAAATAAGCCCGTGCATTGCGGCAAGAACCACTGTTTTAGGCATAACTGCATGAATAACACACATCTAACCTTAATAAATTCAACACAATCATGAATGAACAGAGGGACACATGAGTGAATGAGGTCGATAAGTTAAGCAACTTGGCTTTTATATGCATTACTGAACTAATATGTAAAGACATTGCACAATTAGTAGGAAGAAACTGAACGTTCTTGATCACAAAGACATGGTTGCCAAAAAGCTCTGTTTCCATAAGAAACAGAAGAAACAAAAACAACATGCAGCTCACACATTTTGTGTAGTTTAGAAGGTAAAATGTGTCCTGCAGGGCAGACACCTATTTCATAACTTACTAAAAAAAATATAGAAAGGGTTTAGTACTTGTTCAAGTAGCTAATTTTCCAAGCACAATATTAATGTTTAAAGGAAAAATATGAAGAAGCCCTGTTTCCGTATGAAACAGAAGAAACATAAGCAATATGCAGTTCACACATATTTTGCCCCTGTAAAGACGGAAAAATATGTCCTACAGGCTAGGCACCTGTTTTAGCAGTTACAAAAAAACAAAAAAAAGTGCTCCGTTCTTGTTCAAGCAGCTAAGTTGTCAAGCACAGATGTTCCAACCTAAAAAGGCGGTAAGAACAGAATCACACCCTCAAATCCACCAATGTAGATAACATGCACTAATGCCCTTTCATACAAACTGCAGGCCAAGATGCGCAAAAAACATTTGCATATTCCTTGAAGGAAAATTTCTAGGCCTTTGTTATATTATGTATTAAGGAGAACCAAACTATATCCCCCAACACTAAATTTGTTGTTCTCACAATCCCCTTGCAAGGGTTGTAAAGCTCAAAAGCTTAACGTCCAAAACCAAAACAATTTGTACCATTTACATGCATGTGCAACATATGCCTTACACTGGGAAAACGTCTAAAATCAAATACAAATTTGTAAATCATGTACATATTTTATTTTACATTTTTATAATCAAGTAGCAAGTAAAATTATAAACTTTTAGCAACCTGAGAGCAGAAATTAAGATGTTAAGATATCTTGAAACATACAACATAATGTATGGACCGTCTTTTCTTGACTTTCTCAATTTCTCTCACTACAACCTCATTCATCATTCAATGAATTCAGATTTCAGATATAGCTAGATAGAGGACGCCTTATTGACTCTAATCCTCACTAACCAACTAATCTTAAATGCTACTATTTTGCTCAAATTAAATAAATTGTACCCCTCTCCCCCATTTTCGGCGCAATTCACCACCTAAACAATGCAACAAAAAACCATAAGGGATAAAAGATTGTTACCTATGGTTAAATTTATTTACAATGAAAGATGTTTTGGCTTTTTGAAAGAAGTTTTACATGAAAAGTAAAAAATGGGTGAATCAAGCTCTTGGAGCTCTTTGAACCACTTTATGACCCTAACTGGTACAATTGAAAACGAAGAGTAATCAAACTTCATGAGCCTAATTGAAACAAATTAAAGACCAGATTAAAAATGTATTAAAAGTGGAGAATATGCTTTATAAAGGCACACCTCAACAGTCTCAAGAATTTTGTTCCAAGTATAGTCTATTTTTCATTTTCAAAAGGGTTTTTTTTTTATCACCAATGCTCCCTGAGATTGACCGAACTCATCATTTTGGTCCTTCACTTTCAAAATCAATCAATGTCGTCCCTAACATTCACCACCGCACATCAATTTGGTCCTTCCGTTTAGATTCCGTCAAATATTTCTGTTAGTTTGCATGTGGGACCCACAAAACCAATAAAATGGTGACACATGTATTACACAAAAGAAGGTTGTTATCACAAATGGTCCATGACATTGATTAAACTCCTCATTCTGGTCCCTGAGTTTCAAAAATCAATAAATTTGGTCCCTGACTTTCAATATCACACATCAATAGAGTCATTTCATTAAAATTTCGTCAATATTTTTTGTTAGTGTGTTGATGCGATCTCACTAGTCCAATCATATGGCGTCAAGTGGTTTAACTATAAAAAAACTAATTTTTTTAGGGTGAACCAACTAGTGAATATTCCGCGCTGACATTTATCTGGAATCCCACAATCCCGATTGGAAAATAAGATTCAATCTAAATTCGATAAAATCGAATCCAAATTCAATTCAATTTTGATAGGATTATAATCAACTAAAGAGAATGCGAAGTGAGTTCATAGAGGACAAGATGATAGTGTCTTTTTTTTTTTCCTTTTAGTTTTTATTTTTAATTTCTTATAGTACTTTTAGTTTTATATCTTAAAAAAATATTTTTTTTATATTTAATTCATGTGGCGCTATATGATTGAATCAGTGAGATCATATTATCACACTAACAAAAAATAATGACCGAAATTTTAACGGAATGACTAAATTGATGTGCAGTACTTAAAGTCAGGGACCAAATTTATTGATTTTTGAAACTCAGAGACCAGAATGAGGAGTTTGATTAATGTCATAGACCATTTGTGATAAAAACCTTCTTTTGTGTAATACACGTGTCACCATTTTATTGGCTTCAAGGACGACATTGATTGATTTTGAAAGTGAGGGACCAAAATAATGAGTTTGGTCAATCTCAGGGACCATTGGTGATAAAAACTCTTTTCAAAATGAAACATCTTCATGTACCAAGTAAATGATAACATAAAGTATCGTTTTCAATCGACAGAATTTTGTAATCGAACCCCCATATATATATGCACGTAGAAAAATCATTTATTTCCCTAGTACTAACAAAATTAGTAGTGTATATATGTAAAAAAAAATAAAAAAAAAATATATATATATATATAACTACACTTTTGGATTTGGAGGAGGAAGCAACCATACCCTGAATATATCTAAGGCTAATGAAAGACTGGACTTGTTTGTGTACTCTTCGCAAGCCACATTGCTGCAATTTCAAATTATATTATTAACTCTCAAAACTAATTATATGAAAATGCTTAATCATGTTTTAATTGACATAATCTGCTTTCTTGTTACATTCAAGGTGGTAATCGTCGCTCCAGTCGGCAGGGTTAACCACCTTGGTCATGCTAGTGTAGGCATACACCATCTGGGGTCTGCCCTCCAAGCCCTGCCCAAATATGTGTCACTGCCTGCCCCATTAATTACATGTTACATTGTTAGTCACCAAGCATCAAAAGTTCAAAACCATGACTTGTAGACAAACAAAAAGATTAACTACACATATCTTAGTTAATCCACCCAAACTATGTTTTGAGAGGGGGAAGGGGAACAATCATGTGAAATTTACAATTTATATGGTGAGACTCGCATAATCCACTTGATCATTGTCGTTCCTATACATTCTTCATAAATTATATGAAAATTATGGGGGAAAAGAAATAACATGCATACATGAAATAAAATTGCATCTATGAACAAAATAAGGATAGATTGTGTTTACCTAGTGTTTTTCTGCGGGGAAAGAAGTCTGGTTTTGCACTAGTTGGAAATGATCTTTTTTCTGGCAATTTTATAGGATGCATCAAATTTTTGTGCGTTTATCTCTGTGAAATGTACATAAGATAAGAGTTTATAAGAGTTTGATTAAACATATGAAAAAAATATTGTTTAGTATGGTGTAAACACAAAATTACATGTGTGTATCAGTTGGGATAGCAAAAGCTTTACAAATGATATTGCAATTGAAGGTTAAACCCCTCAGTCGTCACATGCGTTCACAGAATGTAAACTGATTGGTATGTTTAAGCAGTGATGATGATACTTTTGGTCTAGCATAGTTAGCAATGTGTAGTACATGTATTACCCTATTTGTATCTTAATTATTAATCATTATAAGACTAAAATCTCTCCTCAAGCTTGTAAAGAAGCTTGAGTTTAATTTCATTTTCCTACTTTGAACAAAACTTTACCCAGATACCTCAAATAATCGGAAACATACAAAAATCAAGCATCCTAGTAGCTAGCTAGTACATGAAATCGTGGTTTCACTGATTATATTAAAAATATTAGGAAATTTTTTAGATATGAAAAAACACAAATAAAGTTTGAAAAATCACTTACTGAATGCCCAAGATAGAGATCCTTATTTCCAGTAACCTTTCCAATCCTGGCTAGCCATCTTCCATGTTGATGACGTCTGCTACACATAAAAGAAAAAAACAAATAGATTTTAGAGATTTTTATTTGGTATATATATTTTCTCTCATCGATATTTTATCTAAATTATTATAAAAAAATTATGAATAGCTAATAAGACCTTGTAATTCTTCTGTACATTGAAGCCCCTCTTGAGAATCCACTGCTTTTCTTGTAAAGACTACATTATGTTAGTAATCGATTAGCATTTAAACGTTGTTGTATATATAAATCTATCGAATGCATGATTAGTAGCATGAACTAAAACAATAATAACCAAGACTACAACTCCTACTCAAAAGGTAAATTCTTTTTCCAAATGAAAACTGTGTTTGGTGGGCTGGAGGAATACAAAAAAACTGAAACTTTTTGAAAGCATAGAAACAGAGAGAAGATACAATTGGAAGTAAAATTTGAAATCTTACCGAGGGGCTTTAAAAGAAGCACAAAATTGTTTGCTGATCATTTTGCACTTTGGTGAGTGGTATTAGTAGCACTGCTTTTCTGTTTAACAAAAGTACAAATCTTATCAACAAAATTGTGATTCGTCTATTAAAGATTCATTATATTATTAGTGTAAGTAGTTAATTTGTAAATTTGTTACATATGGGATAATTTATAACGGTAAGAAACAAAGGAATAGATGATATATATATATATATATATATATATATATATATATATATGTCACATATTAAACGTTTGCCAGATTTATAATATGAAAAACTTTAACAAAGTTAAATTCTTTTCGTCAAACTATCACACACTAAACCTGTTTTGTTACTGTATTTATACAATTTGCAGTTGTGGATCAAACTTGGTGAGAGAAATAGATTCTAATACCTCTTTAGTTTACTGTTGTAGAAGCCATACGATCTTATATTTGTTGTCCCGTCCTTTGATCCTTTTATAGTAAACAATAAGAAACTTCTATCAATAACTTTTTCAATGCAGGAAGTAAAATGGAAAAATTAGAACTCCCAAATTATAGATAGATATATAGATAGAGATAAAGAGAGAATGAACCTTAGCTCCCAGAATAGAGAGAAATATTCTGTAGTTGAATTAAAGTTTCAATAAAAATGATTAATCAGAGAGCCGAAAAATGAGTAAGCTTTGGAGAAGAGTTTAATTAGAGAGAGAAGGCAGAGATGTTAACCATGGTTTTTTCACTAATCAGAAAAACTAATTCGTTCAAACCAACTCACTATGAAATCACAGGACTTCACAAATCTTCTTCAAATCCACACCGAACAGAAAGCCCAGAGTGCGTTTGGCGGAAAATGGCGAAAAAGAAGTGAATCAGCGCAAGAAACAGAAGATACTAAAGCCAACCCAGTTCAGCATATGAACATACTATTAGCTAAAGGGATACAAATTTTGTGATTGAATCAGACATCACATATCTACATGCAAATTGCAATCATATGAGAAATTGGTATCTCTATAACAATGTAATATTTGAACTCCAATTATCGAAATCCAATTAACAAATACACTAATATATGCACACAAATATAATAACCCAATAATTTAGCAAGAATGAAAAGGAAATAATGTGAACAGAGAGAGATGTATAAAGACCTGGAGGTATCGTTGTCAGGGTTGTGGCTGATAACAACAGTGTAATCACCAGACGCCTTAGCGAGGGTTCCACGGTCCCCAACATGGTGCATGACGTTACAGAAGACGGCTCCCTCCGGGATCAATCTGAGAGGCAACACATTTCCAGCCTTCTTCCCAAAGTATGTCTACATCACTGTTTTAAAAATCTCCGCCTTGCGCCGCTTAGGCCACTCCTAGGCGCTAGGCGGTTGGCCACCGTCCTGATTAATGCCTAGGCGTTTGAAAATTAAAAAAGGGCGCCTAGACCTGCTGAGGTGCCCGCCTAGACCGCCCAAACCCTCCTAGGTTGCAACTCACTTAGATAGAAAATAGATAACTTTCATTTTGTATTTTATTTTTTCCAATAAATTGTAAGAGACTTGTTGAATACTTAAATGACTACACATTATATGCATGTTCTCCATGTTTTCATTATGTTCCAATACCTCCTAATATATATGTCATTTTATTTTGTAGTTTATAATGACATTATATATATATATATATATATATATATATATATATATATATATATATATATATTTTAAGTATAAATAGACACTTATTTACACAAAATATAATAGATTTACATAAATCCGCCTAGTCCCCGCCTAGCCGCCAAGGCACTAGGCTCCAACTCGCCGCCCGACTAGCGTCTAGCGTCTTTTAGAACCTTGGTCTACATATATATATATGACCCACATGTTAATCTATATCATATGATCATTCATACACTATAATCTTGTATATATGATGAAGAATAAGAAGAGTTTTAGAAAGAGACAAAGATAGAGAGGAAAGAAGATTTGTTATATTACTTCATTACCAAGTAATTACATGACGTTATCCTTATATAGTAGCTAGAGACATATCTAACCAACCAACTGACTACTTCAATATGATTGACAAGTGTCTCAATCTTACACCCTATACTCTAACATCCCCCCTCAAGCTTATGCATGGATAAACCAAGCATAAGATTGCAACAATGAGTACGAAAAAGTGGTCTACTCAGCCCTTTGGTGAGGATATCAGCAAATTGTTCCTGTGAAGATACAAATTGCACTGATAGTTACTTCTTGGCCACTCAATCTCGGACGAAATACACATCAATCTCTATGTGCTTAGTCTTTTGATGTTGTACAGGATTAAAAGAGAGAGCAATGGCTGATAGATTATCACATAATAGGACAGGGACAGTAGGAAGTGGAACATGCAGAAAGGCTAATAACTGTTTGTGCCAATCCAACTTAGCGGATGTGAAGGACAATGCACGTTATTCTGCTTCTGTCGAGGACCTCAAAACTGTCTGTTGCTTCTTGGACGACCATGAGATGGGATTGTTACCCAAAAACACTACCAAACCAGTGGTTGAGCGCCTGTCATTAGGATCACCAGCTCAATCAGCATCACTAAAGGCTTTCAACTGTAAATCTCCTCGAGTATACGATATGCCAAACTCCATTGTACCCTTGAGATATCTCAGAATTCGTTTAACTGCTATAAAATGGGACATCATGGGAATCTGCATAAATTGGCTCACTTTTTTTAAACAGAGAGAGCGATATCTGGTCGTGTGAATGTGAGGTACTGTAATGCCCCTACAAGACTTCGATACAGACTAGGGTTAGAGTAAGGAGCACCATCCTCCTTTAGTAACCTGTTGTAGGGTAGGCATGGAGTATCACAGGGCTTTGCATCAATCATTTCAGCCTTTACTAAGAGATCCTGAACATATTTGGTTTAGGATAAGAACAAACCAACTGAAGTTGGAGTAATCTAGATGCCCAAGAAATAATGAAGTGGCCCGAGATCCTTGATATCAAACTCAGTAGTAAAAGCCTGAATAACCTCTGAAATAGGAGCAGTAGCACTCCCAGTTATGATTATATCATCCACATAGAGTAAAAGGATCACAATGTCAGTACCAACATGTTTAACAAATAAGGAGGAATCATAATATGTACTGATAAAGCCCAAGGAAGGAAGAAACTGAGTAAAACGTTCATTCCAAGCCCGAGGAGCTTGTTTCAAACCGTATAACGATTTATGTAACTTGCAAACAAGATGAGGTCGAGTTGTATCTTCAAAATCAGGTGGCTGAGACAGGTATACTTCTTCATGCAACGTACCATGCAAAAATGCATTATTTACATCCAACTGCCGTAAAGACCAATTAAACTATGCAGCAAGAGCAAGGACTAACCTCACTGTGGTAGGTTTAACCACAATACTAAAGGTCTCCCCATAATCCAGTCCTGGCTCTTGACTAAATCCTTTGGCAACTAAACGTGCTTTGTGCTGAGCAATAGACCCATCAGAGTGTTTCTTGAGTTTGAAAATCCATTTGCATCCCACCAGGTTTTTGTTTGCAGGTAAACTAACCAAGCTCCATGTGCATTGATCATGCAAAGCCTTAATTTCTTCTTGCATGGCTTGGAACCACACAGGAACTTTGAGGGCAGACTTATAGCTTGCTGGTTTAGTCAAAGACAGATCAGTGCCCGTAGACTCTTGAATACTAGCCAAGGGAGCCTTCTTTTTAATTATTCCACTCTTGCTCCTTGTTTGCATAGGATGCAAGTTGAGTGGTGGAATGGAGAGAACGACTTGTAAGGTGTCCGGGTTAAACTCATGTGTTTCTGTGGTAGAAGGACCCAGATCACCAATGGACTCAGGTGCCACAGGGACTTGAGGCGAAGCTTGTATTGTTGCAGTAATGGACGGAGAAGTATGAGAGTGCACAAGAGGTAAAGGTTCTGAGGTAGATAAGGGCACTGACATAGGTGTAGCAGTAGGATTAGGAAGAGTAGGACTGGGAGAAGGGAAAGTGGAAACTTGTACAGGTGAGACAACTACATTTTGTGGTGTCACAGAAACTACATTTTGTGGTGTACAAGGAGAGGTGTTTTGTCTGTGGGAACCTGTGGTATGAAGTGATGGAGTAGCTAATAATTCTGTGTAAGGAAAAGATCGTTCATCAAATATAACATGTCTAGAAATAAACACCTTTTTTGTAGATACATGAAAGCACAGATACCCTTGTATTTAGTAGCATATCCCAGAAACACACATTTGGTTGTTTTGGCTGGTAACTTGGTGGTAGTATAAGGTTTAAGTAATGGAAAGCAGGCACAACCAAAGATTCGAAGATGACTAAGACTAAGACATACCCCAAACAACAATTCAAAGGGAGACTTATTATGTAAGACAGTAGTGGGCATTCGATTAATAAGGTATGTTGTTGTTTGACATGCATAGGACCAAAACTGAGGTGGTAACCTAGCAGTTTGTAATAAGGTGACAGAAGTTTCCATAATATGTCTATGCTTTCTCTCGGCTAACCCATTTTGCTCCGGAGTATATGGACAAGATATATGTTGAGAAATGCCCTTTGTCATGAGAAATTGTGTAAATTTATGGCCAGTGTATTCACCCCCCCCCCTATCAGATTGTAAAACCTTGATAGTAGCAGAAAATTGAGTGACAATAAAGGAATGGAAAGCAACAAAAGTGGCAAACAAATCTGATTTATTTATTAATGGGAATATCCAACAGTGTCGAGTACATTCATCAACAAAGATGGTGTAGTATTTATAACCATCAATAGAGATACACGGTGCAGGACCCCAGATGTCAGTATGGATGATCTCAAAGGGAATGACAGACTTATTATCATGCTGTTGAAATGAGAGTTTACTAAACTTCCCTTCAAGACAAGTATGACACAATGTGGGTAGGGAAGATTTTGTGAATGGTACATTAACTTTGTGTAACATCAATGAAACAACACTGTTGGTAGGATGATCTAACCTATGATGCCAAAGATTAGACTGTACAAGTTGTCCAAGAAGTGCCCGAGCTTGAGAATGTTGTTGTGAGGTTGAGTGTGGCATGGAGTGAATAGGATATAGTCTATTACTGCACAAGCCTTTGTATAGAATTGTCCATGTGACCTTGTCCTGAATCCAAAAACAAAAAGCATCAAATATAAGCCAGCAATTGTTGTCAAGACAAATGCGATGTACTAATAAGAGATTCTGAGTTAACTGAGGAACATATAACACAGAGTTGAGTTTGATTGGAGACACAGGTGTACGAATAATGGAAGAACCAACATGAGATACTGTCAAACCTTCACCATTTGCAGTTTGTATGGTCTCATTAGTTGGATAGGGTGATGCTAGGGATAAGTTGCTTTAGTCAGCAGTCATGTGATTGGTAGCACCCGAATCTGTGAGCCACACTTGAGGAGCAGTTGGAGATACTGAGGTGGAAGGGGCACTTGGTTGAAGCATGGTGCGCATGGCTTGCATGGGGTGCTGCTGTGACTGGAACTGAGAATAAGGAGGTTGCTGAGAATAGTTGACATGCTGTGAAGACCAAGGGTAAGGTGGCTGTTGCGAATAAGAATGAGTAGTATGCATCCCAATATAGTTCGGACCTTTGCCTTTGTAGAAACAAAACCATGTCGTATGATTACTGCGACCACAAATATGACATTTGTTTTTCTCAACAGGAGTCGATCCACAAAACGGAGCAGTGTGACCTTCCAAGTTGCAAAGTTGGCAGATTTGAACCATTGGATAAGAAAGGTTTCCAAATTGTCGGCTCGGAGACTGACCAAAGATACCAGGATTTGGGTTAGAGAAGGCAATAGTTTGAGGGGAAAACCTAGATCAAGCATTATAGAATCGAGATCCTTGACCAAATCTGCCTTTGCCCTTATTCTTGTTTCCATGGAACGACTTAAACCCACCAGTAGCAACCTGAGCTTGACCTGGAGAGTGAGAGAAACCCTTAGGTTGAAGATTAAAATCTTTTAAGGTAGAAGAACTCGTATTAGCAACCATAGCTGTCATAAACAGTGCAGTTATAGAATTTTCAACAATTGCTTCCTCAGCAAGCAACTGTGACCGAAACTCTTTGAGGGATATCACACTTTCACGCCCCCTTATTACACACCTAAAGGTATTATATTCCTCTGGTAGACCATTTAATGCAAGAATAACAATATCTTCGTCGGCAAAGTGTACACCAGCAGCAGAAAGATAATCCCTAGCTTCTTTAATGCGATGTAAGTATTATGAAACAGAATCAGACCCTTTCTTAATTGTCTGCAAATTAGACTTCAGCTGAAAGATACTGGTCCTAGATACTGTGGAAAATTGCTCCTTTAACCTAGTCCACAAATCTTTAGAACTAACACTACCAATAGCACAAGACATAGCAATAGGTGATAAAGTGGCAGTAATCAATTGCATGATGGCTCGATCATGCATTTTCCATACAACATATTCATCATTCGGAGTAGAGGAGGAAGTAACAGAAGAGTTAATACCAGATTCACCAAAACTCGAGAACTGTGGAGACGGACAGGGAGTCGAGCCATCAACATACCCCATAATTCCATTGCTTTCAAGTAGAAGCTGCATCTGGAAGTGCCAATTAAGATAGTTCGAGTCGTCAAGTTTGACATTGACCGACGTCGAAATGGACGGAATCAGGGCTGTAATCGGAGATTAAAGCAGCTGAAGTTACGATGCAGTCACCATTGCGACGTACGAATCCAATTGCAGAAGAGGAAATACCACAAACACCTTGTATGCAAGATTCAATAGAAAGATCGATCAAGACAGAAGATCGATATAGAAACCCTAGAAATTGTCGAGAACAGAAATCAGAGAAGATGAAGTCAGAGAGGATGAGATCAGAGAAGATGTGGAAGCAGCAAGGATCGAAGCTTAAGCGCAAGCAACAATGGTGATTGATACCATGTTAATCTATATCATATGATCATTCATACACTATAACCTTGTATATCTGATGAAGAACAAGAAGAGTTTTAGAGAGAGGACAGAGATAGAGAGAGAGAGAGAGAGAGAGAGAGAGGAAAGAAGATTTGTTGTATTACTTCATTACCAAGTAATTACATGAAGTTATCCTTATGTAGTAGCTAGAGACATATCTAACCAACCAACTACTTCAATAGGATTATGACAAGTGTCTCAATCTTACACCCTATACTCTAACACAACAGAAATTAACATCATGCGGAGGTGTGCACGCGCACACACGTAAAACATACATGCATACTTAATTTTTCAAACAATAATACCTCACAACATAAGTTGCAAGTTGGGACTATTTGGTTGACTCAAAAGAAATTGATGGTTTAGAAAAAGCCCAAAAAAATACAAAGACGAATGTTCGTTCATATCTTACGTCAACAGGAGGATGAATGCCCCTGCAAAAGACAACAAAGCAATCCACAATCATCCAACAAATAAGCACAATTTATTGCCAGTCAGTAATTATGGTCATATCTACTGCAGCGCTAAAAAGTAAGATTTTTTTCATGGCCCTGATGCTGAACAGTAAAATGAAGGGTGGATACCTATTTTCTGCATCTTTACACTCTAGAACGAGAGAAACCTGCGAGTCCTCAAACAAATTAGGACACTCTTGCGGATTGGCCAATGATTCTGCAGCTTTTTTATTGACCAGCCATATTGCAAATTAAAAGTACTCGGAATAGCCAAATATATGCAAAAATATTTCCTTGCTTCAATTCATTTGGTCGATAAAGTAGAAGACATAACAACTTTCCTTTGGTATGCTACATCTCATATACACATTTCACTTGAAAGAAAAGCATCATGTTCATGAATCAAGAAAAACACTTGTTCAGGTCATTTCTCCAAATTCAAACTATTTCAGAAACCTTGCTTGGCAGGTAAGATCGTGCCATCAAAGCTGCTTCAGGTATCCGTCCACTGTAATGAAAGATAACGAAACCCTATAAAGCAGAGCACAAACGGTATATATGATATATGATATATATATATATATATACACACACACACACGGCCTCTGCCATGCAAATGGTTTGTTCCACTTGTTTTCTCCAGTTCCCAAATCTATAGATACGACCGTAATAAAACATACATGGCGCTCACACAGTGCACCCCCTAGCAATCTAACAAAGAGAGATTTATGTCAAAACAGAAAAAGAAAAAGAGCTTTAAATGCGAGTTTTTTGGTGTGGTTTTTGTTTTCTCTTCTTCTCTTACGGACTAAGCATACACCTATCCATCCATCTTCCCTTTATGTATAAATCTATATACACACACATATATTCACCATTATTCTAAAAATCCCCGCCTAGCGCCGTCTAGGCCCCGCCTAGGCGCTAGGCGGTTGGCCAACGCCCCGATTAATGCCTAGGCGTTTGAAAATTAAGAAAGAGCGCCTAGACCGCCTAGGCACCCGCCTAGCCCGCCCAGACCCGCCTAGGTTGCAACTTACTTAGACAGAAAATAGATAACTTTCATTTTGCATTTTATTTTTTCCAATAAATTGTAAGAGACTTGTTGAATACTTAAATGAATACACAGTATATGCATGTTCTCCATGTTTTCATTATGTTACAATACCTTCTAATCAGGGCCGGCCCAGGCCCAGTGTAGGCAAGGCGACCGTCCAGGGCCCAAAATAATTGGGGGCACCAAAATTATTAGGGTGGTATATTTATATATGTTTTCATAAGAGTATAAATTTATAAAATTTGGTTTAATGACAAAGAAATTAAACTAGAACTGGTCGTTTTGTTGTTTAAAATTAATGAAGAGGTCTTGGGTTCAAAACACCATGTGTGCTTATTTACTTTTCAATTTTTACAAATTTCTTTTCAATTTTTGTTTGGTTGTTAATTTATTTTTAATTAGTAGCTAGTAGCTATGTGGGTTGTTATTTTTAGAACATTTGTTTCAATTCAAGTCTAATTTTCAACAAAGAGTAATATGTTGACCAAATTTTTAGACCAAATTTACAAATCATACGACGTGTCATAAAAAAGTTTAATTTAGTACCCATTTATTACTTATACATATCAACTAAAGACTCAAAAACATCATTATTTTTTTAGTCCCATATTGACAACATTAGTAAATAAGAAAAAATACCTCACGATTCATACAAAAACACTTTAAAAGTTTAAATGGAAAACAAAACTCATATTTATCTACTTGTAAACCCGGAGTTTTTTTTCCTCACGATACAAAATAAATTAATTTTTCCGTGTTTCTAAATTATTAAGCTTGAAGTGTTTTTCTAAGTAGAATTTTATCTATATCTTATGTGTGAAAACAAATAATTTTCTTATATAAAATGAGGGCATATTTTGTGGCATCGTCCCGGGCCTCAAAAAACTCTAGACCGGCCCTGCTCCTAATATATATGTATATATATGTCATTATATTTTGTAGTTTATACTGAAATTATATATATTTTAAGTATAAATAGACACTTATTTACATGAAATATAATAGATTTACTTAAATCCGCCTAGTCCGCCTAGGCGCTAGGCCCTAGCTCGCCTAGGCGCTAGGCCCTAGCTCGCCGCCCGACTAGCGACTAACGTCTTTTAGAACCTTGATATTCACACACACATCTATACACACACACACATCTATATACACACATATATTTATATACACGGACAACATTGAGTTCAATCCAAATCTTTAGTCCTAACAATGTACTTAACACATCAGAAACATAAATCCAATGTAGCTTCAAATGTCACGTTGTTTAGTTGCCATCTTAATTGTTGCTTCAAATCCCAAGTACAATTTTCCTTTTCTGCAGGTGCCTTAATTTGTAAGGCAAGCCTTTATATATATATATATAGAGAGAGAGAGAGAGAGAGGTATTCATAACTGCTTTACAACTCTATCTTGTTCCAGTTACAACTTCCTATAATTATTGTAAAAGTACTAGAGAAAAAGCATTCTCACGCGCACTCAGAGTCCTAGTCCAAGTCAAGCCATAAAGAACATTGTATATTAATATGAACATAGTCATTGCCCAATATCAATTTAATCCGAAATTTTTGTGCCAGCAGCAATGTCAGGAGCAAAAATTAGAAGAAATCATCATAGAAGCTGTACCCCCTTGTAAAATGAACATAACAAAGTTTAGAATCCCAGAGAATTATAGCATTGAACAATTTAGGCAACAGAGGGGCTGAACCAGTAACAGTGAAAGCATACTATTAGGGGGCGTTTGTTTGCCCTCACTAAATGGGACTGGACTGGACTGGACTAACTATTAGTCTAGTCCTGTGTTTGTTGCTGCACGGGACTAATGTTAATGAGACTAGCTGGGATTAGCCTAGACTAAGAACATCACTATAGGTTCTTAGCGAGAGTCCCCAGAAACCATGGGACTAGCTAAGACCCCTCTTTGCTCTCTGTTTCACGAGACGACAACCACATTGTTCCCGCTCTCCCTCTTACACCACCGACGGTCACCACTCTCTCCCCCTCGCTTTCAACCTATAATCACGAGACCTCAGATTCACCCATCCCCGAAGCTAATCCAGTCCGAGATAATGGAGTATACTATTAATAAATATATATATATATATATATTTATTTATTTATTAATATAAATTAAATAATATAATATTAATATTATATATATAATATTAATAAATAAATATATTTATTAATATAAATTAAATAATATAATATTAATATATATATATATAGATTAACTGATATAATATTAAGATTTGTTAATTATTCTATTATTTAGTCCGACACTGCACCAAACGCTTCACTAAGTATCTTCTTATGTACTTGTATTTGTTGAAGTTGCATGTATTGGGCACTATTATTTTTCTTCTTTTGGGTGATAGAGTTTAAATCAAGCTACATTTGCAAATTAAACTCAACTATTTATAAATAGTATGTCCCAACTATAGTATGTCCTAATTCTATTAGCAGGTAATAGAAACAAAACAATTGTCCTCTTTTTTTAAGATTCATAATATACATGGCAAAAATATGCTCCAATTAACCCATATCATGAGATTTGTAGCATTACTCTATTACACAATGGCAAAAATTTGTAGTCCTAGTCTAAGCAAACACAAATCTGGTGAACAATACTGTTTTTATTATCCTGCTTCTTAGTCCGACACTGCACTAAACGCTTCACTAAGTTAGTCCAGCTTAGTCTAGTCTAAGCCAGTCCAGCTTAGTCCCTGCAGCTAGTCCAGTCCGAGACAGTCCGGCGCAACAAACGCACCCTTAGTGTTTTGCCATAAGGAAGAATAAAAATAAAAAAAATCATACCATAGTGCCTTCGAGAGGTCATCTCTTTTCACATCAGAGTACTCATTGTTCAGCTGAACAATGCATAGAGGGGGAAAAAAATAACATATCACATACCAATGCAATCAAAGAGTCTAAGATTGTCAAGAACTGAATGGAAACATAATGGAAGCAGTAGCCCACAAATCATTTAAGAAACAGGGGCAGAGCAAGCAGACATTCAAACAGAACCCTTATTATCCGTTGTCTAGGGCAACCAAACAAAACCCAACAAATCTCCTCAAATTACAAATGGGAGCTCTTTTTTTAGGTGATTTGTTGGTTTTTATTTGGAAGCCAAATCAGCTGGGAATTTGAGAAAAATGAAAAATCCAAAGCTAATTAAATCCAAAAACAACAATCCACAATGAAAGTGAAAAACTTGGGGAGCTGAAATACCAAAAAACCACCTAATTCAAAACCTAAATAAAACCCTCAATTAAACCCCAACTACAAACCTGAATTAAACCTTCAATTAAACTCCAAATTAAACTACTAGTAAAACCCAAATTAAATCATCAATCAGGAAAGATAAAAATACAAAAGGGGGTTTAAGAGGTGTACCTGTAGAGAGTGAGTGAGTGAGTGAGTGGGCGAGTGATGCTGCGTTTGTGAGAGGCTGAGAAGAACACGGAGATGGGATCAAAGAAGATCAAGGATCTGCAACAATGGCGCTGAGATCCCTACTCTTCCCTTTCCTTCTCTCTCTGTCGCTCTGTCTCTGTCTCCCTCTCTCCCTCCTCTATCTCTATCTCTATCTCCATCAGCATGGCCTCCCAACTGTGAAACCCTCAGCGAGTGATCCTTACTCCTCCCTCTCTCACTCCCTCTTTCGCGCTGTCTCTCTCTCCCTCGAATCGTACACCCCATGTGACTCTATCTGCCTGGAAGTCTCGTGCCTTCCTCTCACCAAATCCCTATCTCTCTCCCTTCGTGCCTCTCTTCTCTCTCTCCCGACGGCATGGTCGCACTGAGTCCCACTGCAGCTCAGAAAGAAAGGAAATGAAAGTCTCTAACCCACCCAACCCGTTCGAAACCCTACAGACTAAAATGACCATCACACCTCTACCTTTCCACAATCATCAACACACGGCATGAAGATCAGCGGCAGAGAGAGTCAGTGGCAGCCTCGTAAATAAATTGAAATTAGGCTCCAAAAACTATTCATTTGTACAGTGCAATCGAAAAGCCTTCTTTTTTTTTTTTTTTGGTAAAAATTGAAAAGCCTTCTTTAGACTAAAGTAATAAGTGGATGGTCTTGTCTAGTGGCAGGTTCAAGATTGCAACATCGGTTGGTCTCAACATAAAGGACCCGGCTTCTCTGCCCTCCCACTTCCCATACACTCCCATCCCCTCCTATTTTGTGCGGTCACGGTTAAGCCACGTCAACATTTTATATTGATTTTTTTTATAGAGATAATAAGACAAAAAGCAATAATAATATAAAATGTTGACGTGGCTTAATCGTAACCGCACAAATAGGAGGGGATGAGAGTGTATGGGAAGTGGGAGGGCAGAGAAGTCAAGTCCCAAAATAAATGCTCTAATGAAAGTAAATTTGCAAAATTAAACGATAAACTATCAACTTTTAGTAATATTTATCCAAACAATATTACAAGCTACAAAGATTAAATTTGTTCAATGCGAAACTTCATACTTTGAAAACCTGTCATGCTAATTTCATTGTCACTACGAGAAAAGATAGATCGATAATAATTCTAAACTATTTAGAATATGATTGTTTGAACTACTTGATAATGATTTTCGTTTGTAATATCATTTCATACTTCTAATTTCTACACAGATCAATTAATCCAAACAATAAAATCATATCAATTGATGAAGATAAAAAATATATATGAACTAATCAAATACATAATCCAAACAATATCAAAAGATCATAACAAATTGACAATACCTATAATCTGTTATGAATTTAAAATTTTCATCCATTACACATCAGTTTCAACTGATGGTGGCATGGGATTGGTTGGATGGGATTAGAGGAGAAATAGAATTGGAATTGGGAATTACCTAATTGGAGAAAGTGAATGAAAAATGTAATTGGATGGAGATCTCGAGGTAGGAGGAAAGAGGATAAACTCTCTTTATTTTTATTTTTTTTTATATTTAGAAGGGTCTCCCTCACGTTGCGTAATAAAGTCTGGTCTACCAAAACCCTCTAATTCCAGCCAATGCACTTCATTAATCCAATTCTTCAAGCAAACTCTTACGGCTCGCTTCAGCTTCTGCTTTAACCTCCTCTAGGTTGCGTTTCCTTGGACTTAGAACCCCCACTTTTGGCCTAGCGCTTACCCCTGCCTCTGCCGCCATGATAGATGCCACGGCATCTCCAGCAGCAACACTACTTTCTCCCACACTTCTAGAATTCTTCAAACCTTGTTTCCCCTCACTTACCTTAACAGGATTGGATTGGATTAAAAACTACTGCAATCCGTGTTTGTTACTTCACGGGACTAGCTTTAGTGGGAGTAAGCCAGACTGGCCTCGACTAAGGACCGTGCTAGATGGTCTTAGTGAGAGACGTCACGAACCATGGGACTAGCTAATCCCTTCGATCGTTCTCCGCTCGCGTCCTCTACTCTCCTCTCTGCTCACGTTCTCTCCCTCTCTCCTCGTCCCCAACCCTGAATCATGAACAAAGACCTTGATTCGAACTTCAATCGGAGAACTCACGAGCTCCGTCGTCCAATTCACCTCCGCTCAGACCAAGTTCATCAGTCGCGCCCTCCGATTGGGCTCCTTCCTCCTAGACCTCAATTTTCGACGACAAGGATTTCGGGCTCTTTCTTCCTTGACCTCTTCCGTTGCTTCATCTCCAATGACGGTCTCGTCGACTGTGTCATCTCCATCGCCTGCATCGCTTTTTGGGATTTTATAGAAAAGCATGGGGTATATTTTTGAATTCTCTCTGTTTCAGAACTTTAGTTTTAAACAACGTTTTCAAAATTTAAAAAAAAAATTACAAATTTATCTGTGAATTTGGTGGTGTTAGAATTTAGGGAGTTTTAACGAAACACTCTTGGTACTACTCAATTTTAACGAAAAATCACATTTTTACCTTTATCTGAAACTATTCACTATACCTTTAAAAAAAGCTTTTCATTCATTAAAAAGAAAGAAAATTTGGACTTTTCATTAGTTTTCCTTAGAATTTATGGGAATTGCTGCCTTGTGTTGTGGGTGTTTAGCAAAATGGGTATATTACCCTCAAATGATTTGCAGTTTTTGCAATTTTTGTTGGGTATATATTTTGATGTGATTACATATTCATGGCCAAATTCTCATTAGTGATTTGCTGAGAAATTGGACTCACGAAAGTTGAGGTCCTCATTTATTTTGGTTCATATTACTCATACTCATGATCTGTGTTTCTGTTCTCTGCAGTTATGAAGAGTTTCCCAATCAGTAGTTCAGTTTCGCACTTTGCAAGGCCAGTTTCTAGGAGCGGGTTTAAACATGTTTTGACTCATTTTCAGCCTCTTGGTGAATCAGATGTCAACCTAGGCTTTTTGGGATGTCACTGAATTGAAGATGTTTTGCTTTTCAGAAAAATTACTAGACAAATTTGAATCAGGGTAGATTCTTATGCTCCATTATGTTGAAGAGTGTATTTGATTGGTTTCTACTACTTTGGTGTTGGATTGGGAATTAGGTGTTCAAAATTTTGGTTGAAAATTTTGATGTTCGTTAAAATTGAAGTTGAAGCAAATATTTTGTTATATATTATGGGTTTTTCATTATCCTACTGATAGGTGCATTATTTACCATATTTTCATATTAATTATCCCTAAGTTTTGTTAAGGAATTGATTATAAAAGAGCCTTATTACTTTCCTTTTCTCTGTTTCAGCTAATCTGCGCACTTAGGACGTTTTTGGTGATAAATCAACTTTTCGAAGGAGTTTCTATGCAAGGCCAATTGGATAAGGAAGCTAAGAGGCAAAAGATCATTGCATCCAAATTTCATAATTTTTTATGAAGCCAAACGTTCCAGTTTTACAAGTCAATCCTGCAGTAGTATCTTTCCCGTCAGAACTGCGCAGCTGTGGGAGAATGAAGATTTGAAGGCTTTCCCGATTTTTCCTAGAGGCGTGCGTTATATTCTTGGAAAGATAAGAGATAAAGCTACGTTTCTCCTATTTTTACAGAATTTTCCAGAAGATAAATCAACCTCAAATCTGGCGTGCAAGACAGATGACGTGTTTCCCAAGTCAAGAAGGATTCTTTCCTAGTTTGTGTCATTAATTATTTAGGAGTTTGTTTTCTTTTAGGAGAGTTTCTCCCAGACTTTTTAGGGTTTCTCTAGCTTAAATAAGGTCCCTAAGGGATCCACCCCGCATCCTTTTACACCATACTACACCATTCATTATATTCGCAAGTTGTGAAGAAGAGCTTAGGGAGGTGTCTCGCCATACTTTCCCGGGTTTTATCTTTTTCCATGACTTCTTTTGTGATTTTTATTTTTATTTCTATGTGTAACTAAACTACTTTTTTAAGGTTTATGATGAAGCCATGACATGATTATTCCCGAAGTATCTTGTTGATTATTATCTGATTATATGCCATGTTTAGTTCTTAATCTTTGTGCTTAATCTATTCTAGTTTCGCATGTTCTTGTGACTGGCCATCATTGTGGACTTGTTTCTAGATAATTAGATAAATCTAAGAGGGTAACCAATATCAATTAGATTTATTGGAACTAAGATTGGGAAGAGTAGACAAACTAGTGAGGATAACCAATATCAAACTAGTCCTACTTGGTTGACACAATTCTTCAGTGCTTAATGGGTTTTTAAGTGTTTAACTGTATGCCTAACCAATAGGATATAGTTGTCTCATATCGACACACGAGTTGATGCCTAACCAATAGGATTAATTCATATCTTAGAAAGAACAACCTTAAACATTGGTATGGTAATTGGATAGTAAGCAATTTGGAGAAAAGGGAATAGGATTGTCATTGGTGGATTCATAACCTTAGGCTTTCATCATATTAATTTCTTTAAACATTCATTCGTTGCGTGTTTTTATTATTCATATTTCTAGTTTAATTTTAAGTTAAAGTTTCAATTAGTTTCTTTTCATATTTAATTAATCAATCATTCGTTTCTTAGTTAAGTTAAATTGTACGTAATCAACTGGTTGAATTGGTATTAAAAGCAATCCCTATGGGATCGACCTCGTATTTGCATACATTACTACAATTGATTCGTGCGCTTGCGAGTTTAATTTGGTTTAAATTATCTATTATTTAGGTTAGTTTAAATTTACATCAAGTTTTTGGCGCCGTTGCCGGGGATTGCCCCTTAATCCCAACTCGGCTTGTTGATTACACTTTACTTAATTGATTTTATTTAGACATCTATTTTATTTTTATCTTTATTTCTGTTCTTTATCTTGTTTTTCTGTTTTCATAATAAAAAATATAAAAAATAAAAAAAAATAAAAAAATAAAAAAATATAAAAAAATATAAAAATATAAAAAAATCGCTGATTGCATAAATCTTTAATTGTCAATTAGACTTTTCCTTGTCTGATTATTAGTATTTGGTTGTCATTGTCTAGTAGTTACCTCCTTCTTTTGGCTTTTCGTTTTCCCATCCCACCCCGAGTCTTCTAGTCTTCTATTTGGAATTTTGCTTTTACCATTAATCGACATCGGTTTTTCACTAGCTTGGCCGAATCGTTTCATTCGGCTTTCGCTAGTTGGAGTTGTTTGTTTGTGGTGTAGTCCGTGTGTTCATAGGAATTGGACTTCCCTGGGTCGTTTTTTTTTTCTTTGTGTTCGTTTAAATTAATCGCTATTTGTATTAATCATCATACTGCAGCGCATTCACAAGCAGATTACTGAAATCCCTCTTTGGTTCTTCATAGGTGAATGGTCGAGACTCGTTCCTCAGACAGTCAGCTTGTGGAATTCGAACCAGAAATCGAACAAAAGCTCAGGAAATTTCGCAAGGAACAAAGAGAAGAGAAGGCAGAGGACGAGAGCAAACAGGAAGAGATGGCTGTGAATCGCAATAACGGTGATGCACCTCGAACCATTCAAGATTTCTCTATGCCACAATTTTCTTCTCGACAATCATGCATAGTCTATCCTGAACTTGATGCTACTTCTTCTTATGAGATCAAAGATTATGTTATTAACATGTTGCCCAAGTTTTCTGGTGATGAGAATCAAGATGCTAGTGAGCATGTGGATAATTTTCTGGATATTTGTGGGACACAGAATATTAAGGGCGTTTCCGATGAGTTCATTCGCCTAAAGCTTTTCCCTTTCTCCCTCACGGGTGATGCTAGAACCTGGTTCAAGACTTTGCCAGCGAGATCAATCACCTCTTGGACTCAACTCTCTAGTAAGTTCATTCAAAAATTTTACACTCAGTCTAGAACTCAGAGGTTGAGGGATCATATATTTCACTTTAGACAAAACAAGGGAGAACCACTTTTTCAAGCATGGCAGAGATTTAAAGCTTTGATAATTAGTTGTCCACACCATCAGTTCTTACCATGGCAACTAATTTTATACTTCTACCAACACTTGAGTGATGAATGTCGTCATAGATTGGATGCTGCAGCTGATGGTAATATACTGGGTAAAGAACCAGAGCAAGCCACTACTATAATTGAGAATGTTGTTGCAAATTCATCTCAATGGGATAGTAGAGAGTTAACTCGGAATTCTGCATATGAAGTAAGTTCATCTAATGAAGTGGCTGCATTATCCAGGAAATTAGATGCTGTGGTGACTATGTTATCCAAGAATGCAGAACTGTGTGGGATTTGTGCTGCTCAGACCCATCCTACGCATCTTTGTCCTCATAGCGGTACTTGTCCAGAAGTTGCGGAGGCTCATCAAGTCAATGCATTTAACCGTCAAAGAAATGATCCCTTCTCAAATACTTATAATCCAGGGTGGAGAGAGCATCCTAATCTAGCATGGAAGAATAATTTTAATCAAGGATCAAAGACATGGCAACAAGGAGCAGCTCCCATAGAAACCAAGAAACCCTCTTGGGAAGAAGCTTTCACGCAATATCAACAAACCACTTCTCAAGTTTTGCAAGCTCTCCAACAAGGACAGCAAGCTCTCCAGCAAGCATTCCAGCAAGGGCATCAAGTAAATAGTCAAGCCATTAGCAAACTAGAAGCACAAGTCGGTCAAATCGCTGCTGCAATGAGTGAAAGAGAACCGGGGCGTTTCCCAAGTCAACCTGAAGCTAATCCACAAGGCAAGGAGCAAGTTAATGCCATTCGAATATTGAGGAGTGGTAAACTATATGATAGAAGGGACGAAATTGCAGAACCAAAGGACCAAGAAGAAAATGCCAACGACGCAGTTCCACTACCTCCTTCACCGCTCGCTGCTCCTACTCCGGCGCCAAATTTGAAGAATTATGACCCTCCTATGCCTTTTCCGCAGAGATTTCAGAGGCAAAGAAAGGACAAGCATATGTTAGATATATTGGAGCAATTCAAAAAGGTTCACATCAACATTCCATTACTTGATGCTATAGCTCAAATTCCATCGTATGCGAAGTTTTTGAAGGGTCTTTGCACGAATAAGAGAAAATTCACAGATCATGAGAAGATCGAGCTTACAAATTGTTGCAGTGAGGTTTTGATCACGAAGATGCCTCCAAAATTACAAGATCCAGGGAGTTTTACGATCCCATGTGTTATTGGTGATTTTAAATTTAATAAAGCTTTCTTAGACCTTGGTTCCAGTGTTAATCTCATGCCATTTTCTATTTATGAGCAGCTAGGTATTGGAGAGCTACGAAGAACATCTGTCTCTTTGCAATTGGCTGATCGATCAGTGACGTATCCCAAGGGCCTTGTTGAGGACGTTTTGATCAAAGTGGAGCAATTCATCTTGCCAGCCGATTTCCTTGTGCTTGATATGAAGGAAGACCAAAACATTCCCATTTTACTTGGTCGTCCTTTCCTTGCAACCGCTGGAGCTTTAATTGATGTCAAAGCGGGCACACTCAAGCTGCAAGTTCAAGGAGAATCCATAGAATTCAAGATGTTTGAAGCACTTAAGTTACCCGCCGACGTAGAAGAGTGCAGCAGCATCGAGCTTATTGCTCCCATTGTCAACGCCAACTTTATGGAGAATGTTTCTACAGATTTGTTGAGGACATGCATTGAATATCCAGATTTAAATATGGAAGGAGAGGCAGCCCTGAACGTAATTGCAGCCCTAAATTCGTCTCCAAGTCATACACCAAAATGGCAGCAAGCATGGGAGCCTCTAGGACCAGCACTACATCATATATTGCCATCCATTAAGCAAGCTCCTGTATTGGAACTTAAGTTGTTGCCTGAGCACTTAAAGTATGCTTTTCTTGGTGAATCCATGACACTTCCAGTGATCATTGCAGCTGATCTAAGTAAGTACGAAGAGGAGCAGCTGTTACAGGTGTTAAAAGAGTATAAAACGGTTCTGGGATGGATTATAGCAGATATCAAGGGCATAAGCCCAACTATGTGTATGCACAAAATATTTTTGGAGGAGAATTCCAAGCCAACCATTGAAGCACAGCGAAGATTAAACCCCCACATGAAGGAGGTTGTGCGTAAGGAAATTTTGAAGCTCTTAGACGTTGGTGTGATCTACCCAATTTCGGATAGCAAGTGGGTTAGTCCGATCCAAGTAGTTCCCAAGAAATCTGGAATCACCGAGGTCAAGAACGAAGACAATGAATTGGTACCAACAAGGCAGACAACTGGATGGAGAGTGTGCACTGACTATCGCAAATTGAACTCTTCCACTCGGAAAGATCACTTCCCTTCCCCTTTTATTGATCAAATGCTTGAAAGGTTAGCCGGGCACTCACATTATTGTTTTCTTGATGGTTACTCAGGTTATAATCAAATTGCAATTGCCCCGGAGGACCAAGAGAAGACAACTTTCACATGCTCCTATGGAACCTTTGCATATAGACGCATGCCGTTCGGCTTATGCAATGCTCCAGCCACATTCCAACGGTGCATGATAAGTATTTTTTCTGATATGGTTGAAAGAATTATCGAAGTCTTTATGGATGATTTCTCTGTTTATGGTTCTTCTTTTGATCAGTGCTTGGCAAATCTGAAATTGGTGTTGAAAAGATGTAAGGAAACTAACCTTGTTTTGAATTGGGAGAAATGTCAATTTATGGTTAAACAGGGAATTGTATTAGGGCACTTAATATCGAGCAAGGGAATTGAAGTCGACAAGGCAAAGATTGATTTGATAGCTAAATTGCCGCCCCCTACATCTGTGAAGGGAGTGAGGCCTTTTCTTGGACATGCCGGATTTTATCGGCGCTTCATCAAAGACTTTTCCAAGATTAGTCACCCGTTGTGCAATCTTCTTGCCAAGGATACTCCATTTGTTTTTAATACTGATTGTTTACATGCTTTTAATTCTTTAAAACAACTTCTCACTTCTGCACCTATTATCACAATTCCTAATTGGAGCTTACCTTTTGAACTAATGTGTGATGCTAGTGATTATGCAGTGGGTGCTGTGTTAGGACAACGAAAGGAGAAGCTTCCTCATGTCATCTATTACGCGAGTCGAACTTTGAATGAGGCGCAATTGAACTACACCACCACAGAGAAAGAGATGCTCGCTGTAGTCTTTGCTTTGGAGAAGTTCCGATCGTATCTCATTGGCTCCAAAGTGATTGTGTACACAGATCATGGAGCACTCAAGTACTTATTGGCGAAAAAAAGATGCAAAACCTCGACTTATTCGGTGGGTGCTGCTCCTGCAAGAATTTGATTTGGACATTCGAGACAAGAAAGGAGCTGAGAATGTAGTAGCAGATCACTTATCTCGCCTTCCACATGTCCAAGATGAAGAAGCAAACGTGCTGCCCTTAAAGGAAAGTTTTCCAGATGAACAACTTTTTGCCATTCATGACGTGGTCCCTTGGTATGCCGACATCGCCAACTACCTTGTTCGTGGAGTCCTACCCCCTGATGTGAGCACTCAACAAAAAAAGAAGTTTCTTTCTACAGTGAAGTTTTACTTCTGGGACGATCCATATCTCTACAAATACTGCTCAGATCAAGTGATAAGACGATGTGTGCCAACTACTGACCAAGAAAGCATTCTGAAATTTTGCCATAGTTACGCATGTGGAGGACACTTTGGGCGGAGTAAGACAGCTGCCAAGGTTTTACAAAGTGGATTTTTCTGGCCTACACTCTTCAAGGATGCATATTTGTTTTGCTCCACTTGTGATCGGTGTCAAAGATTAGGTAATATATCGAAGAAAAATGAGATGCCGCAGCAGAGTTTATTGGTTGTGGAGCTCTTTGATGTATGGGGAATCGATTTTATGGGTCCGTTTCCCTCTTCTTTCAACAACCACTACATCCTTGTCGCCGTAGACTACGTATCCAAGTGGGTAGAAGCCATTGCTGCACCAACTAATGATCACAAGGTGGTGCTGCGTTTTCTGCAAAGTACCATTTTTCCCAGGTTTGGCACACCTCGAGTGATTATTAGTGATGGCGGTCCACACTTTATCAACAAAGCCTTTGCTGCCCTCATGGTGAAATACAACATTAATCATCTTGTTGCTACTCCGTATCATCCACAAACAAGTGGGCAAGTTGAGATTTCAAATCGAGAGATCAAGAAGATTCTAGAGACGACGGTAAATGCATCCCGCAAAGATTGGTCTCTCAAGCTCACTGATGCCCTGTGGGCATATCGGACAGCATATAAAACGCCTATTGGAATGTCTCCTTTCCGTTTGGTGTATGGCAAGGCTTGTCATCTTCCTGTTGAATTGGAGCATAGAGCTTATTGGGCTATCAAGAAGTTGAACTTTGATTACCAAGCTGCAGGCGAGAAGAGAAAGCTTCAGTTAAATGAACTTGAAGAGTGGCGGAACGAGGCCTATGAAAATGCCAAAATTTACAAGGAACGCACCAAAAAGTTTCATGATAAAGCTATTATTCGAAAGGAGTTTGTACCTGGTCAGAAGGTCTTGCTCTACAATTCCAGACTCCGTCTTTTTCCAGGCAAACTACGATCTAAGTGGATTGGTCCCTTCGAAGTTATTCAAGTTATGCCTCATGGTGCCATTGAAATCAAGAATTTACAAAATGGAGAGTTGTTCAAGGTTAACGGGCACCGTCTCAAGCACTATTTGGATTTGACTTTACCAGACATCAAAGAAGTTGCCTATTTTGAGGCCCCAGCATCTGTCACCACTTAGACATTCGACATAGTCTAGCTCATGACTATAAAGACGCGCTTCTTGGGAGGCAACCCAAGTTTTCTAAACTTGTCCTTCGTTTTCGTAGTTTTCCATTTTAGTTTACTTTTTGTCGGCATCAATTTTAATTCCTTCATGCTTTCAGGAATGGTGGTCTGTAACACTTCAAGTTTGGGGGAGTACGTTACAAGGCATGTCAATTCAAGTTCATCAGTGCTCATGCGTACTTCTACGGAAAAATCCCGGGAAGTTTTCATACCCTATCTTTAACTGTGTATTCGTTTTGTTTTATTTATGCTACACATTGAGGACAATGTTTGATTCAAGTTTGGGGGAGGATTTCGATCTCTGTTTCTGTGTTCTGTTTTTGTTTAGTGTTCATGCTGGTTATGTTTGCATAAAACTGTAGTAACTGGGAAGGAATTTGAACATTTTGCCCGCGCTGTCTTGTTCAATTTTTTGTCTTCTTTCCAGCCATATAAAGACCATGAAAATCGGATTTTTCTTTCAAAAGTTATGAGCAAATCTTTGTCTAAAGGTCGAACTGCCTGTGGTATTATCATATTTGCACCGTGCTGTTTGCAACCTCTGTGGGCTTATGTCGTTTCCTTTGTTTATTTGTTCTATGTTTGTTCTTCTTTTTAAAGTTTGATTGTCATAAAAAAATTCATAAAAAGTGTCAAAAATTCAAAAAGATTTTCTTTTTCGTGAGTCGTTTTCTTTTAGTTGGACCTTCCATACGTCAATGATAATAATTTGCTTTCTTCTAGGTCACAAACTTACTTGCATTGGTTCTTCTTATGTGAAAATTCAATGGTTTTATATGGTTAATCCGATTCTTACATGATCATTCTCAAGTTTATTTCATACCAATAACCAATGTCATTATGATTATCTCTTACTTAGAGAATTATATGTGGATTTTAAGTGAAAACTTATTGAAACCTTGTGAGATTTTGAGCCTCTTGCATATTCTTTTTTGTGAGTTTCATGATAGCATTATCATTCACTAGAACTTGCTTCAATATCTTTCGAGGCGAAATCCTAAGTCATGCAACATTAGAGAGATGATTAAGGCCATGTTTGGATCGTTTGAGCCTTTCTAACCAACCTTTTATGTTATTTTTCCTAGTCTGCCCCTTTGAGCCTTTAAGCCTTTTTGTTCTTCACCTGAATTTTTCTTACCTAGCCTTACATAAACTTATCCTACCCTTTTCAAGAGAACTAGTAGAGTAATACTTTAAAGAGATTATCGAAGAATGCAAGGTTCTAGACGAAGTGAGGAGTAAAGTAAAATGTTGAACCCCTGATGATGAAAAGAAATACGTTTGAGGGTTTTAAATAGTAAGAAAATATTTTCATAAAAGATATAATGAAGTGTGACCAAAGAAGTCACAGCCCTAGGGTGTTATAAGGACGAATCAAGGAGATCTAGGGTAAAGAGCCGAAAAATTGGGCCACAATAAGCACAAAGAAGGTGCTATGTATATGTGCACGTGGAAAATCTGTTAAATCGTGCCTTGTGCGTTTTAATGTTTAATATCTCTGAAGCTCATTTATGTGCTCATTATTATTAGTTCTCTTGACTTTAGTTTTTCCCTATCCTTTCTTTGATAGCCTATACCCTAGCCTAATGTTACAACCCTTGTAAAGACCTTTGATCTTTGATGTTGCAGTGATTTACATTAGTGGAGAGATGATATGAAGAGCAAGCTTATGGGGTTTTATATTGCTTATCATGATTTGAGTGAAACACTTTGCCCTTTAATGTGTGATTTCTTTGTGAGTGATATTCATGGTAGAGGATTTGAAGTGGAAGCTTTAGTTTGCATATACCTATCCGGGTTGAGTAAGTTGTGTCTTTCTACCATTTCTTTCCATTTCCAAATTGTTCAACATGGCAAGAGAGCATATTAGAGGTCGTAATTGGACATGTGAGGAAGATGTTGTTTTATGCTTGGCATGGTTTCTGTTAGCGAAGATGGTGCAGTTGGCACAAATCAAAATAAGAAGGTTTTGTGGGATAAAATCATTGCAAAGTTTCAAGAAAACTGCAATGACGGCGGGCGGGACGGAGGTGGTGTTTATGATTGTGGAAGATTATCAACAAAGCATGCACTTTATGGAAGAGAAGCTTGGAGAGAGCCGTGGTTGGCATGGCTAGTGGAAGGAGCACCACAGAAATTGTGAGTTTTGTTCTTGATATTTTATTTGTCATGTACATAATATTATTTTGCAACTAATTATTTTTATATATTTTTTGCATAGGGTGACAAAGCAATGGAAATTTACAAGACAAGAGTAACACCAAAAAATCAAGTTTTTAAGTTGCAACATGCTTGGGACGTCCTCAAGGATTGTCCGAGGTGGGGAACCGATGCGGACCAACAATGGGGAAGATTATTTCACCGTGAAGCCTCACAGACAAATGCCGGAGATGAAGGTGTCGATGAAATGACCCCATCTCCTTCTTTTGCAAGGCCCCCGAGAAGAGATAAGAAAAAGGAAGCAAAGAGAAAAGGGAAGTCCCAAGATCTGACGAGTGGACACTTTGCTACCGGAATTGCAAAATTGAACGAAACCCATAGCGCTCGCCAAGAAGAAACGGCCCGAATGCGTTTGCAAATGAAGGAAATCTCGGATAGGGAGCAAGATAGGTTTGAAATTAATTTCATGATGGAGGACCTCAGCAAATACACTCCAGAGAGGAAGAAGTTCTTACGTGGTAAGCAAAAGGAAATTTTGTGAAAGTCTGCCTCAAAGAGTATGTTTCAAGATGATGAATCCTCTGAACCCTATATCCCAAGTCCTACACGAAGTCCATCACCAAGTGAAGATAGTGGATATGATTATTAATTTTATGTAGTGTATGAATTATGTGCTTTATTAATTAAGTTTATTAATTGTCGTTTGTATTAAGTTTATGTAGTTTATTAATTATGTGGTTTATGAATTATCGGTTGTATTAAGTTTATGTGGTTTATGTACTTTATTAAATTTATGTCTTATTAATTATTGTTTCTATTAATCTAGATGCCTTCAATAATCCCGAGCTAAAATTTTAGGCCAGAATGGTTAGAGTAGAAAAGCTGTTTCTGGGCTAAAAGCTAAATTTTCCGGGCTAAAAAAATTGGCTTTTAGCCCAACGGTTGGAGATAGTCTTACTTAAATGTTCTGGAATGAGAATAGAAATAACACTAATTCCATAAAATTGTTTACTAATTCAGCAGAATTAGAATATAAACTAGTATAATTACTAAAATGCCCTTGTCCCAAATCAAATATTTTATATACTTTTTTAATAAAATTTGATATAATATATAATAGTAAGAAAAAAAATTAAATTGCTTTTTTATTTCGTAGGCTCACTAAAATGCTTTTGTTTAATTTTTTTTTAAAATTTAAGTATTTAATTTAATATTTAAATTTTCTCGCTCAAATTGTAGTTTCTTCTCTTCGCCATATGCATGAAGTTGTGCATAATGTGAATGAGGGTATAATAGGAAGAAAAAATGCATTCTTGATTTCTTCACCCTCTTGGAATTTAAATACCTCATCTATCTAGGGAATCTCATTCCTCCAATTTCAGGAATTGCATTCATTGTTTCGGATGGGGTTCACCGCACTGTTGATTCCCTAAAATTTAGTAAACACCGGATTAATCTGTAATCGGAATTCAATTCTGATTTTTTTTTTTATTCCCATTACCTTTACGTGCGCTAGCTTAGAGCAAAGGCTAGCAAGCAAGGAAAGGAAGACAATGGTAGCAACAGCTGCAACATGCCAGCATATAAAGATAACATGTGGGGAACCCATGTTATCTTTATATGAATAAAGAATACTTGGTTTGTATGACAATTCATTGTATATCGTGGACCTCGTGTGTTAGAATCAAGGTTCTAAAAGACGCTAGGCGCTAGTCGGGCGGCGGGCTGGGGCCTAGCGCCTAGGCGGATAGGCAGGGTCTAGGCGGGCGCCTAGGCGGACTAGGCGGATTTAAGTAAATCCATTATATTTCTCGTAAATAAGTGTCTGTTTATACTTAAAATATATATAATTTCATCATAAACTACAAAATAGAATGACATATGTATTATGAAGTATTGGAACATAATGAAAACATGGGGAACAAGCATATAGTATGGGCTCATTTAAGTATTCAACAAGTCTCTTACAATTTATTAAAAAAATTAAATGCAAATTGAAAGTTATCTATTTTCTGTCTAAGTGAGTCGCAACCTAGGCGGGTTTGGGCGGGCTAGGTGGGTGCCTAGGCGGTCTAGGCGGGCGCCTCAGCTGGTCTAGGCGCTCTTTCTTAATTTTCAAACGCCTAGGCATTAATCGGGGCGGTGACCAGCCGCCTAGCGCCTAGGCGGGGCCTAGGCGGTGCTAGGCGGGGATTTTTAGAACAGTGGTTAGAATCACATCATTGCATATCTTTTAAGATTGTGAGATTAATATAATTGCCTCGTCTTAGAAAATAAAAACCATATTGCTTTCGGTTTTGGGTTAAGTTATTTACTTTTTTGCCATTTTATTTGAGCGATAGGTTTCATATCAAATCAATTTATTTTATTTTATTGCGTAATTTGCCACTAACTCAACCATGACTAATTTAATATAGGGAGCTTTAATAAAAAGGGCTTGAACTAAGTTTATTTTAACCAAAAACCATCCTATAACTTTTTTTAACCAAAAACCATCCTAGAACAAGGTAAAACCCACCAAACCAACAGACAGCTCGACCACCAGCCAGTCACTCATGGGCTCTCCTTTGGCCCTCATCCTCCTCCTCCTCCTCCTCCTCCTCCTCTTCGTCTGGCTGATTACTACAACTTTCCTTTTTGAATCACCCTATTTCGTTGAGTATTGAAGAAGTTATATCCATTTGAATCTTACCCAGTTTCCGGCGACCTCTGAGGCTTTCGAGGTGTTTTCCGGCCAAACCACAACGAGTTAGCTATCATGCAAGGTACCATTCTCTTCGTCTCTTCGAGAACTATGATTTTCGTTTTTGAATCACTTGATTTCGTTGAGTATTGACAAAGTTATGAGCGTTTAAAGTTTGTCCAACTTTCCGGCCGAAATCCGGCCTTCCCTTCCGTTTAGCTCTGGCGAGCAGCAACCACACCAAGCCCTTTGGGCCGTGAACAAACAAACACTGTATCTGGAAAGAAAATAAACATTAACACTGTCGCTGGAAAAACATAACACTGTCTCTGCAAAAAACTAACAGTGTCGCTGGAAAAACTAACACTGTCGCTGGAAAAATAACACTGTCGCTGGAAAAACTAACATTGTCGTTGGAAAAATAACACTGTCTCTGGAAAAACTAACACTGTCTCTGGAAAACTATCACTGTCGCTGGAAATAAACTAACAGTGTTGTGACTTAAATTCCAGAAACAGTGACTTAGATTCCAGAAACAGTGTTACTTAAAATCCAGAAACAGTGACTTAAATTCCAGAAACAGTGACTTAGATTCCATAAACAGTGACTTAAATTCCAGAAACAGTGTTACTTAAATTCCAGAAACAGTTTATTTTTACATTCCAGAAACAGTGTCCGTCGAAAAGAACCAAAATCCAGAAACAGTGACTTAAATTCCAGAAACAGTGACTTAACTTATAACATGGTTTTTTATTAAAACTAAAACTTATAACATGGTTTTTTTTATTAAAACTAAAACTTTTCAAGCCCTTTTCATTAATTTTCCTTTTAATTTATCTTACCTAGTCTTGGAAAACAAAGTCATATTTGCTTTTGGGCTAAGTTATTTGTTATTGTTTTGCATTTTATTTGAGCTGTAAGTTTCATATCAAATCAATTTATTTTGTTTAATTACGTAATTTGCCCTTGACTACAGAGTAGTGAAACACTTTAGCCTCCATCATACCATATCACGTGCACTTGATTAAGTTTTGTACATCCTTTTGTTTGTGAGGAAGATCATCTGAATCAACGGTGTTCATTCAATAGAAGGCAAAGTACAAACAGAGCTCAAACATATTTTTATGGAATTGAACAATGCTGCAGATCAGCTAGCCAAATGGAGCTATAGTTTGGACCTTGGTTCGTACATTTTTTAGCTCCTTCCCAATGGCTTATGCACCATTTAACGGATGATCTTGTAAGAACCTCCATTGGCCAATCTATTGTTATTAATGGTATGGCTTAATTTGGTCCGGATGTCTTTACCCCCTCTGTTCATCCATAAAAAAGTAAGTACAGTGTGCTACAATAACTAGAATGCAAAAGAGAAGTGTTTTTACGTGTCTCACTTGTTGAGTTTTGTAAAAGTCATTGACCCTCCACCAAAATCCAAAATCCGTTCTTTCTCATAATTTACCTTTAAATTTGGACAAAGGATCCATTTATTTATGAAGTGGACTTGGCTGCTGCAAATTCAGCAACAGCTGCTGCTTACATCCAATTCTAGCTGAACACGTGTCCAAGTTTGATTAAAAAATAAAAACTTGGACACGTGTCTAACTGAAATTGGGTGTAAGCAGCAGTTGTTGTTGTATTCTTCAATAGCGAAGTTAAATCCTTTATTTATAAATGCATTTCCTTTGTCCGTCCTAGTTAGGTTGGACTCACTTATTACCATCACTAAAACCTTCAGATCACAATTCACCACTGGATTTTCTCCACCTTGCTCTTTGCCAACCGCCCCTCGCAATCCCATTTTCTCTGAGCTTTTTCCACATTTGATAAAAGACTCTTTTGCATTTTCGCTGTGTTTAGGCTACCCCTGTTCTGTTTCCGTGTTCTATATCCGTTGGTCAAAGCAGAAATTATAATATTAAAATGCGTAATGATTACCAAGCAAGCAAGTTCATTGGCCTTCAAGCACCCATGCCTGCAGAAGACGGAACCCAAAGTAACTCGGGAACTCAAACGTTGCCAACTCATCTGAGCAAGGAACTCAAACGTTGCCAATTCATATGAGCAATAGGAGCCAAAACGACATCCCATTACACTCATTAAACATCAAGGAGGATGGAAAACATACAGATATCACAAGTCGAGATCTCTTCACACAAGTAATCACCAAATTGTAAGCCATATAAATTAGGAGATGGAAAACATTTTATATTCCTATTGTTTTTTGTCTTATTATTTTTATAAAAAATCAATATAAAATGTTGACGTGGTTTAAGGGTGACCACAGAAATAGGAGGGGATGGGAAGGGAAGAGGAAGGGGGAGGGCAGACAATCCAAGTCCTATAGCTTAACCCAAGACTTGATCCTGCGGCTAGAGCGATTCCAATGCCAAAAATTGATAGAAAACCAAAAACTACACTCAGCATCTACATAGGTAGTTGCGTACCCCAAATTATCTCTACTAATAATCTAGACCAATTATCCCTATGAAACCTAGCCCTTGCTCGCCTAATCAGCGTCATCGGTACGCTGAACCATTTAGCGATTGCCCTCTTAACCATATCAAAATTGAGTAATGTTATTCATATCATGTTTTTGTACCACATTTTCATACCATCTTAGGTGTCATTTGATGTAAACAGCCACATCATTTAAATTAATCAGATTTTTTTAATTTAGTTCATTATTTAATAAACTAATAATTAAGGAAAAACTAGTTAATTAAATGATGATTGTGGTATGCGAGAAGTTTTACTCCTTCCTTTCCTTAGGTTTTGCAAATTTTTCAAATGATGTGGCTGTCCATATCAGATGCCACCTAAGGTGGTATAAAAATATGGTATGAATAACATTACTCATCAAAATTATATCCTAGCTTAATAATTAGCCTCTCTACTCTTAGCAATCCTAAAAAATCAATCATCTAGGGAAATGCTAAGGGACTTGCTCAAAAAGCGAGTCTGCATAGGAGAGATTTTTCAATGTGACCGGTACACGGGGTGATACATCACGTGTCACTATACAAATTGTGTGATATGTGTGCTAAAAAGTTAATAACTTAAAAAATAAAATTTCTCATCACTCCTATTAAAACACGTAGTGTACCGCTTGTGTTCCTGTCACAACTAAATATTTCTCTCTGCATAGACTCCACCACATATAACCTATCTCTAAATGAATGAAAAACTGTATGTGGGTCCCCCCCCCCCCAACACAATAATTTTTTTCTTTTGAATTAACGATATTATCTATACTAAAATGAGAGGTGTACTTAGTCTCACAATGGGCTATCAATAATGTGGTTCAAATTCGCCTTTGGTGAAAATCGAACTTAATATCTCTCACTTACAAGTGAAGATGAATACAACTAGACCGTAATACTAAGTGCAACACAATAAAAAATTATGAAAACCAAAATTTACAAATAAAATAACTTCTCTCAACACCTAACTTGAATTTTAAATGAAAATTGTCGCTTTTACTCTATCGCATAACTACAATCAAATACAAGATTAAATTAACACTAAAACTAAAATTTATCAATAAACCCACACCTAATAATTATAAACTCTATCATTATGCAATATTTATCCTACGTTTGTTATGACTAAAACCTTAAGATGCTCTCATAGAAATTAATAAAATAGCTCTTTTTGACTGATGAATAATGATTTTGAAGTTTAAATTCTCCAACTAAGATATGAATTGATTTATGCAAGTTTTTTTTTTTTCCGTAAATTTGATACATTCAATAATTGCCCAATAACATTCTAATTTTCTCCAAAACTTTAAATAGGGAAAATGACATAAGCTGAAATAGTCTTCAACAAAACCAAAATTATTCCGTTAGAATGGTAATTATTTAAAATGTACTTACATGTTTGACAAAGAACGGATGCCCAATGATAATGTGCTTCTAAAGATTCAGAGAAGAACTGCCTCAACCATATTACAAGGTTTTCCATCCGCACTTGCAAGGTTCAAGTTGTGTAAGCCATTGCCAACACACCTCGTCAGCTACAGGTGGAACTCAACAAACTCAAACCAAAGCAGGGTTTGCATCTGTGCAGTTGCTGCATATTAGATACCATGACAACACCATACAAAGCAGACCTGGCGTATAAGTCCTGAATCATTATGAATTTATACCAACACAAGGCTATTAATTAGCTCTTTCTTTTTAAGAAAAAGTTTTGTTTTTATTTTAATGAAATTGTTCACTCTTGACATGGAATTTTATGTAATTTCTGGTTTTGTTATTTTAATTAATTGGACGGATAAATCTTTGCCGGTAATTACATATTGTTAGCCTAATAAGTTTAAAAAGTTTAACGAATTTATGGTTTTTTTTTTTTTTAAATTTTAAATTTTATTTTATTGAATGAGTGTAAAAATAAATTTACATATTGAATTGAGTTTGTGGGGTAAGTTTGGGTAGTAAATTTGGGTTTAAAGAAAAATTGATGGTTTCATTAAAAATAATATGGGTGTAGAGAGTAAGTTTGGTGTAGAAAGAAGTTGTGGGTTCAAATAAAATTTTCCAATTTGCAAACCAAATAATGTGGTTGTAGATGATTTGATTATTAACTAAGTGTCGATTATCGTGTTTGTTTCTTATTGGTAACACATTATTTGGTTTGCAATTTGGTCTCCCTAACATTATACTTTCCTAAATAGTTGGTAACTTGAAGATAATATTTAATTTCAAAGTTAAGAAAATTATGAACAAAGATGTCATTTAATATTAGGGTATAATATAATATTCATCTTCACTTGTAAGTGAGTAGTTTTTTATTCAATTCTCGTCAAATACGAATTTGAACTATATTACTGCTAGCCCATTGTGAGGCTTAATCTACTCCCTCACCCGTTAATGCTGATAATATCGTTTGGTAAAAAAAATGTTTAGGATAAAAACGAGACTTCAATAAGTAACTTACACTATGTTTAGATGAAGAAATTTAAGATTACTAAGGAGTTTCAAAATGACGGAAATTGAAATGACAAGATTTTATTTTCTAGAATTTGTAAATTTTCTTGTTTGGTTAACCTAAAATAACAATGGAATTGAATACGGAATTTGCTATTTTTAAACTCACAATCATAGAAATTGGGAAATGATACCTATTTACATGGAATTTGAACTTGGGAATTTGAGGTCCCAAATTCCAAGTTTTTTTTCCACGCGGAAAATCTAAATTTCTATGTTTATGAATCCAAACAAGGGAATTGGTGCATGTCAATTTATAAATTCTGACTTTTACCAAAATTCCAAATTTATTTTCCTCATCCAAACATAGTGTTAGGTTTTTGGACTTTTGCATCGAACTGTCCCTTTACTCAAAAAGTTGTTTTGTTAGTTTATGATTAGTCAATGTTAGGTGGTATAATTCAAATACTTTAGATTATAAATTAGAATGTGTTAGATCAGCTGTCACTTGTCGCAAGAAATAAAATACTAACCCACCCTATTAACTTTACCTACATATAATTTAATTTACTTATCCGTTATTTCTGTATAAATTGATTTATCCTACATATAAATTATTTTCCTGTATATGTTATTTATATTTGGTATACGTGGAAGACACGATTTTAGTATAGAAGCTAATTGTTTATGGATCATAACCAAGGTGAGGAATAATATTTACTGACAAGTTTAGAGTGGGTAATAACATCTTTGTGGCATAATTTGTAAATTTTTTGTAATAATAGGTTATTTATTTGCCTAAGTGGCACCAATTCCCATGATAATAGGAATTCTTAAGATTCTCTCATAATTAGAGTACGATCAAAAATATGTTTACGGGAATCAAATATGTCGCAAGTGACTTTTTATCACAATGGTAAAAATGCGTTGAGCTTTTGTAGAAATGTGTGAGTTCAAATCCCGACAGTAATTAATCTAATTTTTAATCTAACAAAATTTATCATTGAAAAAAAAAAAAAAAAAAAAAAAAAAAAAGGGCTACCATTTTGGTGCTTATCAGATTGACTTGCTCCAATAATATATTTAGCTGATCCAATCGAATCATGTCAGTTATCAGTTATTATAGAACCGTATTGATCTGATCGTATAAGCATAGTGTCTCGAATTTAATTAGCTATTAGCTGTATCATTTCCAGAGCTCTACCAGTTTCTCCAAAGTCATTTCTTTTCCTGCCTTGGTTCGTCAGAAAATCATGTCCCACAAAACTGTCTTCAACAATAACGGATCCGGATCTTGCTTTTCGGAGATTCATCAATCATCATGTCCGTCTATCGTACATCATGCAATCATAAACTATTTTAAATTTATTTATTTAAAATTAAACAAATAGTATTTGATAAAAATTTACCACACGATGTACGATGAACGGACACGATTTAGGAATCCTCACAAAGAGGAACCAGAGAGGATCCTGGTGGAATAATAACTACTCTCAGCTTCCCTTCAACACTTGTGAATCATGCAGGAATGGAGTCAGTACACCTACACCCAGCTCTAATAGTCCTCATGGAATTCTAATCATAATTAAGCTTAGGGTGATCGATACAGTAGAGACTGTCGCAACTTGCCTCACGTTAATCACGCCGTTCAGGCTCTTTATATACATAACACCTACCATTTAAACCAGTTAATCGGCAGCGAAACGAAGTAAAAAAAAAATTGAGGTTTGCCTAAAGAAGAAAACTCATATCCAATGGCCTCACTACCCTCAGTCACCCAAGTTCAGGTCGAGGCGACGACGTTTCCAACCACCGCAAAGCCTCCGGGCTCCGCCAACACTCTATTCCTCGGCGGCGCAGGTTCTTAAATCTTAATTAATTATTTAATTTGTTCAACACACGGATGAATGATATTTAATTTATTGGGTTTTCTTTGTACTGCATGTACTTTGCATTTGCTAATGTACGCAGGGGTGAGGGGCCTGCTGATTGAGGGGAAATTCGTGAAGTTCACGGCAATCGGGGTGTACTTGGAGGATAAAGCCGTGCCTGTCCTTGCCGTCAAGTGGAAGGACAAGACGGCCCAGGAGCTGACCGACTCCGTTGAGTTCTTTCAGGACGTCGTTACAGGTGAACATGACTAGCTTGGAAACAATTTCACCAAAAGAAAAAAAAAAGAAGGGAACTTTCATTCTAAAAAGTCAATATACGTTGATACCATTCATTTACAACACATTTTTATTATTTTTCGTTAAAATTCAAAATTTTCAAACTATTTTCATTAGTTTTTCAAAAAAAAGAAGAAAAAAAGAAGGTACAACTAGCTTGGAAACCAAGAATGAGTAGTAATACTAGTAGTTCTGTAGTTGACAGAGCTTAAATATGTATTGTTAAATGTGGATGTACTTTCTTATATGAGAGTTCTTTCTCTGGACACATCGATCGTGAAAGCCTTGGTCTTACTCAATTTTCGGGTTTGATTTTATTTATGAGCATGGTTTATTTATTATTTATTATAGGAATAGTTTAGTTGCGGTCCCTGGTTCTTAATTGTTATAAACTCAAATTTTATGCATTTTAGGTTTTTGATTGAAATCTTTCTCCTGCCACATAAATGACATAATAATAAAAGAGATGCAATAATACTAATAAATATTCAACTGTATTTTTGCTTTCATTTACACTACTAATTCAATTATTCAAAATTACTTATGGGTTTTGATAAAATAAAAAAAAACATTGCTCATGGGTGCATTCTAGATCATAAAAAAGGGAGTTTATTTTATTTTTATAAAATATGAGTACATGTATATAATAAAATTTGGTTACATGTTACATATAAAAAATTGGTACATTTATAAAAAAAAATGTGCGTATATTTTACATACCAAATTGATACATTTAATACAAAAAAAGGGGAACGTTTTATATAACAAAAAATGGGTACGTTTTATTAAAAAACAATGGGTACATTAATGGTACATTTTAGATTAAAAAAATAAATAGATTTTACATTAAAAAAATGGGTACATTTTATGTAAAAAAATGATACTTACAAAAAAAGATACATTTTGCGTATAAGAAAGTGACAGAAAAATGGGTAGATTATAAATAAATTATGGGTACAAATAAAAGGTTAAAAAAATTATGAGTACAAATAAAAGTTTAAAAAAATTATATATGGATACAAATTAAAATTAAAAAAAAATTGGTACAATTTAAAAAAAAGGTTGCAAATTAAAAATGGGTACAAACTAGAATTAGAAATATATGATAAAAACTTGAGCCATAAATATAAATATACCGAATGAAACGGTTCTAACACTAAATGAATATATTTAAAAGTAAAATTTAATTATCTTGACATGTAAATATTTTATTTTTGAAATAATTAATGACGCTTATTAAAACCAAGGATCTTGATTAAATATAGGAAATGAATAAGGTTTTAGAGCTCGTTTGGATATGCTTTTAAAATAACTGAAATTGCTTTTGATGAAAATGTTTTTAGAACCAATCATTGGTAAAAATACAAGTAAGTTCTGGAAAATCGCTTAAAGTGCTTCCTGAAAGAAACACAAAATTGCAGAAATTACTTTAAGTGCTTTTGGAATCCAAAAATATTTTCTCTAAAAACTTTTTCAATTATTTTAAAAGCACATCCAAACGAGCCTTTTAATCAATGGAATGAAAAAAATAGGGATGGGAACCTAATTTAGGTCAATGACGAAGCTTATGATTTCCAGGCTCTTTTGCATTGCCTTTGAGTGTCTGTAGACCTAGAATCTACATTGCAGTTTCTATTTTATTGTAATCACATCAATGCACTTTGAAAGAATTTAATTGTAGGATTCATATAGCCGACCCCATTTAGTGGAAAAATGTTTTGTTGTTGTTGTAGAAGTGCATTAGGAAAGTCAATTGACCTATTGTTAATTCAAATAAATATGATTGACATCTCTGATGTTCGGAGTGCTTTTTTTTTTTTGGTGCAGCAGAGCATCATGAAGAACTAACTTTCAATTAATATGTGATTTGCACTACCTTTCCCTAGGTCCATTTGAGAAATTCACACACGTGACGTTCATACAACACTTAACTGGCCAGCAATTCTCAGGGAAGTTTGCAGATAATTGCGTTGCGAGTTGGAAATCAGCCGGAATTTACGGTGATGAAGAAGCCAAAGCCATTGAAATGTACCTTGAGATCTTCAAAGATCAAATCTTCCCACCTGGTTTCTCTATCTTTTACACCCAATCACCACCCCATGGCTCAATAACGGTAACAACTAATTACGCATATATATATATATATATAATCTTTTTTTCTTATTCCAAGTGTGATGGGAGATTCAAACTCGGGACATCAAGTGCAAGAGTAAATGCTCTTTTAATTAACTGAAATACATGTCTATTACCACGCATATAGATATAATCTTGATTAATTAGTAATTAGGATTCATGATAGTCGACACTACGTCCTACTGCAGTTTAGCTTCTCGAAAGATGGATCCATACCGCAAGTTGGGAATGCGGTGATAGAGAGTAAACTACTTGGAGAGACAATTCTAGGGTCGATCATCGGAAAGAACGGTGTTTCTCCGGCGGCAAGGCAAAGTTTAGCTGAGAGGTTATCAGAATTGTTAAATAAGAAGCCTGAAGTGTTAGGGGATGGGCAGGTCACAAACCAAGTTGAAGTTGGAGCAGGAAACTGATCAGTGAGAAGAGAAATGAAAGATAGTCTGTACTATAAATTTTGTGCATGTGTCTTCAAAGTGAAGAAAGTGGATTCTCCTCCTGTTCACTTTGTTCATATCATGGTTTGCATGTCTTGTCTAGACAAATATTATAATATCATGTATGTAATAAATAATATGTGCTTCAATATCCTAGTGAATAGAATATTAGGTTTTTATTTGTGTCTCAATTCGAAATTCTCGCTTTATTTAAGTTATTGTAATATTTTCAAATCCCCCTCTTTAATAATAATAATAATTTTAAAAAATATATGTGATAAATAGCTTTGTTTCTTTTTCCTAACTATCCCTAAAGTTTTGATCCCAAATTGGTATATGGAGAATGATTGACTTTGCTTGACTCTTAAATCTAAGTGTATTCAATATAACTTTGTTTTTTTCCTTAAATATCCCTAAAGTTTTTTTCGCACTTTTCCAATGGGCACTTGTTGTGGTTACAAAAGTCATCCTGTATTGGATAATGACTTTTTATGACTTATAAAAAGTCTGAAAATCATATGATATTCAATTATGACTTTTTGTGAGTCTAAAAAAAATCTAATACTCAAAATTTCACTTATTTAAAAAAAAATATTAAAGTCATGAATTTTGATGGACTTTGATTGCTTTCATGGTGAGTTTTTTTTACCATAAAATTCAATTATGATTCAAAGAGATAGTGAACCTGCCATTTAGGGTATAGTGGTATTCCTCTTCACTTGTAAATGAGAGGTCTTCGGTTTGAATCTTGATAATGATGAGCTCGATACCAATTTATTTTCCTCACCTGTCAATGTAAATACACTAGTAGGAAAAACTATTTGTGCGACAAACATTTGCGCGACAAAGCCAAATCCGTCGCGCAAGGACGTTTTGCATAACGAAAAAAAAATCTTCGTCGCGTAAGGGTGTTGCACTTTGCCCGACGCAGATCTTTGTCGCGCAAAAAAAGTTTCACAATGAAAAAAAGTTGTTCGTCACGCAAAGTCAGTAAGAAAACCGCATGTATTTTTTTTTTGACGTGAAAATAAATGCGCGATGAAGATTTTCCTGCGGAACCTTTGGGTGACAAAGACTTCATTGCGCAAAGCTCGTTTAGTTTTTGGGTCAGAGCATTCAAGGCATGGGAATCAGAGGAACACTTGCACGACAAAGGCTTCATCGCACAAGTTACTGTCAGTTTTTGAGTTAGAGCATTCAGTGCATGTGAATAAGAGGAATCTACTCTGTATTTAGTGCAGATGTTTGTGCGACAAAGCCTTCGTAGTGCAAAGGCCTTAACCTTCCTATAATATGAGCTTCTTCTCTCCTTATTCTTCACAATTCTCTTCATGCTGGGATGGAGGATAAAAACTAGGATTAGAGCGTGTCCGCCAACCAGTATGATATGAGGCAACATGTGGAGTTTGCGCATGCGATTGGTGTAGCCATGCAGACTAATTGTCCTCCTGCTGAGTGGCGTTCTTGGAAATATGTGCCTGAGAATGTGAAGAAGGCGGTGATGGATCAATTATTAGTAAGTATAGTGTTGATGAATCAATAATTAACTTTGTGAATTTTTTTTGTTATACGTTGGAATTAATTATTTGCATATATGTGTAACAGTGTAACTATATTGTTGATGATACGAGCGAAGAGTTGATGAAGTTGATGGAGTAGGCATTGAAGATAGGTTACAAACGGTGGAGTTATGACGTGGAGCGAAATGGAGGACCAACGAAACAGTAGTTTTAAATTTATATTTTTAGGACAATATTTAAGTTTAAGGTTTTTTATAGGGTATGTATTTGGACTTAATTAGGCTTTAATTCTTGTTTGGTTTTTTAAAATAGTTGAATGGATTAATTCAATTTATTTAAGGTTTGAATTATTTTTAGAATAAATATTATAACTGAATATTTGTTTTTAATTATCAAGTTTACGTAAGCATAGATATCTATGTTTACATAAACTTCATAATTGCAATCAATCACGTTCGTTGCTAAAACGTTTGCGTGACGAACATGTTGAAGCTAAAAGTTTTGCGTGACGAAGTTTCCATCGTGCAAAGAGTATTCAGTTTTAGATCAGAGCATTTAGTGCATCTGAATCAGAGGAATTAATATACCGTATTTAATGTAGATGTTTGCGCGACAAAGAGTTCGTCGCGCAAAGTCCCTAACCTTCCTATAAATATGTGCTTTTGCTCTCCTTGTTCTTCACAATTCATTTAGGAAATGGTTAACAATTCTGCAAATTATAATCAGTTCGTTCTTTGATTGTTGGTACGAAGGCCGACAGTGTTGCTCTTTCGTCAAAGACAACGGATGGCAAAGGTTCCAGAAAAGGTTTGCGTTATAAATTTTGCATTTTGTATAAAGTGGTACGAAGGCCGACAGTGTTGCGCTTTCGTCAAAGACAACGGATGGCAAAGGTTCCAGAAAAGGTTTGCGTTATAAATTTTGCATTTTGTATAAAGTTTTTATTTAGCTTCAGTATTATGAAAATAAATTTTGTTGATAGACAAGAAGAAATTTGCTACGGTATAGGTTCGATACACTTATAGTCGCAACCGTTACAGAATCACTGCTAACGAAATAATAAGGGTTGTGAAGTCAGAAAAGCGCGCTAGCTTTTGGTCCAACGTTGGAGCATTGGTGTGTACCAAATGTGCTACGGATTGGGAGTCTTGGAAAGCTGTCCCACCTGAGCTGAAGATGCACATGATTGATGAGTTAGCTATATGTGTTAATTTTATTAGTTAAATAATAATAATGTTTGTTAAATATAATATGATAGTGAGATTTTAATTTATTAATTTTTGCATGACAGCCCAATTGGGACATTGACAAAAGTAACCCAAATCTGATGAAGGCTATCGACAACATGTTCAAGTCTCGTTTCTGGGAGTGGAAGTTTGATAATCAACGCACGACAGAACTACATCAAGAACCAGCACTATCGGCGGATGAGTAGAATAGTGTTTTTTATTTTAATTTTATTGCTTATTTAATAATTAGATCTAAATTTTAAGTTTTTTTTAGTATGAACGGTTTAATTAAATATGTACTTAATGTTTTTATGAATAAAATTAATGCATTTCAGGGTAAATCTAAGTTCATTACCCTCAAGTTTAGTTTTTTTCATTCCAGAGTCATACATAAAGTGTTAATTTTGGGACAATCTCATACATCCATTAGTCTGACTATTAAATCTTATGTTAACGGATGATGTGGTGCCGATGTGGACAATGACTGGGCGGCATGTGTCATTAAAGGGTCCACGTGGAAATTAAAAATTAAAAAAAAAATTAAAATGATTAATTAAATAAAAGTATTAAAAAAAAAACCAAGAACCTTTCGACTTCCCCACCCGACATCCCTTCATCCCCTCTATCCCCTTCATCCTCTCCACCTCTTGCCCATCTGAGCCACCCATTCTCCCGTCACCAACCTCATCCCCCAATTTTCCCCCCAGACCATCACCTCCTCCTCTCCTCCCGCTGCAACATCTCCTCCGTCGGCAGAACCCCAAACCCCAAAAAATCCAATCCCAGGCTTCTTCTTTAACCCCTCCCCATCCAAACCTCTATGCACCTTCGTCGTAGCCAACAATCCCAGAGTCCATCGCCGCAGTAATGGCTCCTCTCCACCCGAACCCACAACGTCTCGAGCCAATTCCTAGTACAAGACCCAACCTTTAAGCAAGGACAACTGGACCCAGTAACCAAATGAACCAAAAGTTAACGGAAATGAATCGAACACCCAAAATGTGAGCACCCCATTGCATACGAACACGAAAGATGTGGATTTGATGCGTTTGTGCAAAGAGGGTAAGGTCGGAGAGGCGTTGGAGTTTATGGGTCGAGGTGTTTCTGCCAATTACAGAGTTTTTTATGTGTTATTGGAATCGTGTGATGGATTGAAGTCGCTTGAGGTTGGGAGGAAGGTCCACGAGTTCTTGAGGCCTGAGATTGGATTTTTTTGGGGTTTGGGGTTCCACGAGTCCCTTCTAAAATGCATGATTTTACTATTATAAATGTATACATGAAATGCATAATTTTATGGCTACATTTTATGAAACGTTTATGAGTAATCGGATTTACACTTTATGAGATATCATGCTTTATCAAATTTATATTTACTGAGATATTTATGAATATGATTTATTGATATGATGTTTGAGCTATTGAGCTCCAATAAGATCTTGGAAAGATTATGTTCATGATTTTCTATGCTTACTTAGTGGAAGATTTATATATGCCTTTGGGCGGGTGATGAAGTGCCTTCGGGAGAATGATACTTATATATGCCTACGGGCGAGTGATGAAAGGCCTTCAAGCGAATGATACTTATATATGCCTTCGGACGGGTGATGAAGGGCCTTCGGGCGAATGATACTCATATATGCCTTCGGGCAGGTGATGAAAAGCTTACGGGCGAATGATACTTATATATGGCTTCGAGCAGGTGATGAAGGGCCTTTAGGAAAATGATACTTATATATGCCTTTGGGCAGGTGATGAAGGGCCTTTGGGCGCATGATACCACTACTAAGCACTTTATAAATGATATATATTTTATGAGGGTTTTATGGCATGCTAGGGTTTTCGGAAAACCTATTACTTATTATGCTATATGAGTTTTCATAAATTGAGGGTTAGTACGTTGAAGAATAACTGTTTTAGTATACTATATATAAACTTGGTCCACTCATGTTTTGTTTTACGCCTCCTCAGGACTTAGAATCGAGGCGTACAATCCCCGCGTCAAGGCACTCCCGCATCGGTATCTTCGAGTTCTTTAGGTGTATGACCCATTCCTTTGTTCGTACATTTTTATAATATTCCTTCTATAGTGTTCTGGATTAGTTGTTTGCTCTGAGCACGTTCCACAATTAGCTATTCATTATAGTTAAATTTACGAGTTTTATTTTTGTTCGTTCTTTCTTCATAGCTCTCATGCATGTTAATATGGCTTTGTCACCTTTTGGTGTCGGCCAGCACGTGTCTACCTTGGTGTTTAGAGAATATCAAGGTCGGGCGTGTCAGCATAGGCTACTGCAATTAATTCCCTCTCGTAGGTTGATAGTGCCTGGTTCTTAAGGCCCAATGCTTGACTGGTGAAGGCAATAGATCTTCCTTGTTGTTGCAAAACTACCCCAATACTTTGACCTAAGGCATCACATTCAATCTTAAATGGTAGTGAAAAATTAGGCAATGCAAGGATTTGTGGGGACAACATAACCCTCTTGAGCTCCTGGAAAGCATCCTCAGCAGTTTGAGACCAATGAAACCCATCTTTCCTGGTTAATTGGTATAAGGGTTGGCAAATTTTTCCATAACATGGAATGAACTTCTTATAGTATCCAATAAGCCATAGGAAGCCTCTCAACTTCTTCACATTGCTAAGTATAAATAAACCAATCAGCAATAGCTTTCAGTTAGTAGGATCTGCTGCAACACCCTCACTTGATACAATGTGACCAAGGTACTCCACTTGATTTTGCCCAAAACTGCATTTTTGCTTCTTAACAAAGAGTTGATGTTGTCTAAGAACTTCAAAAGTAGTATGAAGGTGGCTCAAGTGATCTTTCCAGGACTTGCTATATACTAGGATGTCATCAAAGAACACCAAGATGAACTTCCTTAAGTGAGGCTTGAATATATCATTCTTTAATTTCTGAAAAGTTGCAGGTGCATTAGTTAACCGAAAATGCATAACTAAGAACTTATAGTAGCCTTCATGAGTCATAAAGGTTGTCTTCTCAACATCCAAGAGATCCATTATCTGGTGATAACCAGATCTTAAATCCAACTTGGATAAGTATTTGGCTCAAAATAACTCATCAAACGAGTCATCAATCAGGAGGATGAGGTACTTTTCCTTGATGATGATTGAATATAGCTCTCTATAATCCATACAAAGCCTCCAAGCTCCTTTCTTTTTTCTTACTAAAGGTACAGGGAATGAAAAGGAGTTGTGACTCGGTCTAATAAAGCCAGCCTACAACAACTCTTGAACTGCTTTTTCAATCTCAGTCTTCTGCAAGGGTTCATAGTGGTAAGGCCGAATGTAGGGAGATTTAGTTCCTGGCAATAAAGGAATTTTGTGATCATGCTTCCTTGGTGAATGGAGGGTAGTAGGAACCACAAATATATCTTGGAACTGCCTTAACAACTCCTGTGATTCAGTGAGTTGAGCACTATTCAAATCAGAAGCTTCAAGTTTACCAGATTCCACTGAATACAAATACATTCCCAGATTGAAGTTATGAAATTCCTTGTCAAATTGCTGGAAGAACATCTCCTGTAATGGTGATGGGACATGATCTGTGTGACTTAGCTTATAGTGCACATCTGCCTTGGTGAATTCCATAGTTAACAACTAAAAATCCTCTAGGATGCTTATGGTAGATAACCATTGCACCCCAATACCACATCACAACCGCCAAGTGGTAAAGAGTGTAAATTATATGAACACTTATAAACCCCAATTTCCAATGGTGCATTCCTGCAACAACCCTGACTTCGTACATTTCCCCTATCCGCAATGTCACATCCCAGTCTCGGCTCTGTCGTAGCACGATATTATCCGCTTTGGGCCACGCCCTCACGGTTTTGTTTCTGGGAACTCACACGAGAACTTCCCAGTGGGTCACCCATCCTGGGAATGTTCTCTCTTGAACTCGAATACTTCGGAGTTCCGATGGAATCTGAAGCCAATGAGTTCCCAAAAAGCCCCGTGCTATATGGAGGTGGGCATGTACATATAAGGCACATCACCCCATCTCCGTTGGTCGATGTGGGATGTTACACGCAATCATAACATCAAAAGGTTTGGTGTGCTACTATTGCTAACCCAATTGCTTAACAACCTGAGAATCAATGAAATTGTGAGTGCTTCCTAAATCCAATAAAATTTTCACAGGCTAATTGTTCACCATCCCTTCAACTTTCATTGTTTGTATCTTACTAGATATGGTACAATAAAAAGGCTACTTCACTAAAAGACATATGTTGCAATTCAGATTAAGCCTCTTCACTGACCTCCACTTCCTCATCTTCTTCATGAACCACATCAAGCATGAGGAGTTGGTTTTGGTTGCATTTGTGACCTCTCACTCACTTATCCTCACAAAACCAACATTCACCCCTCATTCTTACGCTGAACTTCAGTGAAAGTGAGCTTCTTAAATGGAAGGGCCACTTATCTATTTTTTGGGTGAAAACATGAGGCACGACCATTGGAAGTGGCTTGAGATTTGGCAATGCAACAATTGAGACCCTAGAGGTAGTGTTCTTAAGCTCAGCTAAATTTTCATCTAATTGCATAGATATGGCGATCGCTTCATGAACATTATTAGTAGGCTTAAACAACTTGACATCATACTTTACTTCACACTTCAAAACCTTCCCCCCCCCCCCAAAAAAAAACTTTTAAGCAAACTCGAACCAACATCAATAGTACGATTAGCAAGTCATCGAAATTCAAGAATGTAGTCCTTTAGAGTACCTAATTGCTTGAGCTTGAACAAAACTTCTGCACTGTCCTCGAATTCAAATGGGCCGAATTCCCTGCAAAACACCTTGGCGAACTCATCCCAGCGTGTGGTGGTCTGAAGGCAGTTCATCCACTTAAACCACTGAAGAGCCTTCCCCTCCAAGTGAAAGGAAACAGTCACGACCTTCATGTGCTCGGTGGTGTTATAGTAAGCAAAAAATTGCTTAACCTTGTAGATCCAGGCAAGTGGGTCGTCTCCTTCAATGAAACGGGGAAAATCAATACGTTGCTGCCACTGTGGTCGCGGTGATTGACCCCCACCGTCATAGATCTTCCGATGAGGGGAACGATGAAGGCCTATATCCTGTGGTTATCCATCATCAGCTGCACCAATGGGATTTACATGAACGGTCTTAGAAGAAACAGGGCTGATCTAGGCCTAGTGCGGGTTAGGCGACCGTTCGGGGCCCAAAAAAATTAGGGGCACCAAAATTATTAAATTGGTGTATTTATATATGTTTTTATAGAGTATAAATTTTTTTAATTTGGTTTGATGACAAATATATTTAACTAGAACTTGTGGTTTTTGTTGTTTGAAATTGATGACAAATATATTTTACAAATGTTTTTTTTTTCTTCATAAGAGTATAAATTTTTAAAATTTGGGCAAATCAACAAAATGTTTGACCATAAGTGGTGGTTTATTTTGTTTAAAATTAACAAGGAAGTCTCGAGTGTGTGTGTTTTTTAATTTCTAATTTTTACAAAATTCTTTTCATAAGAGTTTAAATTTATGAAATTTGGCAAACTGATCAAGATGTTTAATCAGAAGCAATGGTTTTTGTTGTTTAAAATTTAACGATAGGTCATGAGTTTGAAATGCTATGTGCATATTTATTCTTTTCAATTTTTACTCATCACCTATCTACTTGTAATCCCGGAATTTTTTTGTTCCCTTTTTTTGATAAAATTAAATTAGTTTTTCTGTGTTTCTAAATTATTGAGTTTTGAAATGGTTTTTTAAGTATAACTTTATCGAAGTCTTACGTGCGAAAACAAATAATTTTCTTATATGAAGTTAAGGCACATTTGTTGGCATCGCCCCAGGCCTTAAAAATCTCAGGACCGGCCTTAGGAAGAATAAGCTTGACCCGGCCCGTAAGAAAGCTTGCGACGGAATTGATCGAAATAAGCGACCATTTTCGCATCAAGAGCTTTAGATAAGGTAGAAATGGCATCAGGAATCGCAGCAACAGAAGATTCGATTGGGTGACGAACGTCCATGGCGGATAAACAGGAAGTGTTTGTGTGACGGGGCATACAAATCAAGGGAAATCCAGGATCGATTGGGTGATATTAATGGTAAAACTTGCTTCAACCTCAACCTATAACTCAGTAACAATGAAGGAAGGCGAGGGGAAGAATGAGCAAATGCTCTCAGTTCTATTTTGTGTAATATTATTATTTTAACAAAATGACCATTGGCCGAATATTATATTATATAACAAACCCAAACAACTAATGCCAGCTGGCAATTACAACCACAATCCCCAACAGTGACCACTTCTTATTTAACTAAGTAAAGCTACTAAGTATGATTAAGCTAAACATAATTCATGACTGATGTGGTCGAAACTCAGAGAAGCATGGTTTATGTCAGAATTGACATAGCACCAACTCAAGCTTTCATTTGGACGAACCCAGTTGAAGGTTGGCTGAAGATGGTGCGGTTTACTGCTGCTTCTTCTTCTTGTTATGGCAGCAGACTCGGAGGTATGCCTTGTCCTCTTCAATCGTCTCTTGTTGCTGCTGCCAACGATTACTTTGCTACCTTTCACTCTCAGTCTGCACAACCAGTCAAATCTACAAAAACCCAACAACTCTGGCTTGCCAAAGTCACTAATCTTGAGGATGCCTTCAGTGTGTTCGACGAAATGCTTCAATGGCGTCCTCTGCCTTCCATTGTGCGTTTCACTCAAATATTGAGTCAAGTTGCGAAATTCAAACATTATTCGGCCGCGGTCTCGTTGAGTAACCAAATGGGTGCGTCCGGAATTGGTGCTGATGCTTTTACTCTAGCTATTGTCATTAATTGCTTTTGTCATCTGAACCAAATGGGGTTTGGTTTATCTGTCTTGGGAAAGTTCTTCAAGCTTGGTTTTGAACCAGATGCGGCCACCTTCAACACCCTAATCCACGGCTTTCTTCTTGAGGATAGAGTAGCTGAGGCTGCAAGGCTTTTCGAGAAAATGATGGAGAGTGGTAACTGTAAGCCCAATGTGATTACTTTTGGCACGCTAGTAAAGGGCCTTTGCATGAAAGGTAACAACAATGCAGCTATTCAGTTGCTTAAGAAGATGGAAGAAGGAGGTTGCAGGCCTGACATAGTTGTCTATAGCACAATCATCGACAGTCTTTGTAAGGATACACTACTTGTGGATGCACTGAACCTCTTCTCAGAAATGATAAGTAAGGGTATTGCCCCAAATGTCATTACCTATACCTCTTTGATTAATGGAGTTTGTAGATTAGGTGAGTGGAAAGAAGCTACGAGATTGTTGAAGGAAATGGTGAGTAAAAGTATCTTTCCAGATGCGCACACCTTCAGTGTATTCATTGATGCACTTTGTAAGGAGGGGATGATTGAGGAAGCAAACTGTGTTGTTGAAATGATGATTCAAGGAGGTATTGAACCTAATACGATTACATACAATTCAATAATGGATGGTTACTGTTTGCGAGGAGAAATGGGCAAGGCGAAAAAAGTTATTGAACTGTTGCTCAACAAGGGGTTCGTGGCTGATGCTTATAGTTATAACATATTAATTAACGGATATTGTAAGCGTAAAAGGATAGATGAGGCAGTGGTGCTCTTTAAGGAAATGTCTTGTAAGGGACTCTTTCCAGATACCATTAGTTATAACACTCTTATTGATGGTTTTTGCAAAGTGGGGAGGATACAAGATGCGCAAAACTTGTTCTATCAGATGAAAGCTTGTGGAGACCTTCCAAACCTTCGGACTTATGCTATTTTACTGGATGGCCTATGTAAAAACCAAAAACTTTCATTGGCAATGGAATATTTGAGAGAGCTGGAAGGCAAGAAGTTGGGTCCGGATATTGTGATTTACAATATTCTTGTTGAAGGTTTAAGCATAGCTGGAAAAATTGACTGTGCAAGGAATCTCTTTTGCAGTTTATCATCAAGAGGACTCCAACCGAATGTCTGGACATATAATATAATGATCAGTGGACTTTGTAATGAGGGGCTGATAAATGAAGCAGAAAAGTTGTTTAAAGAAATGGAAGAGAAAGGCTGTTCTCCAGATAACTGCACCTATAACACAATTATCCAGGGATTTATCAATAACAATCAGACATTTCGAGCGATGGGACTTATTCAACAAATGGTGGAGATGGGTTTTTCTGGAGATGCATCAACTGTGGAATTGATAGTTGATGTACTGTCTAAAGATGATGTACATCCTGCTTTGTTGACATTGATTGAATGATCGTAATGAAGTTGATTTGCAGCTTTGAAATTTGAAAGTGAGCCTTCTTACTAACACAATGAACTTAGAACCTGTTGCACCTTTGATAACTGTGGATGTATTATTATATATGATCTTGATTATTCATGTGGAAACATAATGTCTGTTTGATTGCGCCGCAAAGTTTAGCATTTTAGTAAACATTCTTATACATCATATTACGTGGAAACAATTGCATATGTTTGTAAGACTCTGGCATGTTTTTGCATCTGGGGAAGTTGATGGCTGATTGGTTTGCAATTTTGGATGTAGACAGTTTTGGGACTTAGAATGTTGGTTGTCTACAGTAGCTATGTAAATTTATTTTGGTTGCTGAAGCAATTAATTGATTTATTTTACGAGTACAGCAATGTGAAATTACTTCGCAGAAAAAAAGAAAGCCAAGCATGTCAAAAACAGGGGAAAATTTGGAGCAAATTCCTATAAGTTTGTGGAGAGATTCAACAGCAAAACTCCCCTTTGTCGACCATGGATGTATTCTATAGGTTATTTATTAGTTTGTACGTGACCATGTTATGCCTGAAAGCTGACTTTCGAAGACAAATCGATCCCTTCAATGTTTTGAGTATAATGGTTTGTGAGTCTCTCTCTCTCTCTCTCTCTCTCTCTCTCTCTCCTGATATATATATAAATATAAATATATATATATATATATATATATATATATATAACCAATCCCCTGCTTATTTTATCAAGCTTATGTTAGTGTAGGTGCATGGAGGGAATAAGACAGGTTTTACATTCAAACGTGTTTTGAACAATTAATGTCTGATCTTGATGGAACAATATACGGATGTCGCTGCTTTTCTCGGTTGCTACTGTTTTGCAGGGTTTCAAATTCGGTAAACAATGTCAGAAGCTGATGATGATGTCTGGTCTGGGAAGCTTATATGAAGGGGAATGTTTCTCTCATTAATTGCTTCCCAGGACAAAAGGAATTTCCCTATTAGTACAAAATCAACACTTCATGGGTGCAGCAATATGATGTGTGCACATGTTTTTGTGCGTTTGTCGAATAATCTTGTTGATAAAGTGTGCTATCCCTTTGCACAGAGTGAACCGTGGGTAGCTTTGGGTACAGTAGACACTTCCCAATTTGGTGATATGTGTATCGTTCATGTCAATATGCAAACTCAGCTTGTCTTGGTACTTTTCAAACTTGGGGATCCTCTAATTTGGTTTGAATTGGGGTCAGGTACTTTTGGTTAAGCTTCTGGTTCTTGTGGAGATGGAGGAATCTGCAACTCTTTGGTACTGATGATATATTCCCCCTGCATGCCGCCAGAATGTGATCTGGACCTATGCTCAAGAGTGGAGGCGTTCCAACTCATTGTTGGGCTCTAAACTCACCAGAACTGACGGCCTCTTGGATTGGGACGCCCCTATGGTTTCTGCAGAGTTAGAGAGTTTGTTTTTCCAAGCAGCAATTGGCTTGGAGGACAGGTTTTAGATGTATAGTGCTTGATGTTGACTCTGGCAGACTCGACCCACTTTACACCCTCATCTGTTGATCAGAGTTAGCAACAGAAACTCCCCCCACATTTTTAGGTAGAACAAGTTCTCTGCAGATTAATTGGCCAACTGAGCTTCCAAATCGCCCTGCTGGTTATGGCTTACAGCCTAAGATTTCTCTTCTTTTTCTTCCATAATTATGCCTCAAGCCTCTTCGTTTGGAGGGCATTACACTGTCTGTTCGGAATGGATTAATCATGTTCTGTCCAAGCCATCAAGCGGAATGAGGAGAAAGCCACCCCACCAAAGGCAGCAAATCATAAAGAAAACAATAATGGTAATGATCAATTGACCTTGCAGATGGAAAATGGAAGATTTCTTTATTAGAATACAAATGAAAACACACATTACAGCACATTATTCATAATATTATGGTGACCAACATAAGAGGTAACGGAAGTAGTGGATTGTGCGGGTGGATAAGGTCTTCCTCCTCAAAGCACTGGATCCGACAACCTTCCAATCAAAGCACTGGATCATAGCTGCAAGTACCTCCGGTAGCATTTTCATGGTCAAGTTCCCCCAAGGACACCCCCTCCTCCCAGACCCAAAAGGAAGCAGTTGAAAATGTTGCCCTCACACATCTACTGAATTCATCTGGTTGTCCGTACCCAGTTGTAGGAATCTTTCAGGCCAAAAGTCCAATGGGCAGTCCCAGATCTTCGGGTCCCTTCCAACGGCCCAAACATTCACCAACAACATGGTATTTGTTGGGATATCATACCCTCCAACCTTTTTTGTACAGTTTTCTTGTGACCAGAGACACTATGTTTCTTTTATGATGGCTTGGAGGTATGGAAGATTTGGCACGTCCGGTTCTCCGACAAGTCGCTTATTCCCGATGACTCGATAGATCTCCTCCCTCGCTTTCCCGAGCACCCTTGGGTGATTGATGAGCTCTGTCAACGCCCATTCTAGTGCAATTGCATTTGTCTTTTCCGGCCGTGAATAAATCCTGAAAAATAAATGTATATGTTAAAGAGAATATCCCGGATTGATTAGGTCAACCATTGTAAATTATACATTAGTGATTTACTTCCTTATTTAGCCCTAGTTAGCCTTGATTATAGGCAATGAACTAGGATCGTGATATACACTGTGTGTATAAGAATGTAATCTTGTTTCTGTGAATAATAAGAAAAGTAATTACAACATATCTACTTTCTTAAGATGGTACCAGAGTAAACGAACTGGGAAACACATCAAAGAAGAAATACAAACCCTAGCAGCCATAGCCAAGGGCGACAAACCAGAAAAGTCAACCTCTTCAGGCATGACTTTGTATCAAAAATGGGAAAACCCTAATCATCCACTCTATCTCCATCACTCGGATCAACCTGGTGCGGTGCTTGTGCTGCAGCCGCTTGTGGAAGACAACTATGGTACATGGGTCCAATCCATGACCCTGGCTTTGATGGTCAAAAACAAGTTAGGGTTCGTCGATGGGACGATCGAGAAACCAAGCGATGACCAGATTGAAGAGCTGCAGCAATGGAACAGATGCAACAACCTGGTGAAAACATGGTTGCTTGGCTCTATGTCCAAAGAGATATTGGGAAGCGTCATACACTGCAAAGATGCACGGCAGATGTGGCTCGACCTACAAGAGAGGTTTTCTCATGTGAACATCGTTCAACTTTTTCACATAGAAAACGAAATCCATGACTGTGTGCAAAACGGCATGACAGTAAGCTCTTATTTTACTAAACTTAAGAGTCTTTGGGATGAACGTGATGCTTTGGTTTCAATCCCTGCATGTCGTTGTGAGACAAAGAGAGAGATAACGTCGTATGTTGAAACTCAGAAAACGATGAAGTTTCTCATGGGCTTAAATGATTCGTATGCCACAGTCCGTAGCAGCACCTTGTTGTTAGAACCACTGCCCATTGTCAACAAAGCCTATGCACTTGTCCTTCGACACGAGAAACAAGCTGAAGTTTCGAATGGGAAGCATATTGTCCAATCAGAAGCAGTTGTGTTTGCTGTGAAGGGTGTTGGCCGTGACACTGAATTAGACGATGGAGGGCAGCGATGTGGAAAGTGCAACAAGACAAATCACCTTACAAAGAACTGCCGTGCTCACCTTAAATGCACCTTTTGTGGCTGGAAAGGTCACACATTTGACTACTGTCGCAAGAGAAAAGCAGCCGCTGAAACTGAGTCAAACCGTTCCTTCTCTTCCAAAGGGAATCAGGTTACATCTCATGACAAAAGAGAGGTGACATCTAACTTCCCTTTCTCTCAGGAAGATTGCAAGCAGATTCTCAACATGTTGAACAAAAACAAGTCTTCCTTTGCCAATCAAGTCGGTAATTCTTCACATATAGAAGAACTTTCAGGTAAAGCTTTCTCCTTTACATATAATGGCAAGCAAAATGTCTGGATCCTAGACAGCGGTGCTACAGACCACATCGTTTGTAGTCCTGATCTTCTCACCCATTTCAGGGAAGTTGAAAACCATACAGTCGAATTACCAAATGGTTCCCTTGCCCAGGTCACCCACATTGGACAAATAATTTTCTCACCCAACTTCATACTTGACAATGTCTTATGCGTACCCCTTTTCAAGCTCAACCTAATATCCATCAGCAAGTTAGCATATGACTCATTCTATATAACTATATTTCTCAACCATTTTTGTATCATACAGGACCTACGCTCGGGGAAGATGATTGGGACGGGCCTTGAACGGAAGGGGCTATACTACCTTGATCCACCTAAGAAAGGAACATGCAATCACGTTCAACTTGCTTCTCCAAACCGTTGGCACCAACGTCTCGGACATCCCTCTCTAACCGCTTCTTCGTTATTTCCTTTTAAAACTTGTGCTTCCAATAACTGTTTGATTTGTCCATTAGCCAAACAAACCAGATTACCTTTCTCATTAAGCTCCATTTCTAGTCAATCTTGTTTTGAGTTAATACATATTGATATTTGGGGTGGTTACCAAGTTGCGTCTCTTTCAGGAGCCAAATACTTTCTTACTATAGTAGATGACCATAGTAGGAGCACATGGGTTTATTTGATGAAGCATAAGTCAGATACACGCACTCTCTTAGTCCAATTCATTCATATGGCAGAAACTCAATTCAATGCTAAAGTTAAAGTCGTGCGAAGTGATAATGGTCCTGAATTTAAACTTGAAAGTTTTTACGCTTCTAAAGGCATCCTCCATCAATCTAGTTACGTTAACACACCTCAACAAAACGGTGTGGTCGAACGCAAACATCGGCACTTACTCAATATGGCTAGAGCGTTGCTTTTCCAAGCTTCTCTTCCTAAATGTTTCTGGGGAGATGCCATCCTTGTTGCGACATATCTCATCAATAGGACACCAACCCCTCTTCTCCAAGGGAAAACACCATATGAGAAATTGTTTCACAAGCCACCAACCTATTCTCACCTACGTGTCTTTGGCTGCCTGTGCTTTGCCTCTACTCATGCCCAACGCCCATCCAAATTTGATCCCCGTGCTAGTCGTTGTATATTCCTTGGCTACCCTTATGGGCAAAAAGGTTATCGACTCTTTGATCTTCACCTTAAGAAGATCCTTGTTTCACGGGATGTTACGTTCATTGAGGATCAATTCCCTTACCAAAATCATGATCTAACCGCTGTGCCACCACCATCCTCCACACATCCCATTTCCATTTTCCCCTTGACCACTGATCCCTCTCCTACATTTCCTCCTTCAGCCTCTCTCTCGGAGCCTTTTTCTCCCCATTCTCCTCGTCCTTCTACCCTAACCCTAGCGGAGCCTGCTTCACCATCTCCTAATAACCCCACCCCTTCTCCTTCTCCAACCTTACTCCAACCTCCGCCTTCCCCCTCTCCAACACCTTATGCTACTCATGCCCCTCCTCCTCTCCGTCGCGGTACGCGACCCGTCAAACCTTCAACGTTTTTGCAGGACTTTCATGTTGAGGCAGCCCTTCCTTCACGTACGGCTCCCCCATCATCCACGAGCATGGTCACATCCCCAGGTACTTCTCATTCCCTTACTAATTATTTGTCCTATGATCGTTTGTCATCTCACCATAAAGCCTTCACCACTGCTCTCACCCTTCTCAAAGAACCTACTAGTTTTCAACAGGCTGTTCAGGATCCTGCATGGCGTGAAGCCATGCAACATGAAATTGCTGCTCTTCAGGCCAACAACACTTGGACTCTCATGCCCTTGCCGAGTCACAAACGCCCTATTGGCTGCAAATGGGTCTATAAGGTCAAGCTCCAACCTGATGGCAGCCTCGAACGATACAAGGCACGCCTTGTTGCGAAAGGCTACAGTCAAATCGAGGGTGTTGATTATCGGGAAACCTTTGCCACGGTTGCCAAACTGACCATGGTTCGTGTTCTTCTCAGTATTGCTTCCATCCAAGGCTGGCACTTGCACCAACTTGACGTGAATAATGCGTTCTTGCATGGTGATTTATATGAAGACGTCTATATGTCCTTGCCACCTGGCTTTGGACGAAAGGGGGAGACTCGTGTATGCAAGTTAAATAAATCCCTTTATGGCTTAAAGCAAGCCTTGAGGCAATGGTTCATCAAACTCTCCACTGCTCTCAAGGCTGCTGGATTCCATCAATCATGGTCTGACTACTCGTTATTCGTCCGAAGCCGTCAAGGTAGCTTCATAGCCTTATTGGTTTATGTTGATGACGTGATACTTGCAGGGAATAATTTGCAAGAGATAGAAGACACCAAGCAATTTCTTTCCTCACGATTCAAACTAAAGGACTTGGGGCAGCTTAAATACTTCTTGGGGATAGAAGTTGCAAGATCAAAGAAGGGAATCACCCTATGTCAACGCAAATATGCGTTGGAAATATTAGAAGATACGGGGTTCCTTGGTGCAAAACCCTCACGGGTTCCTTTGGAATAAAATTTGTCCCTCACAGAAACCGATGGGGAATTGCTATGTGATCCGTCCTCATATAGGCGACTCGTGGGCAGATTAATTTACTTGACCATCACAAGACCTGATCTAACTTATGCAGTTCATGTATTAAGTCAGTTCATGGATAAGCCACGACAACCATATCTTGATGCAGCACACAAGGTTCTAAGGTACATCAAGCAAGCTCCTGGACAAGGAATATTTCTTCCTTCCACAGGGTCATTACAACTACAAGCATTTTGTGACGCTGATTGGGCTCGATGTAAGGACACTAGAAGATCGATAACTGGTTATTGCATCTTACTTGGTCAAGCGCCAATTTCGTGGAAGACAAAGAAACAAAGCACTGTGTCTCGTTCCAGTGCAGAGGCAGAATATCGTTCTATGGCAACTACGTGTTGTGAAGTCACATGGTTGAAGAACATCTTGACAGATTTGCGAGTAAAGCATGCACAATCTGTTACGCTATTCTGTGACAACCAAGCGGCCTTGCACATCTCCTCAAACCCGGTATTTCATGAACGAACGAAGCACATAGAGATAGACTGTCATGTAGTACGTGAAAAGGTACAAGAAGGGATGATACGAACAGTCTATGTACGAACAACAAACCAGCCGGCTGACATGTTTACCAAGGCACTGGGTTCAGTCCAGTTTGAAGCCTTACTCACCAAGTTGGGTGTCATCAATATACACTCCAACTTGAGGGGGAGTGTTAAAGAGAATATCCCGGATTGATTAGGTCAACCATTGTAAATTATACATTAGTGATTTACTTCCTTATTTAGCCCTAGTTAGCCTTGACTATAGGCAATGAACTAGGATCGTGATATACACTGTGTGTATAAGAATGTAATCTTGTTTCTGTGAATAATAAGAAAAGTAATTACAACATATCTACTTTCTTAAGAGTATATATAGGATAGGGTTCAACAATATCAAAGGCAAAAATGAAGACTCATATGTGCAATTTGACTTCTAATGTTAGTCACAAAATTTTGTATCTTATTATTCAATACAACAGTATATTTACACTAAGGGGGTGAAGGAGAAAAAATTGGTTTCGACCTCGATATTCCCAACATTTGAACTTATGATCTCTCACTTTCGAAAATTCATCAAAATTAAAGGTTATTTAGTCATATATATAAAGATGGTCTTTAAATGAGAGATAAGAAATGAATGGGTCTGGTTATAAAATTTATGCGGTAAAAATATGCTAGTTATAAGGGTGAACAAGATATGGTTAAAAAACACTATTAGTTAAAAAAAAGGGTTTATATCAAAAATAGTTCCTGAAATTGACCCCATCAAACATGATGGTCCATGAAATTGAAAATCGATCAATGTAGTCCCTGAATTTTAACCCCGCGAATCAATGTCGTCCTTCTGTTAACCCTGTTACTTATAATTTTACTTGAAAAAAAAGGTGGTACCCAATTTCTTTTACAAGATAAATGATCAAAGGTGGACTTTGGCAGTAGCTTTTGCAGCTAACCCAATTTCTTTTAAAAAAAAGGAATTGAGCTAACCTAGTTAGAAATATTTTTTACTTGATATTAAAAAAAAATTGAAATTTCCTACTTTTTAGCACCAAATCCATGAAAAAATGGAGAGAAAAGTGAACATGGAAAAAGGAAAAGAGAGGTAGTAAGTAAAATTATAAGTAACGGGGTTATTTTTGGTCATTTTACCATGAAAAATTGGTTCTCTAACCTTTTTTAAAGTTAATTTGGACGGAACACTAACAGAAGGACGACATTGATTCGCGGGGTTAAAATTCAGGGACTACATTGATCGATTTTTAATTTCAGGGATCATCATGATTGATGGGATCAATTTCAAGGACCATTTATGATAGAAACCCTAAAAAAAATTACACGCTCATTGTAAGTCTAAGCACACTCCCTCTCCATTAGTGTAATTTATAACAATTGTTCAAAAAAATAAAAAAGGGTACGCACGAAGCTAATTATTGCCATAACTAGAGCTTATAAAATTCAACCTCCGAGTTCTCATCTTCCAAGTTCCAACATATCAACCAAAATATCAAGAAAATCTTTGGCCTCCTCCTTTCCAACATGCTCCTTCTTCTCCCTGTTTCTCATTTCTTCTCGTTCTCTTATAAACTTCCCCACCAACACATCAAACCTCGTATGCTTATCCTCAATTCTCTTCAGAAACCCTCCCAAATCCAACTTTCTTACAAACCCAAAAAAAGTCACACAAACTGATCTCTCCAATAAGCCTCGTTGCCTGCCGCACCACCACTCTAGCCTCCTCCGCCCGCGCCACCCTTCCTTCTGCGCTCGAACCCTTTGTTCCCAGAATCATGTACACAGTCACGTTGTTCCAAAGCTTTGGAAACTCCTCAGTGAGATTCACAGCTTCACAACTCTCAGCCTTCTTGGCCAAGAGCCTTAGAAGCTTAAGATACTCTTTGGTTCGAACTGGCATAGAGTTGTGTACGGTTTCTTAGAAGCTTGTTCACTGTCAAATTTTTCTATCACCTTCCAGTACGGTCCGTAGTGTGCAAATGCAAGGGAAGCGTTGTAGGTCAAGCATTCGATAGCGAGGGACTGGATATAAAGGAGAGCTCGTGGCTCGTGGGTGCTGAGGAACTCTTTTATGAGGTCCGGAGAGGAAACTACAATGGGTTGGAAGGAGCCGAGGCGGAGGGAGAATAAGGGGCCGAAGCGGATGTGCGGTGGATGAGAGGGCCTAATCATTTGAATAAGGAATTATTTCTATACAATGAATGTATCCAGTTCACTACAGATTAGTAACCCATTCTATTTTGGTCTACATGATCAGATATGTATGTATATGTACGTATGTATGTATATGTATGTATGTATGTATGTATGTATGTATTACATAGCCATTGTATGCAAAGCCCTAACAGATTGAAGGGATCTCTTAAATCTCGATCTGGAGCACCGTTCTCTTCCCCTGTTTGTAGGATATATCACTAGGTTCCATTTCAAGCATTCTGGCCAACAACTATGGCGATCTACTAGACAAATTAGATGGTTTAGTACGTCCTCGATCTCTAGCCCGATATCAATATTGTGGAATGTGGAAATTCTATGTCAGAAACCCTCAATATGCAGATGAGATATAACATTTGAATCAAGCAATTCACAGATACAAAAATTACTTAAAAAATAATTTTGAAAGTAAGTAAAATAAATTTGTTGTATCCCTACTTCCTTCGTTGGACCCAAAAACGGTCGGAAAGGCCTTAAATTGGCCCATAATAAACTCGAATCTTCGTCGGAAAAACCTACCGCAAGCAAGGCTTATTGAACTCTTGGATCAAGAGGTAGATTCAAGCACGCTAAGCTCGAACGTTCTTGTTGGGACTCTCCTGAGTCGAATAGTTGTGGTTGCAGGGTCAGCTGCCACCAGAAAAAGCCTGAAAGTCGCCGGGAATGTCGAACCCAAATTGGGTTCGAGGACTTTAAGGGTTCGGGTGCGAACTAAGATTAATCGATGAATGTGTTGATTTGGAAAAGGAGATAAAAATGGTGATTTTTTGGTTTGTCGTTCCAATGAGGAGTTGGAGTCACAGTCAGGGATGAGCGAGAGGGAAGAGAGATAGGATTAACAACAATAAAACTTTATCCAACTAAGTGGGGTTGGTTGTATGAATCATTGAACAACATTGTGCTAAGTTTTGTGCTCAGTCTTTCGTTAGATCTAAGTACTCCAAGTCTTTTCTTAGACTCTCTTTCCAAGTCTTCCTAGGTATTCCTCTACCCCTTTGGCCTTGAGTCTTAATCTCGTAATCACATCTTCTAACTGTGGTGCCTATAGGACTTCGTTTCACATGTCCAAACCATCTTAACCGATTTTCTTTTATCTTATCTTCAAATTCGGTTACTCCTACTTTACTTCGGATATCCTTGTTCCTAATCCCATCATTTCGTGTGCACACACATCCAACGAAGCATTCTCATATCCGCTACACTCATTTTGTGTACATATTAATGCTTGAATGCCCAATATTCCGTGTCATAAAGCAATGCTGACCTTATTGCAATCCTATATAATTTTTTCCTTAAGTTTTAGTGTCATACAACGGTCGCACAACACACCCGATGCACTCTTCCAATTCATCCATCCAGCTTGTATTCTATGGTTAAGGTCTCTATCCAATTCTTTGTTTTTTCCCAAGATAGATTCAAGGTAGCGAAAGCGTTTGCTATTTGGTACTTCTTGATCTCAAATCCTTATCTCTAACTCATTGAACCTTCGTTCCCATTGAACTTGCATTCTATATACTCTGTCTTTGACCTACTTAGGCAAAGACCTTTAGAGTCCAACACTTCCGCCAAAGGTTAAACTTCACATTTACCCCTTCCTGAGTTTTATCTATCAACACTATATTGTCTGCAAAAAGCATACACCAAGGAATATATATTTTAAGAGACAATGGCAGGAGAAATAATAACACAAACATGGCAGGGTCAAAACATGAAGCACATTGTTGAATGAACAGTAAAACAATTTGTTTTGGGTTTTAGTATATATAAATTTCAAAATTCTTTATTATTCTCACAAACTCAAATGCAATTTTAATATTTTATTCTTCTTCATATGGAAGTTTTAAGAAGATTACAAAGGATCAATAATACGGAAAAAAAAAAGTATCAATCATTTGTCAATAAGATAAGAAAAACTAGACCAAATCAAATCAAATTCCTAATTAAAAATAAAATCTCTTTAAAATTTAGGAGAGCAACTTAAACAGAACAAGTTTGTTTGGTAAGGTTGGTGTTTGCTTTGAAGAGTTGATAATACTAGTCAAATTTTAGAGATCAACTTGTGGAGCCAAAATAATCATAAAAATCCGGGAGACGACGTGTGAATTTAATTTTCGAATAAGATAAAAAATACCCTCATTAAATAGGCAGATTCCACAATATTCCCTTGCGCCTCAAGCCTCTTCGTTTGGAGCAGTGGCGAAGCCAGGATTTCTCGGGGGGAGGGGCGAACTTAAAAGAATGCAAGGTTAAAGAAAAATTGCAACAACTAAAAGGAAAATGGTATCTCTCTCTCCTCTCTCCTCTTCCTCACCCTCCCTCGCCAGGATCAGTAAAAAATTTCTGGTCTCATCTCTCAAACCATGAAAAGGTCATGGACTCATGGCTCCGAATTTACAAATAACTCCATTAAAAACCTATCAAGCAAACCCAATAGCTCATAGAGCACAAAATATACAAATTATTCACGATTCCAGAACATGTACTTACATTCACAAATTTCCGATGGAAAAATTTAGAGAAAAATAAGATATAGGGAGAAATCCATAAGAAAAAAAAAACTAAGTTTGGAAAAGAGAGACAAAATCAAATTGTGGGTTTACTCCAGAATTTTTCCAGATCCGAAATTCAGATCTTGAGTTGTTTCTACCGTTTGCAGATTCAAATCCTCGGTTTCCCCAGTGTATTTCGATGGATGTTTTCCAATAGACAGCCATGGTTACCAATTCATAGTGTGAGAAAAGAGAACTGGAATTTTTGGGAAGAAGAGAGTAAGGTGAAAATTTTGGGAACTGCAAATTGACAACCATGGCTTCTGGTTTCATTGGGAAAGTGAAAAGGTGAGGAAAAGGGAGAGAAGGTTAACAATGTTAATTTTTGTGTTAACTGAATAGACACCTGTCAACTAAATAAAAAGGGGACAAAAACGAGACATCAACACCGGGACAGCAAAGCCGTAGCCATCAAAACGGGCGTTTCAATGTTTCTTTGTTTTTTTTTAATTTTTTTGACTTCCAACTTTTCAAAACGGGCCGTTTTGGCCTGTTGCTTTTTGAAAAAAAAAATAAAGTCACTCTGTGCGCAGCAGAGCAGAAACAGAACACCGGAGTCCGGACCGGAGAGTCGGAGACGAAGAGAGCAGCAGCAGAAGGGGAGGGGCAAAACCAGCGCTTCAATCCTTTTTTTTCCGGGTAGGGGAGTGGCGACCGCCACTCCTCGCCCTCACGTGGCTTCGCCACTGGTTTGGAGGGCATTACACTATCTGTTCGGAAGGGATTAATCATGTCGTGTCCAAGCCATCAAGCGGAATGAGAAGGATAGAAAGCCACCCCACCAAAGGCAGCAAATCATAAAGCAAAAGTTAATGATATGATCAACTGACCTTGCAGATGGATAATGGAAGATTTCTTTATTAGAATACAAATGAAAACACACATTACAGCACGCTAATGTTCTTAATATTTTTGTGACCACATAAGAGTTAGCGAAAGTGGGGATTGTACAGGTGGATAAGGTCTTCCTCCTCAATCCACCGGTTCTCGGGTTCAAAACCCCCATCCTGTAGTTTATGGGTCAAGGATGTTGAGTGAGCTGAATCGGGCAACTGGAATACACACAAGATCATGCGCCCTTGGAGTAGTAAATCCAGGCCGTTCATCCATTTCAAGAACATCATCACGGTTCATATTATTGCGATCGGACCCGACAACCTTCCAATCAAAGCACTGGATCATAGCTGCAAGTACCCCAGGTAGCATTTTCATGGTCAAGTTCACACCAGGGCACACCCTCCTCCCAGACCCAAAGGGAAGCAGTTGGAAATGTTGCCCTCTCACATCTACTGAATTCACCAGGTTGTCCGTACCTAGTTGTAGGAATCTTTCAGGCCAAAAGTCCAATGGGCAGTCCCAGATCTTCGGGTCCCTTCCAACGGCCCAAACATTCACAAACAACATGGTATTGTTGGAATGTCATACCCTCCAACCTTACATTGTTGTACAGATTTTCTTGTGACCAGAGACACTGGTGGGTGTAGCCTAAATGTTTCTTTTATGATGGCTTGGAGGTATGGAAGATTCGGCACATCCGGTTCTCCGACGACTCGTTTATTCCCGATGACTCGATCGATCTCCTCCCTCGCTTTCTCGAGCACCCTTGGGTGATTGATGAGCTCTGCCAAGGCCCATTCTAACGAAATTGCGTTTGTGTCTATTCCAGCCGTGAATAAATCCTGAAGAATAAATGTGCTTAATGTTTGTAAGACGTTTGGCTACTTCCATATTACCAATTGAGTTTACCATGAAATTCTTACTTTTGATCATTATAAAGATCGCATGTATAAAACTACAATACGTACGATCATGTCCATTTATTTTCATTTCCCCCCTTCAGTTTCTGTATTCTATTTGTCTTTTATTTTTAGGGGTTTTTTAACTTTAATCCTTGAAGAAGTTTGAAATTTAAAATAAACCTGATGGTAGATTACATATTGATTATGGTCCCTTGATGTGTTCTTAATTCAAAATAATTAATGTGTACTTTATTCAATGTCTCACTTATTAATATACACATTCTAATTTTTTTTTTAACCAAAAAAAGTTTTTTATTTTTTATTTTTTTATTTTATTTTATTTTAAATTTGTTAAATTTATTTATCATTCTTCAAACTTGAAAGATTCAATTAATGTACCTAAATATTAGTACCGAAATGTATTATATTGAATTAATGTATTTAAATGTTAGTACCGAAATATATTATATTAAATTAATGTACCTAAATGTGTGTACCGAAATGTATGCACCAAAATGTTAGTACGAAAATGTATGTACCGAAATGTATGTACCTAAATGTTTGTATCGAAATTTATGTACCAAAATATGTGTACCTAAATGTATGCACCGAAATGTATTATAATGAATTTAATGTACCTAAATGAAGAAGACCAAGTATATCGAAATATATTGTATAACAAAAATTAGTTTATGTAAATGTTTACAACAAAATATATTACAATGAATGAAACGAAAAATCAATACATTAAAATTAGGAAGAAAAAGAGAAATAATTAAAACATCAAAATGTAATTAATAAATGAGGTGATTAATGTATCAAGAGATTAAAATTAGATTTTGATCGTACTCATGGTTTTAGTCTAAAAGTCATCTTTGTCAAGGATCAAAATGAAGTTTCCTATTACATATATCTACATACATGAACTATAAAAAAAATAAAAATGTCTACCCATGCAAATAACTATGGAAGAATTAAAGAAGACCCATAAACGCGTGTTAACTGTGACGGAGTCAGAAATCCATTCTAGAATGGGCCTTTAAGCCAAATGAAAGAAATATGAAAAAAAAAATTGCAATATAATTAATTGGAGACCAATTAAAGTTTTTTTTTTTTTGGTTTTTTGTTTTTTGTTTTTTTTGTGTGTTGTTGTATTAATTGTCATGGAAAATGAGCAAGAGTGATGAAGCTTTAAAGTTTCTATGAAAAATTTAGTACTGAGGTTATTATATCATAAGAACTAGCTTGTTTACGAGCTTGCAAAAAAAAAAAAAAATGATTAACACACTAAATTCAAACAATAAGGGAACTAGCTCAAAACTAGTATTATGATATTTTTCTTTCAACATAATTGAATTGTCCTCTAGATTGTATAGATCTTGGTTTATATAAAGCTTATAAACTAACATGCACAAAAAAAAAGGAATTGGTTTTAAAAAAATAATCAAAAGATTGTTGGCATCAGCCCCTTGAGATTAACATGTTTTGATCTTTAAACTTCATAATCAAAATAGTTTATTTTCTTAATTATCACCAAAATTAAAGGCTGTTTAGTCATATATATGAAGATGATCTTTAAATGATAAATAAGAAATGAATGATTCCGATTATAAATTTGCATGGTAAAAGTAAAGTATGCTAGTAGTTGCAAGGGTGGACAAGATTCGGTTAAAAACACTCAGTTCAAAAAAGTAGCACGCGAAGAAGCTAATTATTACCGTAATTAGAGCCTTAAAGTGAACTCTTGTAAATTCAACCTCCAAGCTCTCATCCTCCAACATATCAACCAAAGTATCAAGAAAATCTTTGACCTCCTCCTTCTCCTCTCCAAGATGCTCCTTCTTCTCCTTGTTTCTCATTTCTTCTCGTTCTCTTATAAACTTCTCCACTAACACATCAAACCTCTTATGCGTATCCCCAATTCTCTTCACAAACCCTCCCAAATCCAACTTCTTACAAACCCAAAAAAAGTCACACAAACTCATCTCTCCAAAAAGTCTCGTGGCCTGCCGCACCACCAGCCTCGCCTCCTCCGCCCGCGCCGCCCTTCCTTCTGCGCTGGAACCCTTTGTCCCCAAAATCATGTCCACAGTCACATTGTTCCAGAGCTTTGGAAACTCCTCAGTGAGATTCACAGCTTCACAACTCTCAGCTTTCTTGGCCAAAAGCCTTAGAAGCTTTAGATACTCTTGGGTTCGAAGTGGCATAGAGTTGTGGATGCTACGGTTGCTTAGAAGCTCGTTCACTGTCAATTTTTTTATGAACTTCCAGTAGGGTCCGTAGGGTGCAAATGCAAGGGAAGCGTTGTAGGTCATGCTTTCAATAGCGAGGGACTGTCCGTGGGATATAAAGGAGAGCTCGTGGGTGCTGAGGAACTCTTTTATGAGGTCCGGGGAGGAAACTACAACGCATTGGAGGGAGCCGAGCCGGAGGGAGCCGAGCCGGAGGGAGAATAAGGGGCCGAAGCGGTGAGAGAGGTTGTGGAAGGTGCGGTGGAGGAGATGGCCGAGGAGGTGGTAGTGGCCGATGATGGGTAGGGCTAAGGGGCTTGGAGGGAGTCGAAGGTGGTGTGATTGAAATAGTTTTGAGGTTAGGGTGGGGAAGAGAAGAAGAGGGATAGTTAGGAGAAGGAAGAGGATCATGAATAGGACTTGCTCAAGTGCCATGGCTAGTTGGCTAGGTTACGAGCGGTAATGATTTGGTTTGTTCCCTTTTCATCACTATTCTTCTTGTATTTAAGGGCATTCTAAGTTTAAATGAGACAAAAATATTCCCAAGTTATCGAATATTAATTTTGAGAAAATAATCGCTTCCACTCTCATGTGCACCTCTTTGTTGACTGTTCTTCTTGTACTTCAACGCATACTAAGATCCTATTTTTTAAAGTCTACACCATCATCTTTAAAGGGAGTACTTTTATCACCATTCTCAAAGGACGGTTATATTCACCACCTCAAATAATGACGACACTCACCATGTTAATTATATGAATTTAAATTTCAAGATTTGTGTGATAGCCCGTCCCGGATTATGGAATTATATTATCCTCGAACATGTGAATGGATGGATTTACCCTTGTACGTTGAGTTGAGGTTGTAGTTTGGGCTTAAGAAAAAGGCCTAAATATTTAGACTTCGGAGCAATCACCTTATTCCCTAGTTAGTGGGAACCCTTTTGTGTAAGTGTGAAAAAGACTAGGGTTTAGCTAGTTAGGGTTTGTAAGAAATTGGTTGAGGACCAATTAGAACCCAAGTGTAGCTTGTTATTTGTGTTGTTTGGTAGTGTGAGGACCACACACACACACCTAAACTGAAACCAGTCTCCCTTTCTCTCTCTTACTCTCGGACACTCTCTCTCTCACTTTCTCTCTCTGCAAGTGTACGGACAAGGTCCGTTGACCCTCGAAAACTCACAGATCGAGCAAACCAAACGCACCATTGTATTCCTGGTGAGTTCACGAGCACAACCATAGCCTTAGCTGGTTGTGGCTCCGTCGAGAACCCTGTAAACACGAGAGCTCCATCGAGGGAACAGTGGCACCAAAGTGATCAAGGAAGTTTTACGGCATTTCAAAGCTCGAAAGGGTATCTACTCGCCTCCCTTAGGATTGTTAGGTTGTTTTTGTCAAGGTTGAACGTAAGAGCACCCTGAAAATCAGATTTCCGAGAAGAGCACTATGCACCAACTTTTAAACCCGTGTTCTTCTGTGAATTCTAGGACCATAGCAAGCTTTAGGAGGTCCTCACGATGCTCGGAGTGCATCGTTGGTGAATTTTGGACGTCGGGAAGCCCAGATACGAAGAGTTGCAGAGGTGGCCGGAGTTTCAAACTCTCTCCGACGTGATTTCGTAGGATTCAAGGCCTAAAACAGGTATAACGTGATTCTCTGTATCCTAAGCTTCATTTTGGTAGTAATTTCGTAGAAAATGGTTGAGAATCGAGTGAGAATAGAGCTTTAGAAGTTTTACCTAGTTTTCGACTACGGCGACGGCGACGGTCGCCGGAGTTCGAAGGTAGGAGACGAGCGAATATTCTGTCAAGTCTGACGGAATATTCTAACGCCATCAGTTAACTTTGACATATTCCGTTAGTTTTAACGGAATATTCCCTAACGGCGTCACAGTTTCCGTCCCCTGTGCCAGGCACGTGCCGCGCATGGGAGGCGTGTCTGGCCGTGCCTTGGCCGGCGCGTGAGGGCGCGTGGGACCTCCAAAAATTATTCTAAAAATTTGGGGATGTTTATGAGGGTGTGTAGATCATTTTGGTATATTCACGCACTTCCATTGAGCAATGTATGAGAAGTTATTTCCTAGTTTCGTTTATGTGCTTTAAAATAACGTATTTATAGTTGTTTCTCACATAGGCGAGACCTATCCGGAGGACGAGCGTAGCCAGGCTAGGCACGGGGGCTACAATCTGTCTACATACCAGTGAGTGGGCTTTTGTTTTCCGTATATACCTATATACTACGTATTTTTCCCATAATTTGCCTTTTCAAATGCTTTTATAAATGAATAGCCATGCCAATGCATATGTATACTTTGACTATGCATTATGATTTGTATATACATGATTGTCGACGCTGTGGGCGCTCAGGTAAGTTCCAGGTAAGTTCATGCATTGTTAATGAGAAGTTGGGTTATGTTGAGATGTTGAGATGCATTGAGAGCTCATTAACCTACACCCCGGTGTTAGTGCTCCCGCCCATGGTTAGGGGCACAGTCTTTCACGTGATGTTCACCTCCTGCACCACACGCTCATCTTGGATCCAAGTTAGGTGCACATGCCTATCGTATAGACCACTTTCAGTGGGTTCGACTAGTAGGTGACCTGCGATCACTCGCACAGTCTTCACGTGATTGTAGCACTAGAGCGTATTATTTTGCACCCAGTCCTGTCGTATAGACCACTATAAGTGGGTTCGACTTGTGTGCAGGCATGATTTATGAGCTAGAGTTCAGCTGACGAGCTATTGCAGTTATTATTGCATTTGCATTACTTACCTGATGATTTGAGTTATATGGCATGGCATATTCATGATTTTCTCACGTATTTGACGATGATGACTTCAATTGAGATAAGTATATGTATATACTATTTTCTGGGAAAGTATACAGGTTTTACGGCGAAGGGATAAAATTGCTGTTTATGAAATGATTTTTCAAAAAGCTTTGTTTTTGCCCACTCACGCTTTTGTTTTGCGCCCCTCCAGGTTTTAGGTAGCTTTGTTGGTGGCTCACGAGGATACCACGGAGGTTCTAACAGACATCACAGATGTAGGACCACCTTCGGGTGTTATCTAACTAAGTACTTCTTATGCATTGATTGCACCTAGACTTTTTCGCTCTGATTGTGTATTTTCACTTAATCCTGCCCTATCACTCCTTGAAGTTTGTTTTTTATTCTTTCGTAAATCTTTCTATATTGTGCTTCCGCACTGTGCACATGGCTACGTCACCCTCACGTGACGGCTAGCATGCCTCGATCTCGGTCGGGGTGTGTCAGTTTGGTATCAGAGCCTAGGTTTCCCAGTCCTGCATATTTTGTGAGTAATTTAATCATTGTGATGTCTTCTGTCAGAATTATGCCGCCTCGTAGGGATCCACGTTCTTCAGTTGAGCCTAGTTTCCCCGATGTTGCTCAGTTAAGGGAGGGTATCGCTAATGCCATTCAGGCTTCACTTCGCCCTCCCAGAGGACTCCGTTATAGATGGTATATAATCTAAAGTTGCCTACTTTTATGGGTAATGAGGGCCATGAGGGGTTCGAGCGTTGGCTCGAACATGTGGAAAAGACTTTTCAGGTGATGCAGAGTTAAGGTTGTCTTCCTGCTGAAAGATGGGTTGTGACCACCTCTTGGTTTTTATGTAGAGAGCCTGCATCTTGGTGGAATCAGGAGACTTACGGGTGGTCGCCCGAAGAGAAAGCAAGCTGGGAGAATTTCAGGCAGTCGTTCTATAAGAGATTTATTCCTCCAGCATACCTTGATCAGAAGAAGCAGGAATTCACTAATCTGAAACAGGGGAAATTGTTTGCCAATGAGTATTACAGGAAGTTCACAGATTTGTCTCGCTATGATCCAGAGACTGCTGCTAATCCCTCTGAGATGCTTCGTCGCTTTAAATTGGGTACCAAGAAGAAGTAACGCTCGATGACGATTATACTACCCTGTGCTACTTATCAGGAGTTCTATGACATTTTGCTGAGGATTGAGGATTCCGATAATATGCCTAGTGATAGTGAAGAGGAAGAAGAAAGAGGCAGTAATTTGAAGAAGTATGATAAGGGCAAAGAACAGTCATTCTAGGAGCCTCGACAGACCTAGAGTTTTAAGAAAAGTGGGAATAGCTCTAGTTCTTCCAGTGAGGGTTTCAGTGCCACAGGGCAGATGAGAGAAGGTAGACCCAATTGAGGAACCCATCTTCCAGATGCCAAGGGAGTCGGGTGGTACAGGCGCACCTTTGTGCCGTAGGTGCAACAATCGGCATTTTGGAGAGTGTCGCCTAGGTAGCAGCGGGTGCTATACTTGTGGTCAGATGGGGCATCTGGCTAAGTATTGTCCTCAGAATCCGCAGAGACTTCAGCCGCCACAACAGCCACAACAGCCCCAACAGCCTTCCTTACCACCACCAGTTCAGACCCAGCAGTATTCAGGACCTAGTGGTTATGTTCAGACAGGTCGTGGTGGTGTGTACCATTACCAGGGGGATCCCATTTCTTATGCTCCAGGGCAGTACCAGTACTCGCAAGTCCCCTATCAGCATAGTGGTTATGGTCAGTACTCAGGAGGTTACATGCCTTATCAGCAGAGTGGCATGGGTCAGTTTTCAGCCAGTGGTTCACAGTGGCAGATTGGAGGACGGCCCCAGCAGGTTGATGTTGCTGCCAGTAGTGCTGGATCGTCGAGGCAGCACAATCAGGCATAACAGGGGCGTAGTACGCAGGGCTGAGGTGTTCATGCTAGTAGAGGTCGAGGAGGACGACAGCAGGCCCAGAGACGTATTAACAATCTTACTTTACATGACGCCTAGAACCATCCTGATCTAATAATGGGTACGTTAAATGTTCTTGGTCTTTTTGCTAGAGTTTTAATTGACTGTGGAGCTACCCATTCGGTTATTTCTCATACATTTGCTCAATTAACTCAACCTCAGTCTACACCACTGGGTTATGAGTTATAATTTTCTATGCCTAGAGGAGAAAAGTGCTCAGTTAGCTATGTTTACCCGGGTTGTCCTGTGTTGATTGAAGATGCAGTTATGCCAGCTAATCTTCTCCCATTAGATCTCGCAGATTTTGATGTGATTTTGGGAGCAGACTGGTTACACTATAACTATGCCGACATTCACTGTCGTGAGAAGACGGTGACTTTCCGTCGTCCGGGTTTACCGGGAGTTACGTTTATAGGAGAACGTAGTGGAGTAAGGCATGGTGTCATTTCTGCCTTGAGGGCAAAGAAGTTGTTGAATAAAGGGTGCCAAGGATACTTAGCTCACGTTGTGCTGGAAGATACTACTCCCAGTAGTGTGGAGGAAGTTCGAGTGGTTAGGCATTTACCAGATGTCTTTCCTGATAATTTGCCTGGATTACCGCCTGGTAGAGAGGTGGAGTTTACCATCGATTTACTTCCAGGTATGGATCCTATTTCTTTAGTTCCTTATTGAATGACACCTGCTGAATTGAGAGAATTCAAGATTCAGCTTCAGGAATTGGTTGATAAAGGTTTCATCCAGCCTAGTGTTTCACCTTGGGGAGCCCCAATGTTCTTTGTTCGGAAGAAGGATGGAACCTTAAGGCTGTGCATTGATTACTGGCAATTGAATCGGGTAACGATTAAAAACCGTTATCCATTGCCACATATAGATGATCTATTTGACCAACTTCAAGGTGCTTGTGTGTTCTCGAAGATTGATTTGAGGTCTGGGTATTATCAGCTGAAGATTAGGAGTGATGATGTCCTTAAAACGGCTTTTAGGACTCGTTATGGTCATTATGAGTTCCTTGTGATGCCGTTCGGATTAACGAATGCACCAGCAGCTTTCATGGGCTTGATGAACAAGGTATTCCAGCAATATCTCGACAGATTTGTCATTGTCTTTATCGATGATATACTGGTGTACTCTAGAACTAAGGAAGAGCATATGCAACATCTTTCTTTGGTGTTGAAGAAGTTGAGAGAACATCGCCTTTATGCCAAGTTCAGTAAATGCCAATTTTGGTTAAATCAAGTGGCATTCTTGGGTCATGTTATATCAGCTCAAGGAATTCAGGTGGACCCTCAGAAGATTGCAGCTGTGGAGAGTTGGGAACAGCCACTAACCGTCACCGAGGTACGGAGTTTCCTGGGTTTAGCAGGTTACTATCGACGGTTTGTTAAGGATTTCTCGGTGATTGCTTTACCACTAACGAGGTTGACTAGGAAGGAAGTTAAGTTTGAGTGGGATGAGAATTGTGAACAGAGTTTCCAGCAGCTTAAGTACTGTTTCACTCATGCACCTGTGCTGACACTTCCGGACGACAGTGGTAATTTTGAGATTTACAACAATGCTTCTTTGAATGGCCTGGGATGTGTTTTGATGCAACATGGTGGGGTAATTGCTTATGCTTCGAGACAGTTGAAGCCTTATGAAAAGAACTATCCTACACATGATTTGGAACTAGCAGCCATCATTTTCGCCTTGAAGATTTGGAGACATTATCTCTATAGTGAGAAGTGTAAGATTTTTACAGACCACAAAAGTCTTCAATACATTTTCACTCAGAGAGAACTTAACCTTCGGCCGCGGAGATGGATAGAATTACTCAGTGATTATGATTGCACGATTGAGTATCACCCTGGTCGTGCAAATGTAGTGGCTGATGCACTGAGTAGAAAGTCCCAAGGTCGAGTTAATGCCTTGTATGCATCCCGTATTCCTCTTCTTGCAGATTTGAGGTCCACTGGAGTGAAATTAGGACTAGAAGAAAAAGAAGAAGCCTTGGTAGAAGCACGAGAGGAAGCCTTACTTGCTAGTTTCCAAGTTAGGCCCATTTTGATTGATCACATACTCGAAGCTCAAGGAAATAGTGAGGAAGTTCAGGAGCTACTTTTTGCAATTTCTAAAGGGAAGAAAAAGGCTCTCAGAGTCCGTGAGACTGATGGCATGCTTATGCAAGATAAACAGATGTACGTGCCAAATATTGAGGAATTAAAGAAAGAAATTTCTTGATGAGGCACACATTTCAGCATATGCCATGCACCCAGGAGGTACTAAGATGTATCATACCATCAGACCATTTTACTATTGGCCAGGTATGAAAGAGAAATTGCTGAGTATGTTAGTAGGTGTGCAGTTTGTCAGCAGGTCAAAGCTGAAAGGAATAAGTCGTTTGGTTTGATGCAACCACTTCCCGTTCCACAGTGGAAATGGGCAAATATCATTATGGATTTTGTGTACAAGCTTCCTCGTACACGTAACAGTTATGATGGCGTTTAGGTGATTGTTGATCGGCTTACCAAATCAGCACACTTCATTCCAGTGAGGGAGAAGTATTCTCTGAACAAATTAGCTGAATTTTTCTTGTTGAAGATTGTGAAGTATCATGTTGTACCAGTGAGTATTATCTCGGATCGGGATCCTAGATTTACTTCTAAGTTCTGGAAGGCATTCTAGGAAGCTTTTGGCGCAGAACTACTTTACAGCACAGCGTACCATCCTCAGACAGATGGTCAGTCGGAGAGGACAATTCAGACTTTGGAAGATATGCTAAGATCTTCGGTACTTCAGTTTGGTGATGATTGGCATGCAAAGTTGGATTTGATGGAGTTTGCCTATAATAATAGCTACCATTCTATCATCGGGATGGCACCATTGAGGCACTGTATGGTAGAGCTTGTTGTACACCGTTGTGTTGGTCAGAAGTGAGTGAAAGACCATTGGTAGGCCCTGAGATAGTAAAGGAGACTATTCAGAATGTTCAGGTGATCAAAGCTAATCTGAAAGCGGCCCAGGATCGACAGAAGAGCCTTGCTGATAGACGTGCCACTGACAAAGTGTATAAGGTCGGTGATTGGGTATTCTTGAAGTTATTGCCTTGGAAAGGAGTTGTAAGGTTCGAAAAAAATGGTAAATTGAGCCCTAGGTACATCGGACCTTACCAAATCATCGAGCGAGTTGGTGAGGTTGCTTATAAACTTGAGTTGCCTTCTGAGTTATCTAAGGTGCATAATGTGTTTCATGTCTCCATGCTTCGTCATTATGTTTCGGATCCTTCACATGTTATACCTCCTCAACTGCTAGATATCAGTCCGGATTTGACTTATGAAGAGGAGCCAGTGACGGTTCTAGACTGGAAGGACAAAGTGCTGAGAAACAAGACCATTAGGATGGTAAAGGTTATGTGGAGAAGCCATTCGGTGGAAGAAGCTACTTAGGAGACTGAGGATCGGATGAGAGATATGTATCCTCACTTGTTTTATGAGTATCAGTGATGTAGTTTGATGTTGAATTTGGAGGACGAAATTTCTTAAGGGGGGTAGATTGTGATAGCCTGTCCCGGATTATGGAATTATATTATCCTCGAACATGTGAATGGACGGATTTACCTTTGTACGTTGAGTTGTGATTGTAGTTTGGGCTTAAGAAAAAGGCCTAAATATTTAGACTTTGGACTAATCACCTTATTCCCTAGTTAGTGGGAACCCTTTTGTTTAAGTGTGAAAAAGATTAGGGTTTAGCTAGTTAGGGTTTGTAAGAAATTGGTTGAGGACCAATTAGAACTTAAGTGTAGTTTGTTATTTGTGTTGTTTGGTTGTGTGAGGACCACACACATACACCTACACTGAAACCACTCTCCCTTTCTCTCTCTTACTCTCGGACACACTCTCTCTCACTCTCTCTCTGCAAGTGTACGGACAAGGTCCGTTGACCCTCGAAAACTCACAGATCAAGCAAACCAAAGGCACCATTGTATTCCTGGTGAGTCCACGAGCACAACCATAGCCTTAGCTGATTGTGGCTCCGTCGAGAACCCCGTAAACACGAGAGCTCCGTCGAGGGAACAGTGGCACCAAAGTGATCGAGGAAGTTTTACAGCATTTCAAATCTCGAAAAGGTATCTACTCACCTCCCCTAGGATTGTTAGGTTGTTTTTGTCAAAGTTGAACGTAAGAACACCCTGAAAATCTGATTTCCGATAAGAGCACTATTCACCAATTTTTAAACCTGTGTTCTTCTGTGAATTCTAGGACCATAGCAAGCTTTAGGAGGTCCTCACGAAGCTCGGAGTGCATTGTTGGTGAATTTTGGATGTCGGGAAGCCCAGATACGAAGAGTTGTAGAGGTGGCCGGAGTTTCAAACTCTCTCCGACGTGATTTCGTAGGATTCAAGGCCTAAAACAGGTATAACGTGATTCTCTGTATCCTAAGCTTCATTTTGGTAGTAATTTCATAGAAAATGGTTGATAATCGAGTGAGAATAGAGGTTTAGAAGTTTTACCCAGTTTCTGGCGATGACGACGGCGACGGTCGCAGAAGTTCGAAGGTAGGAGACGAGCGAATATTCTGTCAAGTCTGACAGAATATTCTAACGCCGTCAGTTAACTTTGACAAATTTCGTTATTTTTAACGGAATATTCCCTAACAGCGTCACAGTTTTCGTCTCCTAGGCCAGACACGTGCCTCGCGTGGGAGGCGCGTCTGGCAGTGCCTTGGCCTGCGCGTGAGGGCGCGTGGGACCTCCGAAAATTATTCTAAAAATTTGGGGATATTTCTGAGGGTGTGTATATCATTTTGGTATATTCACACACCTCCATTGAGCAATGTATGAGAAGTTATTTCCTAGTTTCGTTTATGTGCTTTAAAATAACGTATTTATGGTTGTTTCTCACATAGGCGAGACCTATCCGGAGGACGAGCGTAGCCAAGCTAGGCACGGGGGCTACGATCTGTCTACATACCAGTGAGTGGGCTTTTGTTTTCCGTATATACCTATATACTACGTATTTTTCCCAGAATTTGCATTTTCAAATGCTTTTATAAATGAATTGCCATGCCAATGCATATGTATACTTTGACTATGCATTATGATTCGTATATACATGATTGTCGACGCTGTGGGCGCTCAGGTAAGTTCCAGGTAAGTTCATGCATTGTTAATGAGAAGTTGGGTTATGTTGAGATGTTGAGATGCATTGAGAGCTCATTAACCTGCACCCCGGTGTTAGTGCTCTCGCCCATGGTTAGGGGCACTGTGGATGCAAATTTTCTTCTCTTCGATCTTGGACGAATTTGCACCTACAAAACAAGTAGCACCTTAGGTTAATGCCAAGAGCCTCACGCGCCCACGATGAATTGGGGGGGGGGGGGGGGGCTTTGGCCGAAGAACCTCCGATGCCAAAGTTAGAATTTTAGAGAGAAAAGTGTTTAGTGAATTTGGGATTTTTTGCATGAGAATTGGAATGATCTTTTGGTGAGAATGAGTGCCTATTTATAGGGCTAGGCTTTGCCCAAATTTGAAGAAAGGTGACCGGCCACTTTTTAGGGCTTTTGGATTCAACTTTTGGCTTAATTAGCCAATTCAATGGCTAATTAAATATAAAAAGAATAAATGGGTGGTTATGAAAATAAATGATTATTTTAATTTGGATAATAACTTTAGGAAAATGGGAAAGATGAGGATGGGAATAGTGGAGAGAGATGGCCGGCCCTTTAACCAATTTGTGATTTTAATTGTATAATTTTAATAGGTAACTAATATATTAAATGGGTAATTAATATTTGTGGAGCCAAAAATAATCACAAGGTGACACGTGGGTATTTCAGCAAAAATGGACCAAACTACCCCTGAGGTACACCGGGATTTCTACACGCGAGCAACAGACAATCATTCTTCAACAAAATAAAAAATGCTCCAAAAAGAGGTAATCAAATCAAATCCATCTCATCAAATCCTTATCTTGCAAAGTAACCTCCAAAATAATATTAATTGGTTAATTAATGGATTAATTACCCAATTAATCCATTAACCACCAATTAAATTATACAACACAACCCAAAAAAAACTAACAAAGGGCCGGCCACTATTCCCATCCTCACTATTCCCATCCTCATCTTTCCTATTATCCCAACGTTATTACCCAAATTAAAATAATCATTTATCTTTGTAACCACCTTTTCATATTTAATTAGCCATTGAATTGGCTAATTAAGCCAAAAGTTAAACCCAAAAACCCCAAAAAGTGGCCGGTCACTATTTTCAAAATTGGGTAAGGCCTAACCATATAAATAGGCACCCATTCTCACCAAAAAACCATTCCAAGTCTCTTGAAAAAATCCCAAATTCTCTAAACACTTTTCTCTCTAAATTTCTAACTTTGGCATCGGAGGTTCTTCGGCCAAAGCCCCCCCCCATTCATCGTGGGCGCGTGAGGCTCTTGGCCTTAACCTAAGGTGCTATTTGTTTTGTAGGTGCAAATCCGTCCAATATCGAAGAGGAGAAAATTTGCATCCACAGGCACAGTCTTTCATGTGATGTTCACCTCCCGCACCACACGCTCATCTTGGATCCAAATTAGGTGCACAGGCCTGTCGTATAGACCACTTTCAGTGGGTTCGACTCGTAGGTGACCAGCGATCATTCGCACAGTCTTCACGTGATTGTAGCACTAGAGCGTATTATTTTGCACCCAGTCCTGTCGTATAGACCACTATAAGTGGGTTCGACTTGTGTGCAGGCATGATTTATGAGCTAGAGTTCAGCTGATTAGCTGTTGCAGTTATTATTGCATTTGGATTACTTACCTGATGATTTGAGTTATATGGCATGGCATATTCATGATTTGCTCACGTATTTGACGATGATGACTTCAGTTGAGATAAGTATATGTATATACTATTTTCTGGGAAAGTATACAGGTTTTACGGGGAGGGGATAAAATTGCTGTTTATGAAATGATTTTTCAAAAAGCTTTGTTTTTGCCCACTCACGCTTTTGTTTTGCGCCCCTTCAGGTTTTAGGTAGCTTTGTTGGTGGCTCACGAGGATACCACGAAGGTTCTGACAGACATCACAGATGTAGGACCACCTTCGAGTGTTATCTAACTAAGTACTTCTTATGCATTGACTGCACCTAGACTTTTACGCTCTGATTGTGTATTTTCACTTAATCCTACCCTATCACTCCTTGAAGTTTGTTTTTTATTCTTTCGTAAATCTTTCTATATTATGCTTCCGCACTGTGCACATGGATACGTCACCCTCACGTGATGGCCAACATGTCTCTATCTCGGTCGGGGTGTGTCATTTGTGTAGTGGATAAACACAAATCTCAAAATTTAAACTCATCCAATAATAATAAGTAGGGTGATAAATATTATCACAACTTTAAAGTGGTGAGCAGAAATGCGTACATCTTAAATGCTCTCTAATAGAACTTGTTTATGTATTTTTCTATAGTGATGCTCTATAAAAGAATAACTTTCATGTAATTATAAAAAATTATGGTCTCAACTTGGGCCAGTTATATATAAATATAAATTCTACATTGTAATAAGTATAATTTTTCTAGGTTCCTTCAGAAAGTTGCCTCCACATAATAATAATAATAAATAGGTTTATTTATTTATTTTTTTTTTATTTTTTATTTTTTCAGCAGTGGGAACCGCTGCTGCTATGCAATATGGGTACAAATAAAAATTTGAGATGAAACAAATATTTTAGAGATTATGTGTCTTTCTTTTTGCGATGTTATATTTAAAAATTGGCATGCCTCAATTCTTAATCTGGTTATTTGTATCCATACAACATTCATTAAGGATAACCAAGTTAAAAAAAAAAATTTCGCTACACTCTTTTAAGTAATAACCTCCCTATAGTTATAAATTAGTTTGGTCCCAACAGACTAGGTAAAGATATTACTATAGTTGTAACATCCCACATCGACCAATGGAGAAGGGGTGATGTGCCTTATATGTACATGCCCACCTCCCTATAGCACGAGGCCTTTTGGGAACTCACTGGCTTCGGATTCCATCAGAACTCCGAAGTTAAGCGAGTTTGGGCGAGAGCAATCCTAGGATGGGTGACCCACTGGGAAGTTATCGTGTGAGTTCCCAAAAACAAAACCGTGATGGAATTGTAAGCCTAAAGCGGACAATACCGTGCTGCGGTGGAGTCGAGATTGGGATGTGACAGAATGGTGTATCAGAGCCACTCTGTCGTGTGGTGCGAGTGTGCCAATGAGGACGTCGGGCCCCTAAGGGGGGTGTATTGTAACATCCCACATCGACCAACGGAGAGGGGGTGATGTGCCTTATATGTACATGCCCACCTCCCTATAGCACGAGGCCTTTTGGGAACTCACTAGCTACTGGCTTCGGATTCCATCGGAACTTCGAAGTTAAGCGAGTTCGAGCGAGAGCAATCCTAGGATGGGTGACCCACTGGGAAGTTCTCGTGTAAGTTCCCAGAAACAAAACCGTGAGGGAATGGTAAGCCCAAAGCGGACAATATCGTGCTACGGCGGAATCGAGACTGGGATGTGACAGAATGGTATGTGATGTTACAATCCACCCCCCTTTAGGGGCCTGACGTCCTCGTCGGCACACTCGCACCACACTGCAGAGTGGCTCTGATACCATTCTGTCACATTCCAGTCTCGACTCCGCAGTAGCACGATATTGTCCGCTTTGGGCTTACCATTCCCTCACGGTTTTGTTTTTGAGAACTCACACGAGAACTTCCCAGTGGGTCACCCATCCTAGGATTGCTCTCGCCCGAACTCGCTTAACTTCGAAGTTCCGATGGAATCGGAAGCCAATGAGTTCCCAAAAGGCCTCGTGCTATAGGGAGGTGGGCATGTACATATAAGGCACATCACCCCCTCCCCGTTGGTCAATGTGGGATGTTACAATAGTTGTGATTAATAGGACTTGGTTGTGCGGTTAGGCGGGATAAGATAATACTGGCATCATTTCAAAGGGGCTGGAATGCCCATATTCTTCTCCTTACAAATAATGTATCATTGCCGTAGAAGTTTTATTATCGGAATCACTCAATTTCTTAATTCTCATTTAAAGATCATTCTTACAAAAAAATCATTTGAAATCGAGTTTGTTTAATCATCTAAATGTATCAAATAGATTGATGATTCATCATCAATATGTTACTTGTTACTCATACAGTCAACTTGTTTCATACATTTGAATGCATTAAACGATCTTCGATTCTAATGATTCTTAGTAAGGATGATGTCCAAATAAAAATTAAGAAATTGAGCGGTTCCGATTTAAATTTATTATACGATGAGGATACGTTATTCGCAATTTATTCTCTCCATGGAAGATGCAAGTATTATCTAGCTAAAAAATTGTTTCTCTTTTTTAGCCGTTTCTTTAATTTAAATGTTTAATAATTTAGTACTAAACGTTTAATCTACTAGTGCATAGCTCAGTACTGAGGAGATGAAAAGATTATATACTTAACTTTTGTTATATATTACACAAAATTTCATTCTATTCTCTGCATTCAATTTCGTCTCACTTTGCCATATATATTCATCATTTGTGCCCTACTTTACCTTATTCCATCAACCAAGTTGAAGGTGATATTAGTTTGGCGATGTGACATGAGCTATATTTGGTCACTTTAGCTCCTTCATATTTAGGACATAAGAAACCGCAAAGTGTCTTTGTCACGAAACGAAAATCCAAACCTCTACATAAATGACTCAAGTTTCCAGAATTATTCTAAAACTTACAATTTCATTACTCTATCCGCTCCTTATATTAACTTCTGAAAGACTAAAGTGCCCTTGCTACTTCGACGCGAATGTCGTTCCCAGTTGATGAAATAGGATAATATGAGACATTAAAGATGAGTAGGACTAAAATGAGACATAATAAAATAGGAGGTAAAGTAAAACTGTTTGAAAAATACAAGAGTTGTAAAAGTATACAGCAAAAATGTACTTATGGAAACTGTTAGTGAGAGAAAGAAGAGCAGGGATTTGCCTTGCCCAGAAAAAAAAACCTGACAGCAGTAAAACTACGATTACTTGTATTAGTAGTGGGAGGGATTGGGGCTTTCAAATTACAGTGAAATAGACTGTAAAATTGTACTAACTACGTGTGTCTATATATATCAGGCCCTTTATGCAAAATGATTCCCATTTTTTTTCAAAAAATTGAGATTACGTGTGGGGCCCACTTCACATTGAACTTCAACGATCCGAACCGCCTATTTTGTAAACCTCGATTCTTAGATCATTCTTACAAAAATTCAATTCAATCTGAAACCATTTGCCTATTTAATTATCAAGATAATATTTCATTGTTTCTTATATAACAAAGTATTCGTTAATTTCTTTGAACCCAATTAGATATCTTAAACATTTCCGATTTGGCTAATATTTTGCAAGGATGATCTATGAGGTGTAACTTGAAAAATAGATGGTTCGGATCGTTAAAGTTCGATGTAGTGTGGACCCCACAACTAATCCCTATTTTTATTAAAAAATGGGGATCCCTTTCCTTAAAGATTCCATATATATATATATATATCCTTTATACGGAGGGATTTTCAATTTTATAAAAAAGTAGGGATTAGTTAAGGGACTCACTTCACATCAAACTTCAACAATTTGAATCGTCTACGTTATTCATAGATCATACTTGCAAAAATTCAATGTAATCTGAAATCGTTTGTCCATTTAATTGTCACGATGAAATTTCAATGTTTCTTAGATCATAGTGTTCCTCAATCTCTTTGAACTCAATTAGAAACCTCAAATATTTTTGGTTCAGCTAATATTTTGTAAGGATGATCTATGAGGTACAACTTGAAAAATAGACATTCATATGGTTGAAGTTCGATGTTGTTTGGGCCCACAACTAATCCTTATTTTTCAAAAGAAAATGAGATTATGTCCCTTTAAAGCCTATATATATAATATTTATATTCAAATATAACAAATTGAATATATAATCACTATCAGATATATGAAAATTAAATGAGAATAATAGAATTGAAAAATTTTGCTTGTGAACCAAAAAGAAGCGCGATGTTGCTGCCCTAAAGTCGTAGACGTCTCTCTACATGTTTGCGTGCAGGTATTGCCAACAAGATTGTAAGAATTGAAATTTGAGATTTCTTATTTAAAGAACTCTCCATACCCGTTTAAAAAGGATTTTTTTGTCTTTTATATTGTCAAACCGTTCAAAAAGGACCATGACTATTCAAATGAAACACAACTTTTTAGATACTAATATAAGTAATAAGTTTGAATCTGTATCATAAATAATTAAAATAACCAACACGAGGCATAAGTGTCAAAAAAAAAAAAAAACCAACACGAGGCATAACTAAAACTAGACCAAAATATATTATAACCGAAGGCGTTGACAAAAAAATAAAAATAAATTATAACCCAAGGTATATTTACATAGAAAAAACGTTTTGAAATGCTAACACATAGTACGAGCATTGTTTTGAAATGCTAACACATAGAGATGACCTAATCCTAAACGTAAGTAAATAGTCACTTGAATTGTCAAGGAAAGCTCCTTGTCCAGAGGATTTGCTATGTGTGGATGCAAATTTTCTCCTTCTTGATCTTGGACAAAATTGCACCTACAAAACAATTAACACCTTTGGTCATGGCCAAGAGCCTCACGCGCCCATGAAGAATGGGGGGGGGGGGGCTTTGGCCGAAGAACCTCCGATGCCAAAGTTAGAATTTAGAGAGAAAGAGTGTTTAGAGAGTTTTGGGATTTTTGCATGAGTGTTAGAATGAGTTTTTGGTGAAAATAGGAGCCTATTTATAGGGTTAGGCTTGTCCATTTTTTAGAAGAAATGGCCGGCCATAATGTGGTTTTTAGGTTGAGTTTTTGGTTTAATTAGCCAATTTATTGGCTAATTAAACATGAAAGAAATAAATGGGGGGGTTATAGGATTAATTGACTAATTTAATTTGGGCAATAAAGTGGAGAAAATAAGAAAGGTAAGGAGCAAAGGGGATGGCCGGCTCTTTGGGGTCTTTTTGGTGTGTGATTGGTATAAATTGGTATAATGGGTGATTAAATTGGTGATTAATGGATTAATTAGGAGTTAATCCATTAATTAGCCTATTAATCTCTCCATTTATATGAAATAATTTGTAGGTTATGAAGTAATTACCTAGGATGAGGATGGATGAGATAACTTTGAATTTGTTACCTTTTTCGGGCACTTTTGACTTGGTTAAGGGATGATTGCCCGCTGCTCGCGTGTAGGAATCCCAGTATGCCTCAAGGGTATTTTTGTCCTCTTTTACCCAAAAATCCACGTGTCGCCTTGTGATTATTTTTGGCTCCACACTATGGATTTTCGTTTCCACACAGATTTGCCGGTGCAGTGCAGCCAAAAACTCAGGCATCACCTGTATATTATTTTCGATTATTATTTTTCCCATGAAATTCCGTTTCTCATCAATACATATACAAACAAACAAAAAATCAATAAGAATGACTACTATAAAAAACACTTTGCGTGACGAAATAAGATTTGTTGCGCAAAGTAAGATTTCGTCGCTCAAAACCTTGCGCGACGAAAAGCTCATGAAGATAGGGTTTGCGCGACAAAAATTAATCTTTGTCGTGCAAAAGTACTGTGTGTGACGAAATATTTCGTTGCGCAAAGTTTTTTTATTGTTGATTTTTTTGATTTAATTAAATTAATTTAATATTTTGAGCGACGAAATATTTGGTAGCGCAAGATTTTGCGAGACAAAAGTTTTTGGTTTTTATTTTTTTATTTAATCAAATTGATTTTTTGTTTTATTATTTATATTATTTAATTTAATTATAGTAATTGTTTGCGCGATGAAATATTTGGTAATGCAAGATTTTTTGAATTTTTACTTTTTTAATTTAATTTAATTGTATGGCTTTATTTTTTTAATTACTTTAATTTAAATTGACATATTCAAAATAAAATTACATATGAAAAATAGTGATCAAATTATCCATAATATACATTTTATTAAAAATATACATATAAATTAACAAATCTATACTATATATTAAGAGAACACACCTTGTTAATTTTTTTGCCCACTTTTTCCAATTTTGTCCCTCACTTTTGAATACACAATGTTGAGATGAGGATGGTAAAATAGTAATTTTGTATCTTTTGACTCATATCCCCTTTTTTCCTACTTTGCCCTCACTTTTGATACACAATATTTACATAAAGAGGGAAAAATAGTAATTTTGTATCAAAATATTTCCATAAGATAAAAATATGCACTTATTAAGATAAATTGTCTCACCATCATTTTTTCATACAGGTAAGTGAAATCATGATGTTTTTTGGATACTTTGAATGAACTGAAGCGGTTGCGCTTGAGGAGAACGTGAGAGGAGGTGGGCGGTTGTTCACACACACAAAGTGTGTGCTCTCAGTTAGTTATAATAATAAAATCCTAATACAAGTCTATTGTGGTGGTGGTGGCGGGGGATATGGTCTGATAGCATCATAATCCTCAACTACTCAACTTTCACCGTCAAAGTCCCGACAATTCCCTTAAAAAAAAGGGGTCAAATAACCAGAAAAAACAACATAAAATAATACCAAAAAATGGGCATAACCTCCCCTAAAATCGGCATACCCAAAATCCGACCCCAAACTTCACCCCTCACCCTATACCTGACCCCAAACCCCAACCAAACCCAAAATTAACTCCAAAAATAAATATTAATGAAAAAGAAATTAAAATTTAGAGAGAAAATACCTTTTGGCAGGATTGAAAGTGAGTGAGAGATAGGGATAGAGGAGTAAGTGAGAGATAGGGCGAGAGGAGAGAGTGTAAGAGAGTAAGAAGAGATAGTGAGAGAGTGAATGAGAATGAGAGAGAGAGAGAGGACAGATTGAGTGTGAGAGAGGGGGTCGGATTTGGGGAGAGGGAAAGAGAGGAGAGGTAAGAGAACTAGAGAGATAGATTGAGAAAATTGGAGAGCAAATTCGACGATTTCAAGACTTCACAGGATGAAATCAAATCAACCCAGGATTTGATTCTTCATCAATTGCAATCACTCATGGCGCTCTTTAATGGCGGTTATGTGGGTGACACTTCTGAAGCTACGCTCGATGATCCCCAGTTTCAAGAAGAGTGTACCTAAATTTCAACCGTCAAGAAAATGGGCAGAATTCCAATCATCAATTGCGACCACCATACGTTCTTGAAGATGGATTTTCCCAGGTTCAATGATGGAGATAATCCATTGGGTTGGATCTACAAGGCAGAACATTACTTTGAATTCTTTAATATCGATGAATAAAAAAAAAGTAAGGTTGGCTTCTTTCCACATGGAAGGGGAAGCTCTCCAATGGTTTAAGTGGGCAAAGTGTTTGGTTAATTACCTAACATGGGAAGAATTTTCCAAGATTTTGTGTCAAGAATTTGGGCCTTTAGAGTTAGAGGATTCAGTAGAGAATTTGGTGAAGCTACGACAACATGGTACACTAAAGGAATATGTGATGGAATTCAGGCAATTAGCTAATCGAACAAGGGAAATCAGCCCCTCACTCCTCAAGTCTTGCTTAATTGGAGGCTTGAAACCTGAATTGCGACATGATGTGAAGATTTTGAAGCCCAAAGATGTCATAGAAGCATCAGCTTCTGCACAGCAACTCGATACTAAATTGGCAGACCTTAAGGTGAAATTTTTCCCAAAGCTTCTACAGTTCAACCAACCTTTCGATCTCCTTTGCATAACATAAATTCCAATTCTTTACTTGAAAATCGACCTAAAATGCCTAATGCGAGAAGACTTACTCCTTAAGAGGTAGATTTTTACAGGAAGAATGGGTTATGCTTTCATTGTAAAGAGAAATACTATAAGGGTCATAGTTGTGAAAAGAAGCAATTACTGTTGATTGATGTGCAAGAAGATGAAAATGGTGATCCTGCAAAGTTAGAAACTGAAGAATTGGAGATTACAGCTTGTGCTTTGTTTGGTACCCCTGCACCACAATCTATCAAAACTATGAGAGTTGTTGGTTTTATTAAACAATGTCGTGTAACCATCTTGGTTGAACTAATGCACCAGCTACATTTCAATGTCTTATGAATGAGATTTTCAGGCCACATTTAAGAAAATTCATCCTGGTTTTCTTTGATGACAACTTGGTTTATAGTTCTTCTCAGAGTTCACATTTACAACATTTAAGAGTGGTATTTGATACATTGAAAGAGCATAGCGTGTTTGTGAAGAAATCAAAGTGTGCTTTTGGAAAATCTCAAGTTGAATACCTAGGACATATTGTATCAAAACATGGGGTTGTTGCAGATCTTAGTAAGTTGGAAGTAATTGCCAATTGGCCAATGCCAACATCTGTTAAGGATTTCAGGGGGTTCTTAGGTTTTAGGAAGTTCATTACACAATTTGGCAAGATCATTAGTCCCTTAACAGCCTTGACTAAGAAGGACAATTTTACTTGGAACACAGAAGCAACTCAAGCATTCCAGACTTTGAAACAGGCAATGTTGTCCCCTCAAGTGCTTGCTCTACCTAATTTCAGCAAGCCTTTTATCATAAAGAGTGATGCTTCAGGTACATGAATTGGTGCAGTTCTCCAACAAGATGGCATGCCTATTGTTTTTACTAGTAAGGCCTTGTGTCCTCGGAATCAAGTTTTATCAGCTTATGAAAGGGAGATACTAGCCATTATACATGCAATACATAGTGGAAATCTTATTTGGTGGGGAACCATTTCATCATATAAACAGATCATCATAGCTTAAAGTATCTTCTTCAAGACAGAGATCACACTTCATTTAAGCAAAAATGGGTCACCAAATTGCTTGGATTTGACTATGTGATCCATGAGGATCATATGAATAAGATAATATAACTATAATTAATAATGTTAAATAATTCTTAATTTTGCATGGTTTTGCTACGTCAAGGCTGCTAAACCATACAAGTCTTATAGTTTAAACATCAATTGTTATTCTTAGTTAGCTATTATTAGAAAGCCAAAGTAGTATATAAACCTTCATTTTCAAATGAAACGAACAAACAGAATTGAAGCAAATTCTCTTCTTCTTTCCTTTTGTTTCTCCAAAAGTTCAACTTTCCCCTCTCATACTAAAGATGTCTATCTTCCAAAGAGAAGTTACAACACTTAATCCTAAAATTAGGAATTAATAGTTCTATCACCAAGAAATTTTTAGATCAAGTGGTATCAGAGCACCAAATCCGAAAAGGGTGATGGTAGTTAATGGTCCCGACGCGCGAACAATGAAAAGCTTCGAGTGAAGAACTTTTCCTTTTCTTTTACATTGAAAGCCAAGATCAAAGAAAGGAGATATGACGGGAGACGAAAAACATGAAACACCTGGTGGAGATGACCGAATCTCCAAATTAGAACAACAAATTCAAAACTTAACAGCATCAGTTTCTCAACTCGTTGAAAGTATCAACTCCTGGAAAACCTCACATGCATCCTTTTCTAAGAAGCCCGTTCGTAAGCTCAAGAAGAAGGTTGTCGAATAGAGTGAAGAAGAAGATGATGCAACAATTGACGTAGATGAGAAAGAAGCTAAAACAAGTGATGATAAATATCCTATAGATACCTTAAAGATTGATTTTAAGGTTGATATTCCTATCTACAAAGGTGACATCAACCCTGAGAAAGCTAGACAATTGGATAGATGTATTAGAAACTTATTACACTGTGTATAAGTATTCTAATGCTCAACGGATAAAGTTTGGAAGATTGAAACTTTCAAGCCATGGCCTTACATGGTGGAAGTCTTATCAAAGATGGTACGATGTATCGGATTTGACTTGGAAGAATTTCAAGATATTAATGAAGAAACAATTTTATCCAGTTGGTTACGAGGAAGAAAGATGGTACAAATAGCAACACTATAAGCAGAGGTTTGGCCAGACTATACAAGAGTATACTACAGAGTTCCATAATCAAGCTATGGTTTTTGACATTGACGTTAATGACTACGATATATTCATGATGTATACTGGACGTCTTGCCGATTATATACGGAGAAAACTAAAATTGTTCACCGTAGAAAGTATTGAAAATGCTACTATGAAAGCCATTGCCATCGAAGCTAAAAACAAACGAGTTGAAAAAAGAAAGATGATAAACCAAAGTCTTCTAGTAAATCTGATTGGAAAGGAAAAATGAAGCAGAGCAAGGATGAGCCGACACAGAAACAATATTGTGATCACTGTCGAACCAACAAACATTCAAAGGAAAACTGTTGGATTCTTCACCTTGAGTTGAAGCTGAAAGTTAGGAAAGGCAACTAAGGGACGAATGACAAAAAGGCTACCTTGACTGTGTAGCAGACAGAAGAGCTTCCAGAAATGAAGCAACCTGATGCTATGCAAGCCCTCATGACGAGACCAATAGATGCTGAAGAAGCTTACAACCTAGAACAGTAATTTCATTTGACTATCCAGGTCAAACAAAGTCTTTTGTAGGCCATTATTGATCCAGGAAGTCAAAAGAATCTTATTTCAGAGGCCTTAGTAAGGAATATGGGCTTAGAGACAACACCTCACACAAAACTTTACTAATTGGGCTGGATACAGAAGGACAGTGTTATGCAAATTACAAAGCAATGTACCTTCAAATTTCCAATCACTAATCATTACATCGATGAAGTGACGTGCGCGGCTTTATCATTTTTAATTCATTGTTTGGTTCTTTCGCCTTATATTATTCGCTTGCTCTGTGCTTTGTTTCTCATTCTTGGTTGTCTCTATGAGCTCTGATTATCCAGAGGGCCAATAGTTTCTTTCTTATTTTTGGTTTTAATTTTGTATGTGCAATTTTGTTATTGTTCGAAGGTCTCTTGTTGTCTTTGTGATTCTAGTTTAACCTAGTGTTCTTATTTCTTTATCGAATGTTGTTAGGCATTTTATATGTTTTTTGTTGGTTCCTTCCTTTCTTTGTTGCGTTCTCAATTTTCCAAATCATTGTTCGGAGGTCAGTTCCTTTGGTTGGTTGGTGTTTTCGTTAGGTTTTTTTTTGGTAGTGAACTGTCTCATCCTCCCCGAAGTGCTTTGATAAGTGTTGTTGACAGCTGTGCTCTCACAACAAACCAGAAATATTTTTCAGGAAAATCACACCTTCTACTAGATTGTATGGAAAATAAAAAATTGCCTTGCTTGCGCTTTCATGTGTTTATTTTTTTATTTTTATGGCATTATCATTTTCTCGACAAAATAGAAATCACTTACAGTTGTTGCTTTTGGTGCCATAATGAGTTTTTTCTCATAATGCATGTAAAAATCTTGAACTCTGGTGCTTTTATGTTTGAAGCGAGAAACGCTCATATGTTGCTTTTACAGTTTGATTAGTAGTTGTTGACTAGAATTACCTAATTCTTTTACTGAGAATTTGTTTTTACTTGCTCTGTTAGTTTTCTTCATGTAAGTATATAGAAATTGCATCGTGAAACTAATTAGAATTAGTCAACTTATGGATGTGTTGACATGTTTAAGTAGTGGTGCTTAAACTCAAAACATGCTGGAGTATTTCTATCGTTAATAATTTGTATCGAACTCGATGTTTCATAAGAGTCCAACCTGAGAGCTTTGTGGAAAGGAATGAAACTAGATCGCACCATTTTATATATGTTTTATTACATTGCTTATAACACAGGTCAATATTTTTTAAACTAGAGCAAAAGTCCATTATCTTGCCTTGAGTTTTGCTTAAATTGTTTTATTGAGTGAGATGTAGTTAACAAACGCAAAAAATTAACTTATGAAATCTAAATTATGATTGTTCATGTGGCCCTGTTGACAAGTGTCTCCATTGTGATGGATACTGTGTGATGGACAAATATTAGTTTCAGGTTGGATTCCAGGTGAATATATGTTATCCCAGGCGATGGAATTGCATCATGGGTTTTGCTTCGAACAATGATTACTAGCTGCTACAAAAGACGCTCTCCATATTTTTGGCTTTGAACATATGTGCTTGAAAACTTACTTGCTGAAACAATAACTTAACAGTTTTTATGTTTTTTGTTAACTGCTGAAACAGGTGCCTAGCTTGCAGGACATATATTTTGCCACCTTAACTGCAAGGGCAAAATATGTGTGGACTGCATCTTGCTTATGTTTCTTCTCTGTCTTATGGAAACAGGCGTCCTGCATTTTTTTGCTTTGAACATTAGTGCTTGAAAGCTTAGCTGTTGAAACAAGAATGAAACACTGTCACATCTCGGCCCGGGCCCCCACCACATCTCGGGCTCGACTCCGTCGTAGCACGATATTGTCCGCTTTGGGCCCCGACCACGCCCTCACAGTTTTGTTTCTGGGAACTCACACAAGAACTTCCCAGTGGGTCATCCATCATGGGTTGCTCTCGCGCGAACTCGCTTAACTTTGGAGTTCTTATGGAACCCGAAGCCAGTGAGCTCCCAAAAGGCCTCGTGCTAGGTAGAGATGTGAATATACATATAAGGCTTACATGATCTATACCTCTGGGCGATGTGGGATCTTACAATCACTTTTTATATTTTTTTGTTTAACTGCTAAAACATGTGGCTGACCTGCAGGACATATATTTTGCCATCTTAACTTCAAGGGCAATATATGTGTAAAATGCACGTTGCTTCTGTTTCTCAGGGAAACAGAGCATTTTTTGCAACCACATCTTTTGTAATCAGGTCGGTTGAATGTATATAAAAACCAAACTGCTTATCTTACAAACGCTGTTCACTCATCTATCCCTTTTGTTCGTTCATGATATGTTGAATTTTTTTTTCAGGTTAACTGTGTCTTATCCAGCAGCAACGCGCAGGCGTATTTACTAGTATTTCCTAAACCAATCACAGCACGACACATGTCAACATCAGAATAAAGCTCATAGAGTCCCACATCGACCGCGGACGAAAACTGGAGACTCTTCTCAACTATAAAAGAAGATCAATCTCCTACAGTTAATTCCTAATGTCATTATTGTACTTAAACTAGTCTCCTACTGTTAATTCCTGAAGAATAAATGTACTTAAGGGTACATCAATATCAAAGGCAAATATGTACTTAAGGGTACACATTTTGGTACATACATTTCGGTACAAACATTTAGGTACACACATTTCAGTACATACATTTCCGTACTAACATTTCGGTGCATACATTTCGGTACATACAATTAGGTACATTAATTTAATATAATACATTTCAGTACTAACATTTAAATACATTAATTCAATATGTGTAATTTGACTTCTCATGTATGTTAGTCACAAAACTTTTGTACCTTTTTTATTTAATACAACTAAGGGGAGGGGATGGGCTTAGCCTCACAATGAGCTAGTAATAATGTGGTTCAAATTCGCCTTTGGCGAGAATCTAACATAAGACTTCTCACTTAAAGTGAAGAAGAATACCACTAGACCATAGTACTGAGTGACCATTCATAAGTGGAGATGAATACTACTAATGTACATTTAAACCATTAAAACTAATCTGATAAAAAAAATCCCACTAGAACTAGACTTCGATTATCAAACACGTAACACACGCATACACGAAGAACACATACAAGCAAAAGTGTAACAAATAAGAAAAACTTTGTCTGAGTGTGAATCTCACATCAGAGAAAGAATGGACATTTTATATGCTTAATGTTTGTAAGACGTTAGACTACTTCCATATTACCAATTGAGTTTACTACGAAATCCTTATTTTTTTTTCACTATAAAGATCACATGTATAAAATTACTATACGTACGATCATGTCCATTTATTTTCATTTTCCCCTTCAGTTTCTGTATTCTATTTGTCTTTTATTTGTATGGGTTTTTTTTTTTAACTTGAATCCTTGAAAAAGTTTGAAATTTAAAATAAATTTGGTAGTAGATTACATATTGATTATAGTTCTTTGATGTGTTCTTAATTCAAAATAATTAATGTGTATTTTATTCAATGTCTCACTTATTAATACACACATTCTAATTTTTTTTTTGACCAATTTTTTTTTAAATTTATTAATTTTATTTAACATTCTTCAGACTTGAAAGATTCAATTAATGTACCTAAATATTAGTACCGAAATGTATTATATTGAATTAATGTATTTAAATGTTAGTACTGAAATGTATTATATTAAATTAATGTACCTAATTGTATGTACCGAAATGTATGCACCGAAATGTTAGTACGGAAATGTATGTACTGAAATGTGTGTACCTAAATGTTTGTACCGAAATGTATGTACCAAAATGTGTGTACCTAAATGTATGCACTGAAATGTACTATAATGAATTTAATGTACCTAAATGAAGAAGACCAAGTATATCGAAATATATTGTATAACAAAAATTAGTTTATCTAAATGTTTACAACAAAATATATTACAATGAATGAAATGAAAAATCAATACATTAAAATTAAGAAGAAAAAGATAAATAATTAAAACATCAAAATGTAATTAATAAATGAGGGTGATAAATGTATCAAGGGACTAAAATTAGATTTTGATCTTACTCATGGTTTTAATCTAAAAGTTATCTTTGCCAAGGATTAAAATAAAGTTTCCTATTATTTTTATACATATATCTACATAAACGCGTGTTAACTGTGACAGAAGTACTGAGGTTATTATATCATAAGAACTAGCTTGTTTATGAGCTTGCAAAAAATGATTAACACATTAAATTCAAACATTAAGGTAACTAGCTCAAAACTAATATTATGATATTGTTCTTTCAACATAATTGAACTGTCCTCTAGATTGTATAGATCTTGGTTTATATAAAGCTTATAAACTAACAAAAAAAAAAGGATTTGGTTTAAAAAAAAATCAAAAGATTGTTGGCATCAGAAGCTTATATGGTAAAACAGATGGCTAGTTATAACTTTTTATTTTTAATTTTATAATTATTAAAGAGAGCGGCATGGTTCAAAACTATTACAATAATTTAGAAGATGTGAGAGTTTCGAACTCAGGACCTAATGAGGTTTATAGGGTAAAATAAATGAAAATATTTTTAGCATAAGCAAGTCTCGGACTTGTGATTTGCTGAAATCTTCAAGTTGTTTCTACCACTAGACCGTATAATTCTTAATGTAAAAACTAGCACACAATACACATAAATGGATGAAAACTGAGGATAAGCCATGGCCTATTGTGGCCTTCATAAGGCTCCGCCCGTGCATGTTAGGCCATCTCCAACCGAAGGGTCAAGAGGGCCAGAGGGCCAAAAATAGTCCGAAAACCGTCTCCAACCGAGGGCTAGGCCAGAGGGCTCGTGGAATCGGAAAGGGCCCCACGGAATCTGAAAAGGCCAAAGGGCTGGCCAGAAAAAAAAACACCAATCCTGTCGGTTATAACCGACATGAATGCTTAAATTAAATTTTGAATTCAACGGCTAACTGGCGCCAGTTACCGTTGGATTCAATTTTTTTTATTAGGGTTTTTGGGCCTTTTTTTTTAATTCTTAAAAATTCTCATTTTTTTCCTACAAATACCTAAACCATTCATTCACCATTCCTTTAAATTTAATTTGTAGTTTTTAAATATAAGTTGTAGTTTTTAAATTTAAGTTGTTGTTTCCTTTGAATTTAAGTTGTTGTAGTTTTTAAATTTAAATAATAAATTATGTTTGGCCCTTTGGCCCTCGGTTGGAGACGGAGGCAAATATGACCCTGTACTATTCATTAAAATATTAATATCTTGGAGGGCCAGAGGGCTAAAATGAGCCCTCGGTGGGTCTAGAGGGCCAGAAGGCCAAAAATAGCCCGAAAACCGTCTCCAACCGAGGACTAGGCCAGAGGGCTCGTGGCCCCACAGAATCTGAGGCCATCTCCAACCGAAGGGTCCAGAGGGCCAGAGGGCCGAAAATAGCCCGAAAACCGTCTCCAACCGAGGGCTAGGCAAGAGGGCTCTGGAATTTGAGAAGGCCCTACGGAATCCCAAAAGGCCAAAGAGCTAAGCCTCGGGCTGGCCATGATTTTTTTTTGTTGGATTTCCTGTCGATTATAACCGACACTAATAGTGATTCAAATATAATGGCTAGACATGAATATTTTTGATTAATTACAATAGTGTCGGTTATAACCGACACGAATAGTATGAAAAAAATTGGGTAAATTACACAAAACTACCTCAACTATTAGTCTCACGACACTTTCATACCTCATCTTTTAAAATTGACAATGTCATACCTCATCTTTAGAATTTGGTCAATTTTATACCTTCCGTTAGTCTGACCGTTAATTTGTCAGTTAAATGCTAACGTGGCTTGAGACGGGGACCACTTACTAATCCAGCTGGATTAAAAAATAATTAAATATATTTTTAATAATTAAATATTAAAAAACTAAGAATAAAAAAATAAAAAATAAAAATTTCCTAGGGCGCGGGCCCCTCGTTCTTCTTCTTCTTTCTCTCCTCCTCCTGAGCCGAAACTGATTTGTAATTTTTTTTTTTTTTTTTTGTTCTTCATCTCTCTTCTCCTCCTTCTTCTTCTTCTTCAAACCCCCTTCCCTTCCCCCCTCCCCCCTCTCTCTCTCCTCCCCCTACAACCCAAAAAAAAAAAAAAAAAAATTCAAACCCAGATCAGTTCGTCCCTTCCCCATTCCCCCCTCTCTCTCCTCCCCCATCTTCATTTGCTTCCCCTTTTCCCTCTACCTGCAACCCAGAAATAAAAAATAAAAAATAAAAAATAAAAAAGTTTCAAACCCAGTTTCGGCCCAAGAAGAAGAAGAAGAAGAAGAAGAACCCTCTCTCTCTCCTCCCCCATCTTCATCTTCATCCCCTTTTCCCTCCACCTGCAACCCAGAAACAAAAAAAATAAAAAAATTCAAACCCAGTTTCGGCCCAAGAAGAAGGAGAAGGAGAAGGAGGAGGAGGAGGAGGAGAGAAAGAAGAAGGAGAAGGGGAAGGAGAAGGGGGAGGAGGAGGAGGAGGAGAGAGAAGAAGAACAAAAAAAAAAAAAAAAAAAAAAAAAAAAGGTTACATATCAGTTTCGGCCCAGGAGGAGGAGAGAAAGAAGAAGAAGAAAAGAAGAAGAAAAGAAGAAAAGAAGAAAAGAAGAAGAAGAAGAAGAAGCAGGAGGGGGCCGCGCCCCTAGGAATTTTTTTTGTTTTGTTTTTTTATTCTTAGTTTTTTAATATTTAATTATTTTTTAATCCAACTGGATTAGTAAGTGGTCCCCATCTCTAGCCAAGTCAGCACTCAACAGAAAAATTAACAGAAAATTTGACGGAGGTATGACATTGTCACAAATTCATAAGATGTGGTATGACATTGTCAATTTTAAAAGATTAGGTATGAAAGTGTCGTGAGACCAATAGTTGAGGTAGTTTTGTGTAATTTACCCAAAAAAAATTGAATATAACGACTAGCTGACTGCAGCTAGCCGTTGTATTCATTTTTTGTTTTTTTAAAAAATTTAAACCTTTTTTTTCTTATAAATATGGTGAAGCTCTTTCAATTCTTCACTTCATTTGCAATATTTCCTTCAATATTTCCTTCAATATATTTTTCAATATTTCCTTCATCTGTAATATTTGTTTCAATTTTTCAATAATTTCCTTCAATATTTCCTTCAATTTTTTCAATAAAAATGGCCTCATCTGCAATGAAAGGTAGGGCTTGGACCCGAAAAGAAAATGAAGCTCTTTGCAGGGCTTATAGATGGGTCTCGGAAGATAGTGTGATGGGGATTTCTCAAACAAGTGAAGGTGTTTGGAGTCGTGTGTCCAAAAAATACTTAGAGTTCTACGAAGGCACCATTCCACCGAATACCCGAAACCACGGGAGTTGTTCTTCAAGATGGAAGAAACATCTTCATCCAAGTTTGAATAAATGGCATCAAGCACTATTAGCAGCCGCAAGTAGACATGAAAGCGGCGCCAATTACTACGACGAAGTTAGTGTTTTCACTGTTTATTTTAAATGTTTAATTATATTACATTTAATTTCCTAAAATTTTTGTAATTATATTTTCTAGGTACGCCAAGCGGAGGAATTGTATATGGAAGGCAGCTCAAAACCTTTCAGTTTCACGGTTGTTGGGAAATTTGTAAAGGGTGGGTGTTATTTGAAGATCCACCTAAACATAGAGTAGATCCTTTGGGAGTGATGGGAGCTACATCCCCATCTGTAGATATGAATGAAGATGGATCTCCTACCATTCAACAAACAAGGGTAGAAAATCCGACTCTGTCCGAAGGTTCTTTACCTAGGGCTATGGGACGAAACAAGGCCCGAAGGTTGAGGGAAAAGGGCAAGGCAAATGATGATTAAGCCGCTCAACATGAAGTGGCTGCCTCATTGCGATTAATGGCGGAGCAAAATGCCCTTGAGGCGGAAGAAAGAAAGTGTAGGCATGAAGAACGGGCCAAACAAATACAAGAAGTGATGGATGATAAGAATATGGAAAGGAACACTTCGAATTACACTCCAATGAGTAAGGCCTATTTTGATAGAAAAAAAGGAAATTATGTCTCGGTGGCAGTTATTTACCTCTTACTATACTCCTATAATGGCGGATGATGAAGATGATGTTGATTATGGATATTAAATTTAAGTTGTTGTGGTTTTTAAATTTAAGTTTATGTTGTTTTTAAATTTAATTTGTAGTTTTTAAATTTAATTTGTCGTTTTTAAATTTAAGTTGTAGTTTTTAAATATAAGTTGTAGTTTTTAAATTTAAGTTGTTGTTTTTAAATTTAAGTTGTTGTAGTTTTTAAATTTAAATAATAAATTATGTTTGGCCCTTGGTTGGAGACGATTTTTTGTGACAGGGCTAAACACAAGCCCTATGGCCCTCGGTTGGAGATGGAGACAAATATGACCCTGTACTGTTCATTAAAATATTAATATCTTGGAGTATCTTGGAGGGCCAGAGGGCTAAAACGAGCCCTCTGGCCAGCCATCGGTTGGAGATGGCCTGAAAGGGCCAAAGGGCTGGCCACATGTAGAGTCAGTTATAACTGACACAAATAACATGGAAAATTTTGAATCTAACGACTATCTAACAGAAATAGTGTCGGTTATAACCGACATAAATATGGAAAATTGTGAATATAACGGCTATCTGACAGAAATAGTGTCGGTTATAACCGACACAAATATGAAAAATTTTAAATCAGCTAGACTTTATTTTTGAATTTCATTTTTTTACATTTTTTTTCTTCTTAAAAATTCTATTTTTTTTTCCTATACATACCTAAACATTCATTAAATTTAAGTTCTAATTTTTTTGGTTTTTTAAGCCAGTTACCGTTGTAGTTTTTAAATTTAAGTTGGTGTTGGATTTGAATTTAAGTTGTTGTAGTTTTTAAATTTAAATAATAAATTATGTTTGGCCCTATGGCCCTTTGGCCCTCAGTTGGAGACGGTTTTTTGTGACAGTGCTAAAACGAGTCCTATGGCCCTTTGGCCCTCGGTTGGAGACGAAGGCAAATATGGCCCTGTACTGTTCATTAAAATATTAATATCTTGGAGGACCAGAGGGCTAAAACGAGCCCTCTGGCCAGCTCTTGGTTGGAGATGGCCTTAAGAGGTTTTAGAATTAAACTTTGCAAAAAACACATAGTTAAAAAAAGGACAATATTTGCCTCCACGACATAGTGTACCACCACATGCATCTGCCCCTTGAGATTAACATGTTTTGATCTTTAAACTTCATAATCAAAATCGTTAATTTTCTTAATCATCACCAAAATTAAGGTTGTTTAGTCATATATATGAAGATGATCTTTAAATGAGAAATAAGAAATGAATGATTCCGATTATAAATTTGTATGATAAAAGTAAAGTATGCTAGTAGTTGTAAGGGTGGGCAAGATTCAGTTTAAAACACTCAGTTCAAAAAAGTAGGACGCGAAGAAGCTAATTATTACCATAATTAGAGCCTTAAGGTGAACTCTTGTAAATTCAACCTCCAAGCTCTCATCAAGAAAACTTTGACCTCCAACATGCTCCTTCTTCTCCTTGTTTCTCATTTCTTATCGTTCTCTTATAATCTTCTGCACTAACACATCAAACCTCTTATGCGTATCCCCAATTCTCTTCACAAACCCTCCCAAATCCAACTTCTTACAAACCTAAAAGAAGTCACACAAACTCATCTCTCCAAAAAGTCTCGTGGCCTGCCGCACCATCAGCCTCGTCTCCTCCGCCCACGCCGCCCTTCCTTCTGCGCTGGAACCCTTCGTCCCCAAAATCATGTCCACAGTCACATTGTTCCAGAGCTTTGGAAACTCGTCTCGTCAGTGAGATTCACAGCTTCACAATTCTCAGCTTTCTTGGCCAAAAGCCTTAGAAGCTTTAGATACTCTTGGGTTCGAAGTGGCATAGAGTTGTGGATGCTACGGTTGCTTAGAAGCTCGTTCACTGTCAATTTTTTTATGAACTTCCAGTAGGGTCCGTAGGGTGCAAATGCAAGGGAAGCGTTGTAGGTCATGCTTTCAATAGCGAGGGACTGTCCGTGGGATATAAAGGAGAGCTCGTGGGTGCTGAGGAACTCCTTTATGAGGTCCGGGGAGGAAACTACAACGCACTGGAGGGAGCCGAGCCGGAGGGAGAATAAGGGGCCGAAGCCGTGAGAGAGGTTGTGGAAGGTGCGGTGGAGGAGAGGGCCGATGAGGGGTAGGGCTAAGGGGCTTGGAGGGAGTCGAAGGTGGTGTGATTGAAATAGTTTTGAGGTTAAGGTGGGGAAGAGAAGAAGAGGGATAGTTAAGAGAAGGAAGAGGATCATGAATAGGACTTGCTCAAGTGCCATGGCTAGTTGGCTAGGTTACGAGCGGTAATGATTTGGTTTGTTCCCTTTTCATTACTATTCTTCTTGTATTTAAAGGCATTCTAAGTTTAAATGAGACAAAAACATTACTAAGTTATCGAATATTAATTTTGAGAAAATAATCGTTTCCACTCTCATGTGCACCTCTTTGTTGAATATTCTTCTTGTATTTAAACGCATGCTAAGATCCTATTTTAAAGTCTACACCATCATCTTTAAAGAGAGTACTTTTATCACCATTCTCAATGACGGTGATATTCACCACCTCAAATAATGGCGACACTCACCATGTTAGTTATATGAGTTTAAATTTCAAGATTTATGTAGTGAATAGACACAAATCTCTAAATTTAAACTCATTCAGTAATAATTAGTAGGGTGATAAACATTATTACAATTTTAAAGTGGTGAGCAGAAATGCGTGCATCGTAAAGTCTCTAATAGAACTTGTTTATGTATTTTTCTATAGTTAATAGGACTTGGTTGTGCGGTTAGGCGGGATAAGATACTGCTTTCATCATTTCAAAGGGGCTGGAATGCACATATTCTTCTCCTTACAAATAATGTATCGCTGCCGTATAAGTTTTATTATCGGAATCACTCAATTTCTTAATTTTCATTTAAAGATCATTCTTACAAAAAAATCATTTGAAATCGAGTTTGTTTAATTATCTAAATGTATCAAATAGATTGACGATTCATTATTAATATGTTACTTGTTACTCATACCGTCAAACTTGTTTCTTACATTTGAATGCATTAAACGATCTTTGATTCTAATCATTCTTAGTAAGAATGATGTCCAAATAAAAATTAAGAAATTGAGCAGTTCCGATTTAAATTATACGATGAGGATACGTTATTCGCAATTTATTCTCCCCATGGGAGATGCAAGTATTATCTAGGGTAAATTACATAGTAGCCCCTCAGGTTTGAGGTCTATTACAACCCCATACAACATCTTTAAAACATTTCACTTTCATACATTTACTTTCATTTTATTTCAATTTCATACAACCGTTACATTTTCCATCCATTGATCCGTTAAGTGCTAACGTGGCTACCACATTTGTGCCACGTGGCTGCCAAATGTGTGCCATGTGGCAAAATAATAATTTTTTTATTTTTTTTAAGTCTAACCTCCCCCACAAAAAAAAAAAAAAAAAAAAAGGTGAAAAGAGAAACCCATCCCGTGAACCCCCCCCCCCCCCCCACAAAAAACCAGAAAGAAACCCACCCTTCCTTCCTTTCCCCCCCCCCCCACGCCGCTGACCCTCCTTCCTTCCCCCCGCTCACCCTTCCCTCCTTCCCTCACCCCCCTGGCTCACCCTTCCCTCCTTCCCTCCCCCACCGCTCACCTTGCCTTGCGACTTTCCTCCCCCTTTTCGTGGGAATTTTTTTTTTCTTCCACACCCTCCCAGACATCCCTCCCCTGCGACCGACCCACCTTCATCCCTACCGACCCACACCCTCCCAGAAACCCACATCCCTCCCTCCTCCTTCCTCTGCACACCCCCCCCCCCCCCCCACTCCTTAAATTTGCACCCATTCTTCCCACCTCACGAATCTAGCGATGACGAGGTCTGGGTTTTTTTTTTGTTTTTTTTTCTGGGTTGCAGGTGGGGGTGAAGATGGGGGAGAAGAGAGGGGAAGAGGAGGGGGAAAGATGAACTGAAGGTTTTTTTTTTCTTCTTATTTTTCTCTTCTCATACCTGGGTTTTTGTTTTTTGTTTTTTTTGGATTGCAGGTGGGGGTGGTCGGGGAAAGAAGATGAAGATGGGGGAGAAGGGTTTTTTTTTTTTTTTCTTCTTCTTCTTCTCTTCTCATCGCTGCGTTTTTTTTTTGTTTTTTTTTCTGGGTTGCAGGTGGGGTGGTCGGGGAAAGAAGATGAAGATGGGGGGGGGGGGGAGGGAGGGGAAGAGGAAGATAGGAGAGGAGAAGAAGGGATTCGAGTTGCATAGGGGAGAAAATGGTGGGTGAAGGGATTGGGGTCGCCGGGGGGGGGGGGGGGGGGGGGGCGGACGGGAGGGGGCGGGGGAAGAACATCTGGGTTTTTTTTTTTTTTTTTTTTTTTAAATAAGAAAATTCAGGTTTTTTAAGAAAAAAATTTAAAAATTATTTTTTACATTTGGCAGCCACGTGGCACAAATGTGTCATCCACGTCAGCACTTAACGGATCAATGGATGGAAAATGTAACGGTTGTATGAAATTGAAATAAAATGAAAGTGAAATGTTTTAAAGATGTTGTATGGGGTTGTAATAGACCTCAAACCTGAGGGGCTACTATGTAATTTACCCTATTATCTAACTAAAAAATTGTTTCTCTTTTTTAGCCGTTTCTTTAATTTAAATGTTTAATAATTTAGTACTAAATGTTTAATCTATTAGTGCATAGCCCAGTAATGAGGAGATGAAAATATTATATACTTAACTTTTGTAATATATTACACAAAATTTCATTCTATTCTCTGCATTCAATTTCGTCTCACTTTGCCATATGTATTCATCATTTGTGCCCTACTTTACCTTATTCCATCAACTAAGTTGAAGTTGATATTAGTTTGGTGATGTGAAATGAGCTATATGTTGGAGAGTTGACCTTTTGTAATTAGTTTAGTTACCTATTTGAGTTCTTGTAATCATATTGTAATTAGGTTATTTGATGTTTCTTTCCGTGTAAATCACTTTTGTACATTATATATTTTCCTCCTTGGTGAGAAGAATGATATCAGAAAATTAAACCAAAAAATAAGCCCTAATTAGCATGGTATCAGAGCAGAGATCCTAGGATTTCTGCTCTGCCCGTTCCCTCAAGCAAACTCGGCCCTCCCATGGAGAACCTACCACCACTCCACGGTGGAAACAATTTCATCCTAACTAATCCTACCCCTATACTAAACACTACAATCCTAAACACTACTACCGTAACTGATCCTACCATGAATCCTCTTCCTGTTTCGAGTTCTTCCGACATGCCTCTGGAGTCCTCAGGTAATTGTGGTTATGCTTTTAATATGAATAATTGTGATACTAGTCTGGTTGGATCATTGACTCCGGTGCCACAGACCATATGACCTATGACCCTACTGATTTAGATTGTGATACTATTCCACTTCGACGAAATATTACTAATGCTAATGGTGTCACTTCACCGGTAACTGGCGCTGGCACTGTATGCCTCATGCCTACCCTATCTTTGCCGCATACACTACTTGTACCGTCACTAAAGCATAAATTGATGTCTCCTGGCCAAGCTACTGAACAATTGAACTGTTGTGTATTATTATATCCGAAGTTTTGTCTTATTCAGGATATTCTCACGAAGGAGATAATTGATCGTGGTACTAAGAGGGGGGATCTCTATTTTATGGACGATGTTAGTATAGGATGGGTCAATCTTGCCCAAGGAGTCGTTGATCACAAACGGCGTTAGATATGGTTATGGCCTCACCGTTTGGGTCATCCGTCTTTCAGTTATTTACAGTATACGTTTCCGGATTTATTTGTTGGTTGTTCGGTTTCAGACCTTAAATGTGACACTTGCGTACTTGCCAAGAGTCACCGTATTTCTTATCCATTGAATTCTAATAAAAGTGTTATTCTTTTTGGTCTTGTTCATTCAGATGTTTGGGGACCATCTCCGATTACTACTTCATCTGGTATTAGGTGATTTGTAACGTTCATAGATGATTGCACACGGATGACATGGTTATACCTTCTTAAGCATAAAAGTGATGAGTTTCTGGCATTTAAGACATTCCACACCATGGTTCAGACATAGTTTTCTACTAAAATCCGAATTTTGCATTCTGATAATAGTGGTGAATATGTTAATAATGATTTTACACATTATTTGACTAATCATGGAATCCTCCATGAGACTACATGTCCTCAGACTCTTCAACAGAATGGGGTGGCTGTGCACAAAAATCGCCATCTGTTAGAAACGGCTCGATCGCTATTGATTGGGGCGGATGTTCCCCGTTCCTTTTGGGATGTTGCTCTTCAGACTACCACTTACCTTATCAATCACATGCCATCCAAAGTATTGAATTTTCTTACACCTTTGCAAGTTCTAGCTACATTCGTGCCTCTACAGTCTGTTTTGGTGCTCACACCGCGAGTTTTTGGATGTGTTGCCTTTGTTCATCTACATAAAAATCAACGGACAAAACTTGACCCATGTGTTCTCCATTGCGTTTTCATGGGGTATGGACTACATCAGAAAGGGTACCGTTGCTACCACCCTTTTTCAAGTCGGATGTATACAACCATGGATGTTACTTTTTCCGAGTCTGAGATGTATTACTCTGCGGCTTCTTCCAACCCTCATCTTTAGGAGGAGACAGTGCATGACGAGCAGGTTTGGACCATGGCTGCTACCACTGATCTTCCGCTGCCACTATTAGCCGAGCCAGTAGCCGAGCCCGCAGTGGCTTCGCTACCAACCCAGCCAACAGAAGCAGCATCGCTACCCACAGAACCAGCGGCAGACACGGCAGGTCGTCCTCACCCACGACAACAGTGCTGCCACTTGCCGATCTTGAGACTTCTACTGATACTACTCCCCCTCGTCTCAAAATATAGTACCATCAGATGACCATACTCCAAAGAATATTCATGAGGTAAGATCTACTATCCCTACTGATGTATCCGATGTTCCGAATTATCAGTTACCTTTCAAGCACAACCGGGGAAAGCCACCCAATCGATATTCATCGGAAACAACGAAAGGCTCTAAATATCCCATTGCCAACTATGTGTCATCACATAAATTATCACAACCAGGCAAAACTTTTGTACAATAAATATCCAATGATAGCACCCCAAGTTCATTGAATGAGGCATTATCTGATGATCGATGGACCAAGGCAATGAAGGAAGAAATGGATGCACTTCAGAAAAATCAAACATGAGATTTAGTTCCGCTACCCTGAGGAAAGAAGAGAGTAGGATGTCGATAGGTGTACACCATCAAGTACAAAGCTGATGGGTCGATTGAACGATACAAAGCACGATTAGTGGCTAAGGGATACACTCAGACATATAGTGTTGATTATACATAAACATTTGCTCCGGTAGCAAAGATTAATACGGTAAGAGTGTTACTTTCGTTGGCGCTAACTTGGATTGGCCATTACATCAATTTGATGTGAAAAATGCTTTCTTACATGGTAATCTTAAAGAAGAAGTGTATATGGATATTCCACCTGGTTATGCATCGGTTTCACAACCCGGAATGGTGTGTAAGTTGAATAAGGCGTTGTATGGATTGAAACAATCACCTCGGGCATGATTTGGTAGGTTCCAGACGACTATGAAGAAGTATGGGTTCAGGCAGAGCAATTCCGATCATACACTTTTCTTGAAACGTCGAATGGGTTAATTGACGGCACTTATCATTTATGTGGATGATATGATTGTTACGGGTGACGACAAAGAGGAAATCTCAAGGCTCAAAGATTACTTAGCAACCGAGTTCGAGATGAAAGATCTTGGTGGTTTGAAATACTTCTTGGGGATAGAAGTAGCTCGATCTAAACAGGGTATATTTCTGTCTCAAAGAAAATATGTTATAGACTTATTAGCTGAAATCGGAATGCTTGATTGTAAATCGGCTGACACCCCCATAGTCCAAAATCACCATCTTGCCATGCACCCTGATCAAGTTCCCACTAACAGAGATCGTTATCAAAGGTTAGTTGGGAGGTTAATTTATTTACCTCACACCAGGCCTGATATTGCATACGCAGTAAGTGTTGTTAGTCAATTTATGCATTCTCCGAGTAAGGCACATATGGGTGCGGTTGAACGCATCCTACGATACCTGAATTCATCACCAGGTAGAGGAATCATGTTTTCCAAGAATGACCATTGCCGAATAGAGGGTTACACCGATGCAGATTGGGC